>CM049192.1:18312430-18654157 GCA_026770425.1 Boechera divaricarpa | reverse complement strand
GGTCTAACTTCTCCAAAATCACCCGAAAGTACCTGTAACAAGCCAAATATGCAGGATGTATGCGGACCTAATGCAAAACACTCTAAGTATGCAAAACTCGGAATAAATAACAAGAACGGGGTGAATAACACGTCAAAACGTATGATTTATGCAAGCTAAAACGATGCAAAATGCAAACATATCAGTATCGATCGACACTCATCTGGTATCAGTCGATACCCTTCGCAGGCTAAATCAATAACTGAGAAAAGGACAGAGATGGTTGAGGAACGGGTATACAAACCAAAGCTACCTTACCCTGTTCTTCCCAAGCTGACAAGAGAGGAGTGGGCGGCTGCTAAAAGGAAGTTTTTGTCAAAAAAAATGGTTGCAGGACCTCCCGTTGCTGATACACCACCACCGCTGATACAGTTGACAAAGAGGGAAGACCCAGGGAAATTCTCAGTTCCATGCTCCATCTCTAGAGTAAACTTCAAGGAGTCTCTCGTTGACTCAGGGTCTAGTGTCAACGTCATGTCGAGGGCGATTGCAGAGAGATTGCAAGCTGATATGAGATCTCCTAACACGCTTCTCACATACGCGGATTCTTCTAGCTCACTCCCTTACGCTATAATTCTTGATTTACCTGTTAAAATAGGAGATTGTCTAATTCCTACTCATTTTCAGGTTGTGGAGATGAGCCAAGGATCCAAGGTGCCCTTGATTTTGGGAAGACCATTTATGGCTACTGTTGGCGCGATCATGGACACGCCTAATAAGAGAATCTCTTTCTCTAGCATTGACGGAGAAGTCTTCTACGATGCCATTCCTTCTGGAGGAGCACCCAGACATGTCTCGTGCATCACCATTGCCTCGGGCGAGACTCTGATGATCGATCTGCTCGATGAGTCTTATGATGAACCAAAAGTCGCAGATGTTTCAAATGAACCCCCCAACACCCTAAGAAAGTTGTGGAGAAGACCAAGGCAACAAAGAGGAAGGCGACGAGCAAGAAGATCAACGGTGCTGCTAATTTCACTTTGATTCCTCAGAAGTGTGATGGAGATTCGATCGAATATAAGGTGAAGTGTAAGGGAACCTCGAAACCTTTCTCTAAGGCTAGAATTCTCATTCCTACGGAGATGAAAGAGAAAGCAGAGGATATGATGAGCACAACTTTAAAGCTGGAGATGTCTGGTTGTGGAGCTTATCTCGGAGTGAGTTCTCCACCTTGTCCTGACTGATATCTTAGCCAAAGTCAAGCTCGTGACATTAAACAAGCGCTTAGTGGGAGGCAACCCACTGGTAAGTCTATAAATATGAGTTTTTGTTTTTGTGTTTGGTTGTGTCTTGCGAATTAGGTCGGAAGAAGGATGGTCGTTTTTGTTCCGTATCGATCGACACCACCTTGGTATCGATCGCTACCACCGCTCTATGGTAACACCTCTTGTTCTTGACCTATTTTGTTTTGTCCTTTGATTTCTTTCACCTTCTCTAGGCTTGATACACACTGGGGACAGTGTTGTTTAAGTCTGGGGGAGGTAGTTACTGACATTGTGTGTTCATTTTGAGAAAAAAAAAAAAAAAAAGAAGTTTTGTTTAATTGAGTCAAAACAACTTAGAGTTTTCTGGATTGTGCTTGGTTTTCTTGTTCTGGTTTTACTTTTGAGTGACCACTGTTACAGGATTAGTTTCAGTTCGACTAATGAAAAATCCAAGGGATAACCAGCCAGCTAGAAATCACCTATGTCTCCATCAAAGTTCTTCACAAGCTTTAGCCAAATTTTGCACTTCATCTACGCGGTTAGTGTTCTTAGAGCTTGATTCATCATTCATATCTGGCTAAGGAACCCATCATGCTTGAAAATTGTGGTATATCTCTCCCGTGAAAATTGTTGGATACTTATTTGCGTTTAAAACAGGTAAAATCCATATAAAAGATGAAATGATTTATGCCGAGTAGAGGGGTAGGAAAATTTCCTATGACCCCATTATTCTACTTGGATTAGGAATGATCACACAAAGGCCTGAAGTGAGGGGTAGAAAAATTTCCTATGACCCCATTATTCACCTAAGACTTTTGATACATTGAGAGGGTAAGAACCGGGGATTCGGTAGCAAACACTATCAATACTCGCGCTTCGGACTTTGATTTGTATATGCTGTTCAGATAAACCTGCGCTGTTGAAATCTAATGAGAACTGATTATGAAATAAGTCTGGGGGAGATAAAGACTACCGGAGAGCAATAAATGTTGTTGAATAAATGGTTCCTTAGCTATGATAATGTATGGGCAAGAATCTAGAAAGTTCTTGAACACTGATTGCAGCGATAAAACTGGCGATGAGAGCTTGGATGAATATTGGTGTGAGATAGTAAGTGAAATCTTGGGAAGTTGGGGTTCCTACGGAGAAGTACATGGTGGTTAGATCTGGAGCTGATCAGGCAGCAGTGGGCGCTTGGGAAAAAGGATCATTACAGCGATTTCGGTAAGATGTCAGATCTCTAAGGTTTTTCAAACCTCTTTCTCTAACTTAGTTTTCTGTTTTGCTTGAGGGCAAGAAAAATGCTAAGTCTGGGGGAGTTGATATATCATGGATTTTACCCGTTTTTAGCCATGATATAAGTCGTTCTATCGAGTCTTTCTAGTGCTTTTTCTATCATTTTAGAGTCTTTTCAGGTTTTAGCACGTTTGGGACGAAATTGGAGATTTTGGAGACATTTGGAGCCTTTTTGGAGCAAACCGAAGAAAGTACCCGTTTTGAAGCTTTAGCATCGATCGACACCATCATGGTATCGATCGATACCGACGTAATCAACGCGCAGAAGAGATTTTCAAGGAAGCCCATAAGAAGCCCAATCATCCCCTTTATTTACAAAAGAAGCCCAGCTCGTGTTTTTAGACCTATTTAAGCAAACTTTTAGTCATTAGGTTAAGGTGGAGGCAGACTTTACTTTTCACTTTTATTATTGAGCCACCATTGAGATTTGAGAGCTTTTGTGAGGGAGACGGATCCAAGACTTTGTTCATCATAGAGAAGATCCCGAACCCTTGTTTTTATTCTTTTGTTATATTTAATTTCATGATTTATTCAGTTATGGTATTTGTTTCATCTATCATGTCTGAGTAGTCTCTTTTTAGGTTTAGGGATTTCTCATATGGATTTCTCTGATTCATGATGATTGTTTTGTTAGGGTTCAAAATCTGAATAGTTCTTCACCATAGGTTGTACTCAAAGCTATTTCTAACCTGATCACTTAGAACATAGAACCTAGATTAATCGATTAGGCACGACAGTGCAATTGAGTAATCTGATAAAACCTAGGGTGAGCAATTTGATTATCTGCAAAGAGATTTGGTTTAATCGAATTGTGAACATATCAAACTTGAATTGATTGCTGGTTTACTGTGTAGGATTTGCAAAGAGATTTGGAATTCTAGATTTTAGACTTAGTTAGTTCTCGCAACGACAGTTGGTTAACTATACTTTCGTGTTTGAGTTCAAGAACTGCGCTTAATTGAATTGAACCTTAATTGATTAATTGTTATCTATCATTGATTTCCTAAGAATTTCCCTGAGCCTAGCTCCCATCCATATTAATTCAACCTAAGTTTAAATTTGATCATTTGTTTTCTCGTCATTCACTGTTTGCTTAGCACAATCTGCATCTTTCATCTACTGAGTGAGTTTTCTTGAGTTCTTGTGTTCGACCCCTAACTTTACTGCAGCAACTGCTTTAGTATCATCATAGGGTATTAATTTGAGCATATCAACTACACCTACAATGATCTCAACAGCAAGATTGAGACACTGAACTCTAAAATTAAGTACATGGAGAACACGACTGCCTCCACCTCTTCCACAAAGCCTATTGGACAACTTTCCAGAAAAGCAATTCAGAACCCAAAGGAGTATTGCAATGCCATCTTTTCAATGGGATCAAGTCCCATTGCTGATCATGAAGCTGAAATTAGAGAAATTGAGTCTTTGCTTTATGGTTCAGATGTTAACACCAATGCAATCACTTTGAGGAGCGAAAGAGCGCTCCCAGCAAGAGAAGGAACTACTCCAGTCACTATGGATATTGAAGACCAAGATGGGGAGGATTTATGCCAAAAAAAAGTTCAAATTGATCAGCCGAGTATGGACTCGAACAGAGCACTCGATCAACTTATTCGAGCTCCATCTCGAGTTCAGCCACCACCTGCTAAAAAATCAGTTTCTTCCAAGGAAAGGAAATCACCCTTTGCCCTACCACCATAGAAGCCTAAACTTCCATTCCCAGGAAGATTCAAGAAAGATAAGGACATAATCATGGTTGAATACAAGGGTAGTGTCGATTGTATTGATTCACAAAGCACGACAAGGATTGAGCCTAAGTCTCTTCCCAAGCTTAGGAATCCCTGTATCTTCTCCATAACCTACTTTCTTGGTGATTTGGAAATTGAGGATGCTCTATGCGACTCCGGTTCAATTGTGAATGTCATGTCCAGTGAGATGTTAAAGAGTCTAGGGATAAGAAGCATCACTCATCACCCATCACCCATCACCCATCACCCATCACCCATCACCCATCACTTTTGGAGACGCTCATTCATGAAAGCCATGTGGTCTTCTTGAAGATTACCCACTTAAAGTTGGGGATTGTATAGTCCCAACGGACTTCGTTGTTATGAAAATGAAAAAGGCCAACAAGCTCCCACTTCTCCTTGGAACTCATTTCCTCAACACTACTGGTGCAAACATGGTCTTCAAAAACCAAAGGGTAGTTCTTATGAATGTGAATGACAAGGTCTACTACCCAATGAAAGCTTCTTCCAACAAGCTATGTGACACAATTACTATCAAAGATGATGGCTACCGTGATGAGGAAGTAAAGTACATTGGTACAATTGAGAAGGTCGATGAAGCTCCACCCCCAAAGGTTTATGAAGAGAAAGAAAAGTCTCTGCAACGAAAGGATGGAGCTGAGAGCGCAATGAATGAGCAAGGGGTCAAGCCATTCATACTTGGTCGGATCATTGCAGAGGAGACCTTAGTTCCCCTCCATGAACCACCCTAGACCTAATAAGGAGGTGAGTCAAGCTTAGATACTTTAAACAAGCTCACTTGGGAGGAAATCTCATGTCTATCCTTGTACATAATGCTTTAGATTCTTGGTATTTGGTATGTTATTTAGTGTTTTTGTTTTGCAGGAATAATTAGAGGAGAGTATGAACGCTGAATGATGAAGAAAAGGAAGAGAATATAATACACGTGACAGACTCGAGTGGCCCACTCGAGTCAGCCGGTCGAGTCAGTGTTGGCGCCTACTTTCAAATTCAAAAACCAACTGACTCGACCAACAGACTCGAGCCCCACGTCGAGTCAGTAGCCGAGCCAGCATACCAGCCTTCTTACACTAGGAAGAGTATGGAGGAATCAATAACCTCCTTATTCTCCAACCCTTGAGGTACCAGCTCCATCTATTCTTGTACATATCATTTGTATTTTTCTTCATTTTTGTTGTTTCTTAAACCATCCTTCAGATTTTTATTACACAAGGGACTGTGTAATTTAAGTTTGGGAGAGGGATTAAGATGTGTTTGACATATTTATTGTGTTCTTATTTTTCAATTTAGTGCATATTTGAGTCTCCATACATCTAAGGTATAGAAAAACCAAACAAATTTGAAAAATTTTCGAAAAAAAAAAGAGTGTTCATGTATTTGCATTTGCATTTTAGGATTGAGTCTAGATTCTTTTCATATAGGGCTTTTGCATATGCATAGGGGATTATGATGATTATAACCTTGTAAGCGTGCTGATTCAATAAGATAATCTCAATGCCCTCGTTTCTAATTGTCTAATGCATTGTGAATGAACTTGAAGTAAGACTACACCATACATTGAATGCACAACTAGATAGTCTTATTTGAAGCATGCTGTGATTTGACACCATTTCCTATCTAATTGAACCTGAATTTGACTTGTAATTATCTCGCTTATGCATTGATTGAACTCATGGATACCACATACATACTTGGATTTTCTTTCACCTGTTTACCACTCTTGCTAATCCAATTAGCTGTTCGCATCCTTAGAACAGTTTTCCTACCCTTAACCTAGCCTTCTATCAAACCATGTTCACTTTATTAGGCGTGTAAGGCCTATTTTTGATTGAGCTTGGCAGAAAGTGTTAGGATTGAGCCGACAAGGATAGAATCTCATGTAATTCTGGTTTGCAATTTTTGAATCAGATAGGACTAGGTAGGAGCTTGATTATTGGGTATAGGGTTTGGTTCTGCAAAAAGAAAAAAAAAATTTTGCAGAAAGAAGAAAAAAAAAAGGAAAAAAGGTTAAAAGTTTTTCGGAGAGGAAAACCTGAAAGTAAATTGATCTAGTAAAAGATTTGGGGCTGTGCTAAGAAGAATAAAAGGGAAAGAAAAGCAAAAAGCCTAATGTCTTAAGAAAGAAAGCCTAAGCTGGAAGTGAAAGACCCCTAATCCGCTAGAAGTCTTAAAACCCTCTCCTTAGAACAAGAACAAGAAGAAGAGAATGAGTTTTATCCAAGAAAAGGTTCAAGGCAGAAAAATGATTGCCAAGAGTTAAGGGTAGAAATAGGATATTTTTCTGGGATTAGAACTAGGAGGGTTAAGATCACTTATGTATCATTGGGTAGATGAGAATCGATCTTTGTATGCATAGGTTGGGTCTTACCTTTAGCATTCAGCTAATGCTCATTCATTTCTTGAGTGATCCCTGTTTTGAAATGATTAAACCATATGAAAGGGACCATCTTTATCTCTTAACCTTACCCTTAGCCAAATGAGTTCATTGAAAATGCATAGCTTGATTCATGGTTTCTGTTTAATTGAATGTTAAAGGGATTGGTAGATTTGAATGCATGTCTAGATTGAGATTAATCGAAATTGTGTCGTGAAGAGTATGGCTAAAGTTTTTAAGTTGAGTTCAAACATCTTGCATTCTTTGGTTCTGAATCCCCACCTCCAAACCTCTCCTCCATCTTATACTTATATGTTTGCTTGAGGGCAAGCAAATACTAAGTTTGGGAGAGTTGATATGTCTATATTTTACATGCTTTTAGCATGCATTTATCGTCTATTTAACATTATCTCATAGCATATTCTTACCATTTCATGTCACTTTTTTCCAGCTTTGCATACTTAGAGTGTTTTGCATTAGGATTGCATGCATATTGCATTTTGGAGCTGTATCAGGTACATTCAAAGAATATTGAAGATGTTGAGGTCAAATGGAGAGAAGAAAGGAAGGGAGAGCTTAATTCGACCATGCACTCAACCAGGAGACTCGAGTGGAACACAAAACAGAGACCTTGGAACCGGACTCGAACAAGAACTCGAGTAGGAAGTCGAGTGGAACCAAAAATACCACCTTGAGACTCACTCGAGCCATTGATTCGAACTGGCTAACTCGAGTATGCACCAAAGTTACCATTTTGAAGCTAACTCGAGCAACCCACTAGAGTCATCCACTCGAGTCCACCGCAAAGTTGCCACCTTGGAGCAAACTCGAGCCACCCACTTGAGTCACCCACTCGAGTCCACCACAAAGTTGCCATCTTGAAGATTTTTGCCGGACTAGACCAAAGGACTCGACCCCCAGCTCGAGTGCACCTCCGAACTTAGATATTTTGTCTGTTTGTGAGCTAGGGTTTTGTCCAAATCTATAAATATCATGTATTGACCAATGGACAAAAGGGGAGTCTGCAGGGTTTTTCTCTGCCTCCAAAAACTTGTTCTTGCTTTGTGATCAGATTTCTTTGAATCTATTTAGTATTTTGTGTTTGATTTTCAGTATTCTCTCTAATTTCATATTGTTCTTTCCATTTATTCAAGTTTTAATGATTTCTGGGTTTGTGTTCTTGATGTTCTTCATGGGTTCTGAGTAGTGTCTAGAGTTCTTATGGATGGGATATTTTACGTATGGAATCTTAGTCTCTGATATAGGTCAATTTCTTACTAAACCAAAGTTTCGTTGTAGTATAGTAAGGTGTCAATCCATAAGGGTGAGATATTAACCAAAAAGGATGTGATCAAACAATTCAAGTCAAGCCAAGCAAACAGTGAATGGGACTAGTGACCTAGACAGAAACTGGAAATAGGAGTTAAAATAGATACTATCTAGGACTAGCAGGAACTAACAGAAATAGAGAAATAACAGAATGGCGTATAGGACTAACAGAGAATTCAATCAATGCAAGAGAAGTTCCTAAGGATGGGGTAATCGACTTAGTGTGTCCTCTTAGCCTACCCAGGTGGTCTAACAAAACTCAATCAAGCTATTCCCTAGACATCAAACATCACAACCAGTTAAGTCCACTCCCGTGATAAGTAACCTCAAGCTAGACCAGTTCCATACCCAATCCCTTGGCGAAATCTACCTTAGCAGGCAATAAGATTCAGTTCAATATTGTCAATAAACACCCTAGACAACTAATCCCTTAGGCTAGGAATGCAGATCTCTAACATCAGTTCAGTCAAGCATTTTATCAAACACCTTCTGGGTGGAAAAACACCTAAGTTCTAATCTCAATTGATCAGAGAGAAATTAGCATTAAGAACACTGATTTAGAAGGGAAATCAAACAATAAACACTTAAACCACCTAAGAGATCAAGATTTCACACCTAATCTATCCCATCCTCAAGAACCCTAATGACTACTCAAAGAACATTAAGAACACAAACCCAGAAATCATAATAACTTGCATAAGTAAGGAGATAAGGAAGAGAAAAGGTAGAATAGAGAGGTTCAACACAAATACTCAGTAGAAACAAGGATACAGCAGTCAGGAAGCAAGAACAGATGAAGAACAAAGATAGAACTCGGAAATTAGGGCTAAAAACACCATATATCCACTGGTCTTAATCCCACATTAGGTATTTATACTAAGTCTTAAAAACCCTAAAACGTCATGGACAAAATGGTAAAAACGTGCAGGATAAGGTCCAGCTCGACCATTCTGGTCGAGTGGTGTGCTCGAGCTGGATAGAAAAAATTCCAAGACTCCTCTTTTATGTTGGGCTCGATCATGGAGCTCGAGCATGGGTGCTCGAGCTCGGCCAAAAATCTTCAAGACTGTCTTTGACCTCAGCTCGATCATACAGCTCGAGCATGGGTGCTCGAGCTGAGCTTCTGCTCCATTTCCTGCCTTAGCTCGACTCTTCGTCTTGAGCATAGGTGCTCGAGTCTGGTGTCCTAGACAGCTCCATCGTCTTGAGCATAGGTGCTCGAGTCTGGTGTCCTAGACAGCTCCATCGTCTTGAGCATAGGTGCTCGAGTCTGGTGTCCTAGACAGCTCCATCTCCTTAATCGCCTGAAAGTACCTGTAACAAACCAAATGTGCAAGATGTGTGCAAACCTAATGCAAAACACTCTAAGTATGCAAAACTAAGAATAAATGACAAGAACATGGTGAATAACACGTCTAGATGTATGAATTATGCAAGCTAAAACCATGCAAAATGCAAGCATATCAACTCCCCCAAACTTAGTCCTTGCTTGCCCTCAAGCAAACAAAAGAATAAGAATGGAGAGGAGGTTTGAAAGTGGGGACTCAGAACCAAAGCATGTTGATATAATAGATTGTCTCAATGTCCAAGTTGCTAGTTCTAGAATGCAAAGTATATGATCTTTACTTAAAAACGTTAGCCATACTCTTCGCAGCACAAGTTCAATCAAATCTCAACCTAGACATGCATTCAAATCTATCATTCCCCTTAACATTCATTTAAACAGAAACCATGAATCAAGCTATGCATACATAATGAACTCATTTGGCTCAGGGTAAGGTCAAGAGACAAAGATGGTCCCTTCAGTATGGTTTTGTCATTTCAGAACAAGGATCTCTCAATGAAAAGGAATGAGCTTTAGTAGAAAGCTAAAGGTAAGAGCCAACCTATGCATACAAGAATAGACTCCCATCTACCCAGTCCTACACAAGTGTTCTTAACCTTCAAGTCTAAACCGAGAAAGGCATCCTAATTCTACCCTTGACTGTTAGGCTTTTTCCTTTTGGTTTCTTGGACCAGTTTCATATTTTCTTTGTTCTAGGAGAGGTTATACAAATACTTCTAGCGGATTGGGGTTTTTCTCATGGTTTTCCATGACCATCTTGGGCATTTTTCATGTTTTTAAGACTTTAAGCTTTTTGCCCTTTCTATTCTTATACTCACCCCTAATCCTTTACTAGATATTAGACATTCAGATCATTCCCCTCCTAAGAACTTTTATCTTTTTCTTTCAATCTTTTCCAAGTTTTTTCATTCTTTTCTATCCACAGAACCAACCCCAATACCCAATGATCAAGATCCCACCTAATTCTTATCTGATTCGAAAATTGCAAACCAGAACTACATGAGAATCTATCCTTGTCGGCTCAAACCTAACACTTTCTACCAAGCTTATTCAGAAATAGGTCTCACACACTCAAGAAAATAACATCATGGCTTGAAAGAAGGCTAGGCTAAAGGCATGGTAAAACTGTTCTAATGATGAGAACAGCTACTTGGATCAGCAAAGAGTGGTATAAACAGATGAAAAAAAATCCAAGTATGTATATGGTATCCATGAGTTCAGATGCAGTGCATACGCATGATAATTATGAGTCAAAATTCAGGTTCAAATAGATAGGGAATGATATCAAATCACAGCATGCTTCAATTGAGAACTAATCTAGTTGTGCATTCAGAGTATGGTGTAGTCTTACTTCAATTTCATTAACAATGTATTGGACAACTAGAAACGAGGGTACTGAGACTATCATATTAAATCAGCGAGCTTGCAAGGTCATAATCATCATAATCCCCTATACATATGCAACAACCCTATATGAAGACAAGCTAGACTCAATCCTAAAATGTGGATGCAACAACTACATGAACACTCTGTTTTTTTTGTAATAATTTTCGAAAAAGTTTCAAGATTTTTTTGGTTTTTTCCTATGCCTTAGATGCATGCAGACTCAAATATGCACAAAGTAAAAATAAGAACACAGAAAACAAAAACAAATCAAACACATCTTAACCCTTCCCCCAAACTTAAATTACACAGTCCCTTGTGTAATAAAAATTTAGAAAAAAGGTCTAAGAAACAATAAAAAACATGAAAAAAAAATGCAAATGATATATACAAGGATAAGTAGAACAGGTACCTCAAGGCTTGGAGAAGAAGGAGGAGATCGAGTCCTCCATGCTCTCACGCGTATAGGGTGACTCGACCTGATTGTGCTCGAGCTGATGGCTCGAGTCAGACCAAGGCAGGTGTCCAGCTCGACCTCCGTAATCGAGCTGACTGCTCGAGCCAGAAGATCCGCTTGTTGCGCGTCTCTTCGGTCGCCTTACATATTGTTGAAGCTGCCTTGGTTCGTAAGAAGAGGCTCTTGGTGGTTCCGTGTCAGGTGCAGGAGGCCTTGATTCCTCACGAAACGAACTGCTTCCCACTAGAATTCTTCTTGGCATGACAGTTTTCTTGGATGGTGGGGCAGTGAACTTTTGTGTAAAGTCCTTGAGCTGGTCCTTGACTTCCTTCATTTGGTCTTTCAGATCCTTCACAGTACCCTTAAGTGCAGCAATAGTCTTGCCCTGGAACTTGTTCCACTTCTTTAAGAGACCAATCCTCTTGTGTGCTTCTTTTATGGCTGGGCTATGTGAGGGCTTGAGGCTGTACTCTTCAAATGAATATCTTTCTGGTTCATCATCCTCCTCCTCAACAGCAACATGATCATCGGAACTTTTGTCTTGCTGCATTATCTCCACATCTACATTGTAGAGTCTATCAAGAGGAGGGTCGAAATCTATGTTCTGGCCCGTTCGTACCTTAGTCAAATCCGTGCAAGGAAGACGCAGCTTGGCTTCCCCAACGGTTAGATGTACGAACTTGTATATGTGCTCATCTAGAGGTGGTGTATGGTCTAGGAATCTGCACCTTCTCAAGAAATCCACATCTATCCATTTTGGTGGATAAGGCTCCGAGATCAACTCCACATTACAGGCAACAAGAATGGGAGTAACTATACCCCCAATGCAGAGCTCACCCCCAGATTCCATCTTATGCATCCTCATTGCCCATTCCTTGTAGTACAGGAATTGTTCCAGCAGAACAAAAGTGAGGTTTGCATTCGCCCTATCACCCTTCATCTTCAGCCCACCTCTTGTATAGTCTAGAAGTGGTAATACACACAAGTCCAGCATCTTCAATTCTCCTTCATTCACTGTCCCAGTCGCCTTTCTTGCAAACATAGTGCCTGCTAAGGTCTTGTGGAGATATCTCAGAACAGGGCTTCTGATGTTAGAACTCTTGCTTCTGGAAGAGGAAAAAGGTTTAGCGTTGTCCCCAATGGTTGACCATAGTTGCTGGAGCTCCTCGTGGTCAATATCTTGGACGGATTCATCTCCTCCGGAAAAACCGTATAGGGCACCGATCTCCTTGATGGTGAGAGCGTAGGCTCGACCTCTGCACATGAAGGTTATGAAGCCTGGACCGCCTTCAGATTCATGGTCAGGCTCTTGATCATAGAAGTGAATAGCGAGAGATGAGAGGAAATGGCATGTCTCCTCTTTGTAGGCTTCCAGCTGGATCTTCATGAACCCACATAAACCTCCTGTCTCATAGAGGAACTCCACATCTCTTGCAATGCCGAGTTTCTTCATCGTTTCTCTATACGGGTACCTTGTCCATTCAAAACCTCGAGCAAGAAGGGCCTCCAGGAACTTTGCCGTAGAAGGTTTGCTCTTCCTTTGAGGCTTTCTCGTCGCCTTATATTCATCTTCTTCAGTTACGCCACTGTCATGACACATGCTTGGCTCTATTGGTTTCTTTCCATCACGTTTAGCGCAGGAGAGCTTTCTGTCCGCTGCATCACCTCCTGGACTCGACTCGCCGGCTCGACTAGATGTGCTCGAGTTCGACCTGTCTCCCTTCAGACTCGATCCTCTGGCTTGAGCATGAGTGCTCGAGTCAGGCGCTGCTGCAACCTCCATGGATTATTCGTTTGCAGGGACAGTTTCTTTCCACATCTGGAAGTTTCGGGCGAGTGCTTCAGCTGATCTGCGACGAGCTTGGCGCAAATTCATGTCTGAGAATCAATCAAGCAAAGAAAAAAGATTCAAGAGTGTGAGAATAACCTCAAGACAACAATAATAAATGAAGAACAGAGTATGAACACTCAAGAACAACAAGAACAAATAGAGAGAGTGCTGGAAAATGAAAGAGAGAGAAGTGAGGGTCTTGATCGAGTTCAGCTTATATAGCTAAGTGGGAGGGGACAAAGAGGACAAGGGGGACCGTCACATGTCGGTTTTGAATTCAAAATTCGAACTTGGGCGCCAAAGGATGTTGACTCGAGCTGAGCACTCGACCAGGTGGGGTCGAGCTGACGTCTCTCTGACACATTCTGTCTTGAGCATGCCACTCGACCAGATGGGATCGAGCTAGGTCCACTTGTCAGAATTTTGAAATTTGAATTTCCCTCCTAAGACTTGGCTTGTTGGCTCGATCGTAGAGCTCAAGCAGGGAGCTCGATCGCAGAGCTCGATCTTAGGTGCTCGAGCCAAGCCATTCGATTTTGCCTCCATTTCATGATTCACCTCTCATACTTTCCTGAAATCGCAATCGAGAAAAACAAACAACTTAGCACATTTATTTGACGTTTTAAAAACGAAAATAAAGAAATATGTACAGGGATAGACATGGGACTTCCTCCAAAGCGAGCTTGTTTATAGTCACTAAGCTTGACTTCCTGTTTTGTTCAGACAGTGGAAGGCTCATCCAGAGGAATCGAAGTTCCTTCTGGAATGATGATATCAGCTAGATAGGACTTGAGCCTCTGTCCATTCACAGTGAATTCGTTTCCGCCCTTTCCAAATAAGGTGACTGCTCCGTAAGGTGATACTTCTTTGACGGAGAACGGTCCGGACCATCTAGACTTGAGCTTTCCCGGAAACAGCTTGAGTCTAGAGTTGAAAAGGAGGACCTGATCACCAGCCTTAAACTCTTTGTGCAAGATCCTCTTGTCATGGAAGGCCTTGGTCCTCTCTTTGTATATCTTGGAACTCTCATAAGCATCCAGCCTGATCTCCTCCAGCTCATGCAGGTTCAATACCCTTTTTTCCTGGGCAGGCTTGATGTCCAAGTTCAAGAGCTTTGTTGCCCATAACGCCTTGTACTCAACCTCAACAGGTAGGTGACAAGCCTTGCCATAGAGGAGCTGGAATGGTGTTCTTCCTATAGGAGTCTTGAATGCAGTCTTGTATGCCCAGAGAGTTTCATCAAGCTTAGCAGACCAATCTCTCTTTGAAACGCCCACTACTCTAGCCAAGATGGCCTTGATCTGCTTGTTAGACACCTCAACTTGACCACTGGTCTGGGGGTGATATGGTGTAGCCACCTTGTGCTTGACCCCATGCTTCTTCAGAAGATTTTCAAGGAGTTTGTTGATGAAATGAGATCCCCCATCACTGATAACAACTCTTGGTACACCAAATCTGGGAAAAATAATGCTCTTGAACATTTTCAGAACTACCTTTGCATCATTGCTAGGGCAAGCTATGGCTTCAACCCACTTCGAGACATAATCAACAGCTACTAAGATATAGCTGTTCCCAGAAGAAGGTGGGTTAAAAGGACCCATGAAATCAATCCCCCAAACATCAAACACCTCCACCTCCAAAATCGGATTTTGTGGCATCTCATTCCTTCTGCTGATGTTGCCCATTCTCTGGCAAGGATCACACTTAGTGATGAAGGCTTGAGCATCTCTGAACATTGTAGGCCACCATAGACCTGCTTGCAGCACCTTCTGAACAGTCTTGAACGTAGCAAAGTGTCCTCCATAGGCAGAACCATGACAGTGCTCCAGCACACCCTGAACTTCATCTTGTGCTATACACCTCCTGAACAGACCATCTGTACCCCTCTTGTACAGGAAAGGCTCGTCCCAGTAGTAGTGGTTGACATCTTTCAGAAACTTCTTTCTTCTGTAGGCATAAAGATCATCAAGTAACTCACCGCATGCTAGAAAATCAAAGTGAGTAACAGAGTATATAGAAAATGCAAGCATATCAGTCTCCTAGGTGGTTTAAGCTTAGATTACTTGATTTCCCTTCTTGATTAATGTTATTAATGCTAGTTTCTCTCTGATCAATTAGAACTAGAACTTAGGCATTTCCACGCCCACCAAGTGTTAGATGAAATGCCTGAACCAACTAATTCCAGAGATTTACATTCCTAGTCTAAGAGATTGGTTGTCTAGGGTGTTTATTGGCTTTAATAAATTGAATCTTAATGCCTGCTAGGTTAGATTTCGCTAAAGAGATTTAGGTCTAGAATTGGCTTAGCTTGAGGTTATCTGTCATGAGAATGGATTTAACTGCTGATGAGTTTATTGTCTAGGGATTAGCTCTGTTTGAGTGTGTTAAACACCTAGGTAGATTAAGAGGATACACTAATCAATAACCCCATCCTTAGGAGCTTCTATTTAGTTGATTGAATTCTGTGTACATTGCTTCTGTAGTTTCTGTTAGTAAGTACGAGTTCTGTTAGCTTCTGTTATTAGTTTTTGTAATGCTTTTAATTATTGTTTTGTTAGATTGTTAATCTTATAATCTACTGCTTGGCTTGACTTAATTCGGTTTGATTAAATCCTTTCTGGTTAATAGCTCACCCAATTGGATTGACACCTTTTTGTGCGGCAATGACATGATGATAGTGCATTAAGAAATTGACCTATATCATTTATTCCCAGTGGGAGAAGAGTCTACCAGCTGGGTCGATTCTTACATGGGAGCTATGCAAGAAGATGTTACTCGCAAAATTTTTCTCAAGTTCCCGGACAGCTCGTTTGAGAAACGAGATATCCAGTTTTGTGCAAAAAGGGTCGGAAAGTTTTGGAGAAACATGGGAGACATTCAAGAGTTGTACCATGCAATGCCCGCACCATGATATTAGTGAGGAGTCGCTATTAAGCACTCTTTACAGAGGAGTCCTTCCCAAAAATCGTATGCTTCTCGACACGGGAAGCAATGGTAACTTTTTGGGACAAGATGTTGGACACGAAATGAGATTGGTAGAAAATTTGGCTTATAGTGACGCCAATTTCGGAGGAGATTATGATTGTAGGGACCGAAGTGTAGCTGAAGGAGAGGAGATAACGCGTTCGGACATCAAAGCGTTAAGCAATAAGCTTGACAAAATGCTGCAAGTTTTAAAACGACAAGTGCACTTTATCGACGAGTTGGATGCTGCAAGAGGGTATGCTGAGGAAGATGACGGTGAAGGAAACCAATGTGAGGTCAACTTCATTGGTGGCTGTAGACAAAATGGTGGTTTCAATTCTTTTCGGAATCACCCAAATCTCTCATACCGAGCAACAACATGGGGAACCCACAAGATCAGACATACCCACCTATGAGAGGACCCGCCCATCCATTCCAGCAAGGAGGCTTTCAACAAACGTCTTAATTTCGACAACCGTTCTACTCTCAACAACAAACTCGAGGCCAAGGCGGAAAAAATATTCAACAAAAGAAGGAGAAATACGAAGGAATGCTTCAAAGAATCATTGAGGGGCAAGCCAAGGCTTCAGTGGAGATCTCTGAAAGTTTCAATAACGTCTATTGAAGGTGCAACGAGCTAAACAACAAGTTCGACAGACTTGCTTCGCGCATAAACGTGTGAGAGACACAAGCCGCTCAAGTCGCATCTTCGGCTCAAAGACCCCAAGGAATGCTCCATGGAAAGCCTGAAATGAACCCTAAAGAGTATGTCAACGTCATCAAGACGGAGGAAGAAAGTGGTCCCAGCCGAACTAACACCATCGACCGGCCAGGGTCGATGGTCTGAGACGTAGACACAAGCATCGACTGGACAGGGTAGATGCTAAGATGGAATGGAGGCCCGTCGGACACCACCATCGACTAGGACTGATCGATTGTCTACTAGAAGAACACGAGGACACTCAGCATCGACCGGCCAGGGTCGATGCTGTGCTTAAAACCTGCAATGAGCCATTCGAAAAAACGGTTCATAGACCCTTTAAACGGAAGGAGATTCCAAGTACTAGTCAACTCCATCTTGGAGCACATTAACTTCAAGGACGCGTGGAAAGAATATCCCTTAGGAAACTTATTCAAGGGCAGTGATGAGATGATTCAAGACATCGAACAACGTTTCCGAGGAATTCGTTTCGCAAAGAACTCCCAGCTAGGCCGACCACACCAACCAATGAAGGCAGATGACACGACTTGGTTCGACAAGTAAGGAAGGAAAAGTTAAGCCAGTTCAAACGACTTGTCAAATCACTCCCGATAAACATCACCTTTGGTGAGGCTCTACTCAAGTACAACCTCGATCTCTACTTCACGGACACAAAGGAAACCATAGAAGATATATGCGACCTTTACATGGAGACACGACTTAAAAGAGCAGTCATTACTCTCTCTAAGCGGGAAGATTCCAGACTTTACAAGGTATCTTGCTATATATTAGGTCATGAATTTGGTGATGCTCTATGTGATTCCGGTGCCATCATAAATGTGATGTCCATGGATAGAGCAAAGGCGCTAGGACTCAATGATCTAAAAAGATCAAACGTTTGCATCGGTTTAGCAAATGCCGAGATTATGCAATCATACAGAGTAGCCAAATACGTGATCGTGTGGATTGGAAACTGTCGCATACCCACCAATTTTCATTTGATCGACATCAGAGAAGACGATAACACTCCACTGATCATTGGAGGACCGTTTCTTACAACGGTAGGGGCGGTCATCGATTGGACGAAGAAGAGTATCTCGTTTACATATGTGAACCGAGATGTATTCTACAAAGCAACACTGACTGATCAAACGCCACCCCATCTCCATCTCCAGCAAATTCCGTAAGCCCGTCGAGAATACGACGTTAAAATAACATTTACCCTTTGTAAATACATTCTAATTATTGAATTTTTAGTTTTTCTTTTTTCTTTTCAATTCTTTAAAATTCTAAGGCACTTTTAGTTTGTTTTTGTTTTGTTGTTTTCTGTTTTTTGTTTTCCGTATTTTACAATTCTCAGGTGATTCTTCATCATAAACATAAAAGAAAAATAAACCAAGGACTTGAACCCGTGGGAGCTGCCAACCCACACACCCAATAAGAGAATTCCGGTAAATTTTCTTATTCTTAACCCTTTCCCAATTTTTATTACAACGTGGACGTTGTAATTTAAGTGTGGGGGGGGGGGAAGTCTTGTGATTTATAGATGTAATTCTTTTTCCTTGACATCTTTGGATGGAAGTTTTACCATAAATTTTTTCGCATTTTTGAGAGATTGTTGCACTCTTTTCCTCGTTCATAAGTTCAAAAACATGTGAAAATGTTTTTAATGAGGTAGCAATAGAATGTTTGATTGTGTTATTTGTGCTTATGTTTGGATGCTTTGCTCGATAGTGTTTGATTTTTACATGGAAATTTGGAAAATCTATGAGTGGATCAATAAACTCCAAAATGATCATTCTTCCGGAGACTTAGACAATTCAGAGTTGACTTCTCACCTTAATAAACTTTAATTTTCTCGACTTGGGGCTTGAGATACATTGGATGCGATACTTCTATGAGACATTGCAAGACACGTCTAAGTAAGTGCAATTCCCCTCTTCCTTCCCTTCAATAATTAGATAAAAGGATATAGGTATTAAAGAAGTGAACCGGGTGTTGGAAGCTACCACTTTTAACATTCGCGTCTCATGAAAACCTGTCCTAAGGAAAGTAAAGAGCTTAAGAGAAAAGGCGATCGATAAAATAAAATAAAATGATACCCTAGAAAAGTAGGGAAAAATCGATTGACTTTGAAGTGAGAAAAGGAAGAGGAAAGGAATTGCACTAAGACGGTCTTAAGCTTACAGAAATCCGAAAGAGTAAGTGTTAATATCCTTTGATTGATATTCCCAAGTTGAGAACCCATGCTTAGAATAAAAAGAGAAGTCAACAGTGAGGAGTCTAGAAGTCAATAGGGGTTCAAACTAAGGTGAATTGTTATGCTTATGGCAAAGTACATAAGTACGGTAAAGATCATTCCAACTCCACAAAGTCGAAAAGTATCAAGACCGTCAATGTCACAAGGTACAAGTTCACTCTCCTTATCTTTACTGTTTTTAGCATTTCTTCACCATGCTTAGCTTTTGTTTGCTTGAGGACAAGCAAAAAGGAAAGTATGGGGGAGTTGATAGCATCATATTTTACATGATTTCTTGCATACATTTAACTTAGTTTTATACATTTCTAACTTGCATTTAGGATAGTTTTAATGCTTTTGCATTTGTTTATGTGTTTATAAGTACTTGGAGGAAATCGTATACTCTCATAGCATTTTGGGACCTTAAGAGGCTATAGGGACTTTGGAGCTACTTGCTGGGGCCAAGAACATCATGAAAAACATCTCAAGAGCCTCACAAAGGAAGCAGCAGCCCTAGCATCGACCATGGGTGGTCAGATTGTTCTTGACCGATCTAACCACTCTAATATGCACTCTTAATGCTAAGTCATGTTCTATGGGATGTGCTTAAGGTTGTAACAAAATCAGTAGATGATGTTATACGAATAGAAGCCCTTAGCACCACGAGAGTGGGCTAAACCTTTAGACTTGCATAATAGGGAGTATTGGTTAGTATAGAGATTGTTGTTTGATGGAGCATCTTAATGCTTATCTAGCTGTGGACAAAGGTAGATAGTGATCTCAGGAATACATCATAACAAGAGTGAGATTATTTTCTAGAAATAGATCCGTCATTCACTCTTTGTCTTAGACACACTTCTAACGCAAGCGAAACACTTGGTTAATCGGTTGGATGTGTGACAACGTGATATGTCTGCATTTTATATGGTTTTAGCTTGCATTATTCATTCATTTAACCTTGTTTAATAGCTTGTTCTTACCATTTATCTCTAGTTTTGCATACTTAGAGTGTTTTGCATTAGGATTGCATGCATTTTGTATTTTGGACTTGTTTCAGGTGCATTCAAGGGATATTGGAGATGTTGAAGTCAAATGGAGAAAAAGGAGAGCTTAACTTGACCAAAAACTCGAATGGAGACTGACTCTAGCACCCAGCTCGAGCCAGCAGGTCGAGTCAGTGCATTCTGCACCAAAAACTGCACTTTTAGCCTAGCTCTAGCAGGCAGGTCGAGTGGAGCACAAATCAGACATTTTGGAAGCTGACTCGACCAAGGGGCTCGAGTATGAGGTCGAGCTCATCAAGAAAAATGCAACCTTGGAGTCCTGAAGTCTGGCTCGACCAAGCCAGGTCGAGTCCGTTGATCGAGCTAAGCATAAAGGTGGAGTCTTGAAGTTTTTGGAGCCAGCTCGACCACACATGGTCAAGCCACTATCTCGAGCTGAAGAATAAAAATGCGATCTTGAAATTTAGCCCAGCTCGACCATAGCACTCGACCACCCATGGTCGAGTGCTCCCAAAAATTAGTCTATTTTGTCTTTTTGTGATTTAGGGTTTCTATCTCTTAGTATAAATACCCTGTAATCGCTTAACACTAGAGAAATCTCGTTTTTAAGCTTTTTTCATCTGTTCTTGTTTTCTGGATCCTGTATCTTTGATTTTACTGAGTATTTGAGTTTGAATCTTTCTATTCTATCTCTTCTCTTCCTTATCTCTCTACTTATGCAAGTTATTTTGATTTCTGGGTTTGTGATTATGTTGTTCTTCATGTGTTCTGAGTAGTCATTAGGGTTCTTAAGGATGGGGTACATTAGGTGTGAAATCTTAGTCTTCTAGATGGTTTAAGTGTAGATTGCTTGATTTCCCTTCTAGATTAGTGTTCTTAATGCTAATTACTCTCTAATCAATTGAAATTAGAACATAGGTTTTTCCACACCCAGAAGGTGTTCGATGAAATGCCTGACTGAATTAATTCTAGAGATTTACATTCCTAGCCTAAGAGATTAGTTGTCTAGGGTGTTTATTGGCTTTATTAAACTGTTTCTTAATGCCTACTAAGCTAAATTTCGCTAAGAGATTAGGTCTGGAACTAGATTAGCTTGAGGTTATTTATCATGAGAATGAACTTGGTTGTTTATGAGTTTAATGTCTAGGGAATAGCTTGTTTAAGTTTGTTAAACCATCTAGGTAGATTAAGAGGATACACTGAGTCTATAACCCCCATCCTTAAGACCTGCTTGTTCTCGATTTATCTCTGTTTTCTGCATTCTGTTTTCACTCGGGTAATCGACTCAGTGTGTCCTCTTAGCCTATTCAAGTGGTTTAACAAAACTCAATCAAGCTATTCCCTAGACATCAAACATCAAAACCAGTTAAGTCCACTCCCGTGGTAAGTAACCTCAAACTAGACCAGTTCCTGACCCAATCCCTTGGCGAAATCTACCCTAGCAGGCAATACGATTCAGTTCAATATTGTCGATAAACACCCTAGACAACTAATCCCTTAGGCTAGGTATGCAAATCTCTAACATCAGTTCATTCAAGCATTTTATCAAACACCTTCTCGGTGGAAAAACACCTAAGTTCTAATTCCAATTGATCAGAAAGAAACTAGCATTAAGAACACTGACTTAGAAGGGAAATCAAACGATCTACACTTAAACCACCTGAAAGACCAAGATTCTACACCTAATCTATCCCATCCTCAAGAACCCTAATGACTACTCAAAACTGATATGCTCAAATTAATACCCTAAATCGATACTAAAGCAGTAGCTGCAGTATAACAGGGGTCGAACACAAGGACTCAAGAAAACTCACTCAGTAGATGGAAGATGCAGATTGTGCTAAGCAAACAGTGAATGACGAGAAAACAAATGATCAAATTAAACTTAGGTTGAATTAATATGGATGGGAGCTAGGCTCAGGGAAATTCTCAGGAAATCAATGATAGATAACAATTAATCAATTAAGGTTCAATTCAATTAAGCGCCGTTCTTGAACTCAAACACGAAAGTATAGTTAACAACTGTCGTTGCGAGAACTAACTAAGTCTAAAATCTAGAATTCCAAATCTCTTTGCGAATCCTACACAGTCAACCAGCAATCAATTCAAGTTTGATATGTTCACAATTCGATTAAACCAAATCTCTTTGCAGATAATCAAATTGCTCACCCTAGGTTTTATCAGATTACTCAATTGCACTGTCGTGCCTAATCGATAAATCTAGGTTCTATGTTCTAAGTGATCAGGTTAGAAATAGCTTTGAGTACAACCTATGGTGAAGAACTATTCAGATTTTGAACCCTAACAAAACAATCATCATGAATCAGAGAAATCCATATGAGAAATCCCTAAACCTAAAAGGTGACTACTCAGACATGATAGATGAAACAAATACCATAACTGAATAATTCATGAAATTAAAACAAAAGAATAAAAACAAGGGTTCGGGATCTTTTCTATGATGAACAAAGTCTTGGATCCGTCTCCCTCACAAAAGCTCTCAAATCTCAATGGTGGCTTAATAATAATCGTGCAAAATAAAGTCTGCCTCCTTCTTCTTAACCTAATGACTAAAAGTTTGCTTAAATAGGTCTAAAAACACGAGCTAGGCTTCTTCTGCGCGTTGATTACGTCGGTATCGATCGATACCATGATGGTGTCGATCGATGCTAAAGCTTCAAAACGGGTACTTTCTTCGGTTTGCTCCAAATGTCTCCAAAATCTCCAATTTCGTCCCAAACGTGCTAAAACCTGAAAAGACTCTAAAATGATAGAAAAAGCACTAGAAAGACTCGATAAAACGACTTATATCATGGCTAAAAACGGGTAAAATCCATGATATATCAAAAACTCATGAAGAACATCAAGAACACAAACCCAGAAATCATAAAAACTTGCATAGATGATAGAAATAGATAGGGATAATGATAGAACAGAAGGAACAAACTCAAAATAACAAGTAGAAATCAAATTACAAGTTCTGGAAACTAAGAACAAAGAAGAACACAAGGAAAAACTCGAAATACTAGAGATAAAAAAAAACGTCCTCTAGTCTTAACCCAACATTAGGTATTTATACTAAGTCTTAAAAACCCTAAAACGTCATGCGCAAAATAGTAAAAATGTGCAGGATAAGGTCCAGCTCGGCTAAGTCTTGGTCAAGTGTTGTGCTCAAACATGTAAAATCAAGACTGCATTTTTCTGAGATGAGCTTGAGTAGTCCACTCGATTGTAGGGGCTCGAGCTGGGTTCTGAAACTTCAAGACGCCACCTTTTATCTCTGCTTGATCATACAGCTCGAGCATGGGTACTCGAGCTGAGCTTCTGCTCCATCTCCTGCTTAGACTCGATCACGTCTGCATGGGTATCCAGCACGGACTCGATCAGCATGTCCCAGACAGCTTCTGCTCTGCACGGACTCGATCAGCATGTCCCAGATAGCTTCTGCTCTGCACGGACTCGATCAGCAAGTCCCAGACAGCTTCTGCTCTGCACGGACTCGATCAGCAAGTCCCAGACAGCTTCTGCTCTGCACGGACTCGATCAGCATGTCCCAGACAGCTTCTGCTCTGCACAGACTCGATCAGCATGTCCCAGACAGCTTCTGGTCTAACTTCTCCCAAATCACCCGAAAGTACCTGTAACAAGCCAAATATGCAGGATGTATGCGGACCTAATGCAAAACACTCTAAGTATGCAAAACTCAGAATAAATAACAAGAACGGGGTGAATAACACGTCAAAACGTATGATTTATGCAAGCTAAAATGATGCAAAATGCAAACATATCGATCGATGCTAAAGCTTCAAAACGGGTACTTTCTTCGGTTTGCTCCAAAAAGGCTCCAAATGTCTCCAAAATCTCCAATTTCGTCCCAAACGTGCTAAAACCTGAAAAGACTCTAAAA
The DNA here is from genome assembly GCA_026770425.1 of Boechera divaricarpa. Taxonomy (NCBI): domain Eukaryota; kingdom Viridiplantae; phylum Streptophyta; class Magnoliopsida; order Brassicales; family Brassicaceae; genus Boechera; species Boechera divaricarpa. The sequence continues at coordinate 18,630,312 of CM049192.1, read as the reverse complement.
TGATAGAAAAAGCACTAGAAAGACTCGATAAAACGACTTATATCATGGCTAAAAACGGGTAAAATCCATGATATATCAACTCCCCCAGACTTAGCCTTTTGCTTGCCCTCAAGCAAAACAGAAAACTAAGTTAGAAAAAGAGGTTTGAAAAACCTTAGAGATCTGACCTCTTACCGAAATCGTTGTAATGATCCTTTTTCCCAAGCGCCCACTGCTGCCTGATCAGCTCCAGATCTAACCACCATGTACTTCTCCGTAGGAACCCCAACTTCCCAAGATTTCACTTACTATCTCACACCAATATTCATCCAAGCTCTCATCGCCAGTTTCATCGCTGCAATTAGTGTTCAAGAACTTTCTAGATTCTTGCCCATACAATATCATAGCTAAGGAACCATTTATTCAACAACATTTATTGCTCTCCGGTAGTCTTTATCTCCCCAAGACTTATTTCATAATCAGTTCTCATTAGATTTCAACAGCGCAGGTTTATCTGAACAGCATATACAAATCAAGGTCCGAAGCGCGAGCATTGATAATATTTGCTACCAAATCCCCGGTTCTTACCCTCTCAATGTATCAAAAGTCTTAGGTGAATAATGGGGTCATAGGAAATTTTCCTACCCCTCACTTTAGGCCTTTGTGTGATCATTCCTTATCCAAGTAGAATAATGGGGTCATAGAAAATTTTCTTACCCCTCTACTCGGCGGAAATCATTTCATCTTTTATATAGATTTTACCTGTTTTAACGCAAATATGTATCCAACAATTTTCGCGGGAGAGATATACCACAATTTTCAAGCATGATGGGTTCCTTAGCCAGATATGAATGATGAATCAACCTCTAAGAACACTAACCGCATAGATGAAGTGCAAAATTTGGCTAAAGCTTGTGAAGAACTTTGTTGGAGACATGAGTGATTTCTAGCTGGCTGGTTATCCCTTGGATTTTTCATTAGTCGAACTGAAACTAATCCTATAACAGTGGTCACTCAAGAAGCAAAACCAGAACAACAAAACCAAGCACAATCCAGAAATCTCTAAGTAGTTTTGACTCAAAAATGTTTTGTTTTTTTTTTTTTTTTTTTTTTTTTTAAACAAAAATGAACACAATGTCAGTAACTACCTCCCCCAGACTTAAACAACACTGTCTCCAGTGTGTATCAAGCCTAGAGAAGGTGAAGGAAAACATATGGAGAAAATGGCGATGATGAAGAACAAGAGGCTTTACCATAGACGGGGGGTATCGATCGACACCAGGCTGGTATCGATCGATACCAGGTGAAAACGAAATGAAAAACCTCTTTCTCTGCATGAGTTGAGCTGACCGTGTTAGATGATCCAAGTTAGAAACTGAGATACATTCAGACACGAGTTAGAGACAACAAAAGATCATAACCGTTTAACCATTTGTACACACATAAAGGAGAAACTGACATTAGTTCATAACAAAATCAAAAGAAAAAGATAAACAAAAATATGTGAATCAGAAAGAGAGATGACTAATCCTCTGTAGCGTCGGAATCAGCGTCATCAGCAGCATCAGCACCAGCTGTGCGTGATGGTCCAGCAGCGGTCTGTGTACGGGGCGAGCGAGGGGCCGGTGGAGTCATGCAGCTGCAACGAGAAATGGTGCTCCAAATCGCCTGAAGACTCTGAACAACATACTGCTGAAACGGGTCCAGGTCCATGGTTGGCGCAGGGGGAAAGGTAGCTGCAGGCGCAGGAGCAGGAGTCCGAGTTGGCGAGGCCTCGTCAGCAGCAAGAGTACGGACTCCTGAGGGTCCACCACGGCGCCGAGTGACTGGTGCTGCAGTCATGTCCGTCGGAGCAGGGGTGAAGAACAGCTTGGACGCATCTGAGCCTATGTCTGTCAAATCTGTGTTGGGTAGCTGGACTAGGAAGTCCCCCTGAGAGGTGCTGAATACCCAACGTCGTGCTGGCTTGAGCCAGCGCAGATGCTCTAGGTGCGCCTCATCCATAACAGCCCGAGTAGAGATTATCGAACAGCTCGAGGTATCAATCCCAAAATGGAGAAAAATGGGAGTGAGAAGGCTACCAACGGACTCGGACTTGGCGCGACCTGAAGTCTTGCCGCTCCTGCTGCGCGAGGTGAAGGGTTTAACCTTCAATGACTCTAAATGGTGTGCGAATACCGCACCAAGGTTGACCGCGAGATCCAGCTCAGGCCACTCGTACTCCGCATCATCAATAATGTCCCCAATGGCCATGGACATCACTATCAGTTCAGATACCCGTATCTTGTTGGGCTCCATCTTGCACATCAATGTGTTGCTCAAAATCCGAGCTAGGCATCGCAAGACTGGATGGCGTATATCTGTCTGCGTCGTCGTCTTGCTGTGGTAGGCTCCATGCCCAAAATGTCTCCAAAAGTTCTGGACGTCAAGGAACTTGGTGGGCAGCTCGCAGCGTGAGAAATCTCTGCGGAAATCGTAGATGCTGCAGAGGTCCTGGAAGGATAGGCGGTACCTCACTCCGCGAATCATAAAAGTCAGCACGCCCTGCTGCGCAGTAACAGGGGCTTCTCCGTTGTAGTAGACACGTACGGAGGCTAGGAATTGGCGGACGAGGTCTGGGTAGAGCGGGTACCACTTCGTAGCCATCGTCCCCAGTCCGATCTTCTGCAGGAATCGCTGTAACTCTACATCGAAGCCTAGTAACTCTACATCGACGCATGGTAAGCGGGTCTGCAAACCTAGTCGGTTTGATCTCAACATCTAGCCATGCGTTGTAGAAAATGGAGTCGTAGTCATCCCAATCGTCAGAGATGGGACACTGTGTGCATTCGACGCTCTCAATGATCGCCTTGTATTCTCCCACAAAAGGCGTAGTGATGCGAATCTTGGCCCTCTCGTCCCTTCTAGGCCAAGGTGGCCTAGATGTGGTGGTGGAAGGCGTGGAAGAGGAAGAGGGGCGGGAGGATGGAGGCCCGCAAGGCGGCCGAGATGAAAATGGGGCTCCTCGAACAGGTCAAACTCGGTCCGTTGAGACGAAGAATCTCTCAGTGGACCCATCATATGCCACCTGATACCCTGTGCCATCCAATATGGCCGTCACTTTCCCTTGTAGCCAATCGTACCCGTCGAAGATCTCGACATGTTCCAGTAAGCGTAACTCGTGTGAAATAGAACTGGTTCCCTCCTCGTTTCGTGACCTCTTTCTAGGAGGCATCTGCATCATTAACAACAACATATATAGAGTCAAAATCTCTCAGAATAAACCAGAATCGCCAAAATGAAGCACGGGTGTCGATCGATACCCAGGTGGTATCGATCGACACTATTCACAGTGAGTCAAGATTAAACTCGGGTATCGATCGATACTCAGGTGGTATCGATCGACACTATTCACAGTGAGTCAAGATTAAACTCGGGTATCGATCGATACTCAGGTGGTATCGACCGATGCCATTAACAGTTTTCATGAAGATCAAAATCGAATCGATGCATTTGTTTGAAACCAATGACAAATACATGCGAGGCAAGGTTCGACTAGGCCTAAAACAACCATATCATTCAATAATCAGTCCTAAAAACAAGTTTAAGAGGCTAAAATTTTAAAACCTAAAACTTGGTTCCATGGATTGAGAAATTGAAAAATCCGAGAACTGACCTTGTTAGATCGATTTAAAGGAATAGAATCTGTTAATGGGGTGAAAAATCGAGTGGGAACAACAAGGAATCACTCAAAACCGTGAAGAAATGAAAAAGAGGGCGATTTGGTGCTTTGTGTCGAGCGATGAGAAATGAGAGGCGTCGATACAACCCTAGGGGTTTTATAGAAATACTTACCTGGCCGACTGGTATCGACCGATACCCAGGTGGTATCGATCGATACTGACATCCAATTTCTGATTCACGACACAAAAGAAAACAAAAACAAAATTAGTATGTACAGACTTAACGGTGGGTGGCCTCCCACTAAGCGCTTGTTTAATGTCACGAGCCTGACTTTAGCAACAGTTAGGCAACGGGCGGATTAGCCAGAGGCACGATTTGTCCTGCTGGAATCTCGGCTTTCGCCCAATAGTGTTTAACTCTTTGCCCATTCACAGTGAATTCGTCTCCTGACGAATTGATCAGCACGATAGCACCATATGGTCGTACCTCCTTGATAGTGAAAGGACCTAACCAACGAGAACGAAGTTTTCCAGGAAACAAGTGCAAACGAGAGTTATATAGAAGAACCTGGTCATTTGGTTCGAAGTGACGGGAAAGGATCTTCTTATCGTGATAAGCTTTAACTCGTTCCTTGTATAACTTTGAGTTTTCGTAGGCATGATACCTGATCTCGTCGAGCTCATTCAACTGAATCAATCTCCGTTCAGCAGCATGTTTGATGTCATAGTTGAGTAGCTTAGTTGTCCAAATTACTTTGTGTTCGAGCTCAACTGGAAGGTGACATGCTTTCCCGTACAGTAGGTGAAACGGTGTAGTCCCCAGCGGTGTTTTGAAAGCAGTTCTATACGCCCAGAGTGCATCGTTCAGCTTAGTAGACCAGTCCTTCCGCGAAGTACCTACAGTCTTCTCTAAGATCTCCTTGATCTGCCTGTTGGAAACCTCAACCTGTCCACTAGTCTGAGGATGATATGGAGTAGCGACACGATGATTGACCCCGTACTTTTTCAACAATCGCTCGAAGACCTTGTTGATGAAGTGACTGCCGCCATCACTGATGACAATTCGCGGGACTCCAAATCGTGGAAAGATGATGGTCTTAAACAGCTTAAGAACCACCGTATGATCATTGGTCGGACTTGCAATCGCTTCTACCCACTTGGAGACGTAGTCAACGGCAACTAAGATGTACCTGTTCTTGTGCGAGGATGGAAAAGGACCCATGAAGTCAATACTCCAGCAATCAAACACTTCGACCTCAAGGATGAAGTTTTGTGGCATATCATGTCGCTTACTTATCTTCCCTCTCCGCTGACAGGCATCGCACTCAGCAACAAAAGCATTAGCATCTCTGAACATAGTTGGCCACCAAAACCTGGCTTGAAGAACCTTAGAAACTGTCTTGAAGGTAGCGAAGTGTCCAGCATACTCAGAACCATGGCAATGAAAAAGAACGTCTGGAACCTCAGACTCAGCCAAACATCTTCTGTAAAGACCATCAGAGCAATGCTTGTACAAATAAGGTTCATCCCAGAAGAAACGCCGTACCTATCGCAGAAACTTTTTCCTCTCATAAGGTGTTGTGTGAGTCGGCTCAGTTTCCGTTGCTAAAAAGTTGGCGATGTCAGCATACCAAGGCCTGGAAATGGTTGTCACAGCAGCTGAATAGGCGGTATAAACACTGATGCCATCTGTCGATAAAATGGTGTGATCCGTCGAAGGGTGTCGATCGATACCAGGTGTTATCGATCGATGCTGATGCTCAGATCGTCAGAGAAGTCGAAATTTTTCCCAAAATCAGCCCTTGCCTCTGTAGAAATGAAGTAGATGCGCTCCTCTGGTAGGTAATCATCAATAGGCATGTCCCCATCTATCTTCATTCGCGACAAGTGATCTGCAACTCCATTCTCTATCCCTTTCTTGTCCTTAACCTCGATGTCGAAGCCTTGAAGCAAAAGTACCCAACGACAGAGACGAGGCTTGAGATCTTTGTTCTTAAACAGGTATCTAAGAGCAGCATGATCAGTGTGAACGACTACTTTGCTTCCAACCAAATAAGATCTAAATTTCTCAAAAGCGAACACAACTGCTAGGAGCTCTTTCTCGGTAGTACTGTAGTTGCGTTGGGCATCATCCAATGTTCGGCTGGCATAATAAATGACATGCAGCTTCTTTTCTTTCCTCTGACCCAGCACAGCACCTACAGCAAAATTGCTCGCATCGCACATGACCTCAAAAGGCAGATTCCAATCCGGAGGTTGAACAACAGGCGCGCTCACTAGCGCCGCTTTGATGGCCTTGAAAGCAGCATGACAAGCAGGGGTGAAGTCAAATTGCACCTCTTTACACAACAGGGCAGTAAGAGGTCGAGCAATTTTTGAGAAATCCTTCATAAATCTCCTGTAGAACCCAGCATGACCCAGGAAACTTCGGATCTCTGAAACTGACCGTGGGGGTTGCAAATTCGAGATCACCTGAACCTTGGCTTGATCAACTTCAATCCCTTTCTCTGAAACCTTATGTCCCAAAACAATCCCAGCTTGCACCATGAAGTGACACTTTTCCTAGTTAAGAACCAGATGCTTTTCTTCACATCGCTGAAAGACCTTGCATAAGTTATCCAGACAATCCTTAAATAAAGACCCATAAATAGAGAAATCATCCATGAATACCTCCATAAACTCCTCGATCATATCAGTGAAGATCGTAATCATGCATCTCTGGAAAGTGGTAGGAGCGTTACATAGTCCAAACGGCATTCTGCGGTACGCAAAAGTGCCATAAGGGCATGTAAAAGTTGTCTTCCCTTGATCCTCTGGGTGAATGGGGATCTGGAAAAAGCTTGAATACCCATCAAGAAAACAGTAGTATGGGTGATTAGCCAAGCGCTCCAACATCTGGTCAATAAAAGGCAAAGAAAAATGATCTTTTCGTGTAGCAGCATTCAACTTTCTGTAATCAATACACATCCTATGACCAGTGATAGTCCGTGTCGGGATCAACTCGTTCTTTTCATTCTTCACCACTGTGATACCGCCTTTCTTAGGCACAACATGAACTGGACTGACCCAAGAACTATCTGAGATTGCATAAATGATCCCAGCTTCTAGCAGTTTCATCACTTCTTTCCTGACAACTTCTTTCAGGTTCGGGTTCAACCGTCTCTGACATTCAATCGATGACTTTGACTCATCTTCCAGGTAGATCCTGTGCATGCATAGGTCGGGAGAGATACCTGCAATATCATCAAGAGAATAGCCGAGAGCTTTGCGATACTTGCGCAGCTTGCTCAGCAGTAAAGTGACCTCCGCATTGTTCAAAGAAGAATTGACAATAACAGGATATGTCGAATTAGGGCCAATGAAAACGTACCTTAGCTCGGCTGGAAGTGGTTTGAGCTCAATCTTTGGTGCCTTTTCCTCACTCCAATCCCCAGAAACACTGACTTGTTTAGGAATTTCGCCTAAACTTTCCACTGCACACACGTGGTGTCGATCGATACCTCCTGTGGTATCGATCGATACTTCTTTCTACACTGTCGAGGATTCTAACATAACCAGCAGCATCATCATCAAAACCCAGCTCTGACCCTTCAGTATGAACCAGTGCTCGCTCTAGTGGATCCTCAGGATGTTTCCCCAGAGAATACTCTTCTGCAATGTCACTGAATGTATCGACACAGAAGGTTTGCCCGTCGATGGTTGGTCGTTTCATGATTTTCTCCATGCTGAAGGACATTACCAAATCACCAACGTTCAGAGTAATCTGTCCATTCTTGCAGTCTATCAGAGCACCAGCAGTAGCAAGGAATGGTCTGCCTAGGATAAGAGGATCCTTAGGCTTGGCATCGTACTCCAACACGATGAAATCAGTCGGAATCAAGCAATTTCTAATCTTAACAGGTACATCTTCGAGAAGCCCCTCTGGTAGACGTACTGAATGATCAGCAAGGACTAATGAAATCCGTGTAGGCTGGTAATCACTCATTCCCATTCTCTTGGCAACGGAGTGCGGCAGAAGATTCACACTTGATCCAATATCACAAAGAGAGCGCGCAAAACGCTCTGTGAAAATAGTGCAATCTTACACAAAACTACCTGGATCTGGAAGTTTCTTAGGGATCGTGTTGGTGAGAATAGCACTGCACTCGGCTGAAAGCATAGCGACACCTTCACTGAGACTGAAGTTGCTGGATACCATCCGCTTCACGTACCTTCTGAATGCGGGAGAAGTCTTGATAGCATCAACAAAAGGCAGTTCAATTACCAACTTGTCCAACATCACCTTGCATCTAGCATTTTCCCATTCCTTTTTGGTCAGCTTAGGAGTGATAGGATAGGGCAACTTCGGCTTGTAAACCCTTTCCTTGACAGGTTCAGCGTTTTCCTTGGGTTTCGTCTCGGTATCGATCGATACTGGGGGAGTGTCGATCGATACTCTGGGATTTTCAGCATCCCACTCGTCGTTTCCAGCAAGATCGACGGAATTTCCAGCTATTGGAGCTTGCTCAACTCCTGAGTCTACCACTTTACCACTTCTCAGACTTATGGCATTGATGTGGGCTCTTGGATCTTCAGTCTTTCCTGGTAGAAACCCCTCTTGTCTTTTCACAGCAGCTGCGGTCTGAGCAATCTGAGTTTCGAGCTTCTTCTGCGACAGATTCAAGGCCTCAATCTTGCCATTCAGGTCGATATACAAGTTATCCAGCTTCCCATTAAACTCTCCAGTCATCCTTTGTTGTCCCTGTAGAATCTGTTCCAAAAGGATCTCCGTCTTACTCTCTGTAGACCTCGGAGAATGCGGTTGGTAAGATGAATTACCGTATTGGCGAGTAAAGTCATTGCTCTGAAGTGGTTTTTGGGCGAATTGTGTGGCACCAAAACCAGATTGGTTACCACCAGATTTGTAACCACCTTGCTGATTGTTGTTGAGGCTTCTGTTGTTGTTGTAACCAAATCGCTGACCCTGAAAACCAGAACCACCAATGTAGTTAACATCCTCTGCCTCATCTTCAATGTTCCCTACTTCCTCAGCAAAATGTACAGCCTTCTTCGTCTTTCCCACTAAGAGGTTGTGCATCGTGTCCAGTTTCGCCTGAACCTCAGCAAACTGCGAACCGTCAGCAACACTAGCGAGCCTTTTCTGCTCAAAATCAGCATTTTTGGTGCTATTGCTAGACGCCAAGTTCTCAATCAGCTTCACAGCATCGGTTGGAATCCTAGTGTTGAAATTCCCGTTGCTTGCAGAATCCAGTGTTATCTGATACCGCCAATCAATCTCTCTGTAAAAGATCCCGAGCAGCTGAACTTGACTAAAACCGTGATGCGGACAGTCTCTCTGGTAGGATCTGAATCGCACCCAAGTAGCCTTGAGTGCTTCTGTTGGACCCTGAGAAAATTGAGAGATCTTGTTCCTGAGCTCCTCCGATCTCGCATTGTCATAGAAATTGTTCAAGAATGCGTTCTTGGTCTCGTTCCAAGTAGCGAGAGATCCGGGAGGTAGCTGCTTCAGCCAGTAAGCTGCCTCTCCACCAAGAGAGTATGGAAAGAGCTTACAAAAGAGGTATTCATGTGGTACTCCATTGTACTTCATACTGGTGACCAAGTCCTCGAATTTCTCGATGTGATCCATAGGGTGCTCATGAGAGAGACCGGTGAAGGGGTGCTGTCCAACAAGAGTGAAGTAAGCAGGCTTCAGCTCAAAGTCATTCCTCTGGAAAGTCGGAATACGGATCGCTGCACGATTTGCATAGAATTGATCCGGTCGGTTATACTCGCCAAGCGTCCGTTCAGCCTCGGCGTGAGGTTGCTGTGGTTGACGTCCACCTTCCTCACCATGCACCAAACCATGTGGAAGATCCATTTCAACTGTAGTCCTCTTTGTTGTCCGATTTGTGCGTTCAAGCTCAGCTAGCTCTGTGAGGGAGAGATTGATCAGTGGTGTGTCCTTCTTTCTCCTGGTAGCACGCTGATGCATACACCTGAAAATCAAAAGACGAGAAAATAAGTAACCAAAATTCAAAAACAGACGTTCAGTGTCGATCGATACCAATGGAGTATCGATCGATACTGACGACGAACTTAGACAAAATCGACAACTAAAATTCTAATGGTGAATTTTTAGAGTCCCCGGCAACGGCGCCAAATTTGATATGCTCAAATTAATACCCTTAATCGATACTAAAGCAGTAGCTGCAGTATAACAGGGGTCGAACACAAGGACTCAAGAAAACTCACTCAGTAGATGAAAGATGCAGATTGTGCTAAGCAAACAGTGAATGACGAGAAAATAAATGATCAAATTAAACTTAGGTTGAATTAATATGGATGGGAGCTAGGCTCAGGGAAATTCTCAGGAAATCTATGATAGATAACAATTAATCAATTAAGGTTCAATTCAATTAAGCGCCGTTCTTGAACTCAAACACGAAAGTATAGTTAACCAACTGTCGTTGCGAGAACTAACTAAGTCTAAAATCTAGAATTCCAAATCTCTTTGCGAATCCTACACAGTAAACCAGCAATCAATTCAAGTTTGATATGTTCACAATTCGATTAAACCAAATCTCTTTGCAGATAATCAAATTGCTCACCCTAGGTTTTATCAGATTACTCAATTGCACTGTCGTGCCTAATCGATAAATCTAGGTTCTATGTTCTAAGTGATCAGGTTAGAAATAGCTTTGAGTACAACCTATGGTGAAGAACTATTCAGATTTTGAACCCTAACAAAACAATCATCATGAATCAGAGAAATCCATATGAGAAATCCCTAAACCTAAAAGGTGACTACTCAGACATGATAGATGAAACAAATACCATAACTGAATAATTCATGAAATTAAAACAAAAGAATAAAAACAAGGGTTCGGGATCTTTTCTATGATGAACAAAGTCTTGGATCCGTCTCCCTCACAAAAGCTCTCAAATCTCAATGGTGGCTCAATAATAATCGTGCAAAGTAAAGTCTGCCTCCTTCTTCTTAACCTAATGACTAAAAGTTTGCTTAAATAGGTCTAAAAACACGAGCTGGGCTTCTTTTGTAAATAAAGGGGATGATTGGGCTTCTTATGGGCTTCCTTGAAAATCTCTTCTGCGCGTTGATTACGTCGGTATCGATCGATACCATGATGGTGTCGATCGATGCTAAAGCTTCAAAACGGGTACTTTCTTCGGTTTGCTCCAAATGTCTCCAAAATCTCCAATTTCGTCCCAAACGTGCTAAAACCTGAAAAGACTCTAAAATGATAGAAAAAGCACTAGAAAGACTCGATAAAACGACTTATATCATGGCTAAAAACGGGTAAAATCCATGATATATCAAAAACTCATGAAGAACATCAAGAACACAAACCCAGAAATCATAAAAACTTGCATAGATGATAGAAATAGATAGAGATAATGATAGAACAGAAGGAACAAACTCAAAATAACAAGTAGAAATCAAATTACAAGTTCTGGAAACTAAGAACAAAGAAGAACACAAGGAAAAACTCGAAATACTAGAGATAAAAAAAAACGTCCTCTAGTCTTAACCCAACATTAGGTATTTATACTAAGTCTTAAAAACCCTAAAACGTCATGCGTAAAATAGTAAAAATGTGCAGGATAAGGTCCAGCTCGGCTAAGTCTTGGTCGAGTGCTGTGCTCAAACATGTAAAATCAAGACTGCATTTTTCTGAGATGAGCTTGAGTAGTCCACTCGATTGTAGGGGCTCGAGCTGGGTTCTGAAACTTCAAGACGCCACCTTTTGTCTCTGCTTGATCATACAGCTCGAGCATGGGTACTCGAGCTGAGCTTCTGCTCCATCTCCTGCTTAGACTCGATCACGTCTGCATGGGTATCCAGCACGAACTCGATCAGCATGTCCCAGACAGCTTCTGCTCTGCACGGACTCGATCAGCATGTCCCAGACAGCTTTTGCTCTGCACGGACTCGATCAGCAAGTCCCAGACAGCTTCTGCTCTGCACGGACTCCCCCAAACTTAGTATTTGCTTGCCCTCAAGCAAACAAAGGAATGAGGATGGAGAAGAGGGTTGAAAGTGGGGACTCAGAACCAAAACTTGCAGATAATAACGGATGACCTCAATGTCCAAGTTACTAATTCTAAAACGCAAAGCTTATAAGCTCTACTTAAAAACGTTAGCCATACTCTTCGCAGCGCAAGTTCAATCAAACCTCAACCTAGTCATGCATTCATTTCTATCATTCCCTTTAACATTCATTAGAACAGAAACCATGAATCAAGCTAAACATATTCAATGAACTCATTTGGCTAAGGGTAAGGTCAAGAGACAAAAATGGTCCCTTCAGTATGGTATTGACGTTTCAGAACAAGGGTCTCTCAATGAAACGGAATGAAGTTTAGTAGAATGCTAAAGGTAAGAACCAACCTATGCATACAAGAATAGACTCCCATCTACCCAGTCCTACACAAGCGATCTTATCCCTTAGTCTAAAACCCAGACAGTCATCCTAATTCTACCATTCACCCTTAGGCTTTTTTTTCTTTTGATATCCTGGATCAGTTTCATCTTTTTTTTTTGTTTTTGGTTCTAGGAGGGGTTATACACATATACATCTAGCGGATTGGGGTTCTTTTCTTAACTTAGCTTAGGCGTTTTTATATTTTTCAGACTTTTGAGCTTTCTCCCTTTTCTTTTTTTCTTTTATTATGCACATCCCCTAATCCTTTACTAGATACTCAAACATTCAGATCATTCCCCTCCTAAGAACCCTTACCCTTTTCTTTTCTTTTTCCAAGTTTTTCTTATTCTTTTCTATCCACAGAACCCACCCCAATATCCAATGATCAAGATCCCACCTAGTCCTATCTGATTCGAAAATTGCAGACCAGAACTACATGAGATTCTATCCTTGTCGGCTCAAACCTAACACTTTCTACCAAGCTCATTCAGAAATAGACCTCACACACTCACTAAAGTAATAGCATGGCTTGAAAGAAGGCTAGGGTAAGGGCATGGTAAAACTGATCTAACAATGAGAATCAGCTACTTGGATTAGCAAAGAGTGGTATAAACAGATGAAAGAGAATCCAAGTATGTATATGGTATCCACGAGTTCAAATTCTATGCCTAGACATGATAATTATAAGTCAAATTCAGGTTCAAATAGATGGGGAATGACAGAAAATCACAGCATGCTTCAGCTAAGACTCGATCTAGTTGTGCATTCAGAACATGGTTCAGTCTTACTTCAAGCTCAATATCAAGGCATTAAACAACTAGAAACGAGGGCATTGAAGTCATATAGTTGAATCAGCAAGTTTACAAGGTTTTAAATCATCATCATCCCCTATGCATATGCAACAGTCCTATATGAAAAAAAATCTAGACTCAATCCTAAAATGTAAATGCAACTAAATGAACACTCTGTTTTTGTGTAATCATTTTCGAAAATTTTCAAATTTTTTTGTTTTTCTATGCCATATATGCATGCAGACTCAAGGATGCACAAAATCAAAATAAGAACAGAGGAAACACATCAATACAACCTTTATCTCTTCCCCCCAAACTTAAATTACACAATCCCTTGTGTAACAAAAATTTGGAAAGAAAGATTAAGAGGTAACAGACAACATGAAAACGATGCAACTAATATATACAGAAAGGGTCAGTACGGGTACCTTGGTGATTATGGTGAGTATGTCGACTCGACCTGGTAGTGGTCGAGCTGGGTGCGTGAGCTAGATGCTCCGAAGTGTCTGTCTCGACGTCCTTGCTCGAGCCGGGTGCGTGAGCTAGATGCTCCTCCTGCTTGGCGTCTCTTCCTCGCGTGTTGAAACTGCCTTGGCTGCCTTGGCTCGAAGGAGGAGGCTCGTGGTGGTTCCATCTCGGGTGCATGATGTCTTGGTTCCTCGCAAAACGACCCGCTCCCCGTCAGAATTCTCCCAGGTACGATGGTTTTCTTGGGTGTAGGGGATTTTAACTTTGGCGTGAAGTCCTTGAGCTGGTCCTTCACGTCCTTCACTTGGTTTTTCAGGTCCTTCACGGTACCCTTGAGTGCGGCGACGGTCTTCCCTTGAAACTTGTTCCACCTTTGAAGGAGATTAATCCGTTTGTGTGCCTCCTTCAGGGCTGGACTATGTGTGGGTTGGAGCTTGTACTCCTCAAACGAGTACCTTTCTGTTGGATTAACCTCCTCCAGAACAGCATCTTGATCGTCTGACCCCATTCCTTGTTCCATGATCTCCTCGTCTTGATTGTAGAGTCTATCGAGAGGAGGATGGAAATCAATGTTTCGGCCCTGGCGTACCTTGGTGAGATCGGTGCAAGGCAGGCGCAGCTTGGCTTCCCCAGCTGTCGGATGTATGAACTGATAGATGTACTCGTCTGGAGGCGTTGTATGGTCCAGGAACCTGCACCTCCTCAAGAAGTCGATATCTATCCATTTGGGTGGATAGGGTGCTGATCGTAGCTCTATCACAAGCAACAAGTATCGGGGTGATGATACCCCCAATACAGAGGTCACCTGCGCCATCCATCTTCATCTTGCCCATCTTTATCGCCCAGTCCTTGTAGTTTAGGAATTGCTCCATCAGAACAAGGGCAAGGTTAGCATCTGCTCTATCTCCCTGCATCTTCCGCCCATCTCTTGTGCTCCCCAGAAGTGGTAGTAAGCATAAGTCCAGCATCCTTAGTTCACCTTCATTCACCGTCCCGGTCACCTTCCTTGCAAACATAGAGCTTGCTATTGTCTTGTGTAGGTACCTCAGGACAGGGCTTCGGATGCTTGAGCTCTTGCTTCTAGAGGAGGAGAAAGGTTTGGTGCTATCTCCTATGGTCGACCATAATTGTTGGAGTTCCTCATGATCAAAATCTTGAATCAGTTCGTCACCTCCAGAAAAACCATATAGGTTGCAGATTTGCACGATGGTAAGGGCATAGCATTGTCCTCTGCACGCGAAGGTGATGAAGCCAGGGCCGTCATCGGGTTCAACATCAGGCTCTTCATCGTAGAAATGAACCCTGAGGGACGAGAGGAAATGGCACGTCTCTTCCTTGTAGGCTTCCAGCGGTTTGTTCATGAATTGTCTTATACCTCCCGCCTCAAAGAGATACTCCATATCTCTAGCAATCCCGAGTGCTTGCATTGTTTCTTTGTGCGGGTATCTCGTTCCTTCAAAATTACGTTCAAGGAGGGCCTCTAGGTACTTGGTTGCAGAGGGTTTGGTGTTCTTTTTTCTGGGTTGCCTTATCAACTTGGGCTCGTCTTCCTCTGTTTCTTCACCTTGATGCATACTCGGTTTGATTGGTGCTTTTCCTTCACTTTTGACCTGAGTGAGCTTTTTGTCTGATAACGTAGTACCTTGTCCCGACCCTCCAGCTCGAGCGTGGGTGCTCATCCACCGAGGCTTCCTTATCAACTGAGGCCCGTCTTCCTCTGTTTCTTCATCGCGTAGATGCGGGATAGCCTCTATTTGGTCTTGTCCCTCACGCGTGACACGGGTGACTCGCCTCATTTCACCGGCTCGAGTGTGGGTGCTCAAGCGAGACTTCCGGCCCTTCTGGCTTGATCCATGGGCTTGGGCATATGTGGTCGAGTCCGGCGTGACTTCATACTCCATGGGTACCACAATTTGTTCTTGTTCTGCGGCTTGTTCGTGTTCTTGCTCTTCGGCTGGAGGAATGCTCTCTCTCCATATCTGGAAGTTTCGGGCGAGTGCTTTAGCTGATCTACGACGGGCTTGGCGAGGGTCCATACCTGAGACTCGATCAAGGACAAGGAAAGAGAACTCAAAATCGTGAGCATTAGCCTCAAAAGCAGCAAAAACAAATTGAGAAATTTCTGGAAATGAAAGAGAGAGAGGATTGAGAGTGTTTGTGGTGTGAGTAAAGTATGGAGTTGAGTTCGGTATATATAGCCGAGTCGAGATCGTTGGAGCGTATTGAAAGCGTGTGGGTTCGAGCTAGTGGAGTGTGGGATCGAGCTTGAAGGCGTGTTGAAGGAGTGTGGGCTCGAGTCTGACATCTTTTTGACCGAGTGGACGCTTCTTTGGCATCTTCTGAATCGAGTTTGGCTTGTATAGACAAGTGGGAGGGGACAAAGGACAAGGAGGAGCGTGTGTGGGTCGAGTGTGGGCTCCATCTGGTGAGACTCGAGCTGACATAGTCGGATTCTAGCGTGTGTGGGTCGACCAAACACTCTTCTGACTTGTTCGTGACGTCGTATTGACCGTGATACCTCCGACTTGGGCATGTGAGCTCTGTATTGACCATGACACCTCCGACTTGGGTCCACATGTTAGAATTTTAAATTTTGAAAATTCCCTCCTAAGGTTTATGATCCACCTCTCTTGCTTTCTTAAAATCACACAATCAAGACAAAATAGCTTAGCACACTTATTTGACGTTTTAAAAACTAAGGCAAAGAAATATGTATAGAGATAGACATGGGACTTCCTCCCAAGTGAGCTTGTTTATAGTCTCTAAGCTTGACTTCCTTTTTCTTAGGTCTATGGTGGTTCATGGAGGGGAACTGAGGTCTCCTCTGTAATGATCTGACCAAGTATGAATGGTTTGACCCCTTGTTCATCCATTGTACTCTCAGCTCTATCCTTTCGTTCCAGAGACTGCACTTTCTCATACCGGTAGCCATCAGCTTTGATAGTCATTGTGCCACATAGCTCATTAGGAGAAGCTTTTAGTGGGTAATAGGCCTTGTCATCCACATTCATAAGAACCACCCTTTGGTTCTTGAAGTCCATGTTTGCACCAGTAGTGTTGAGGAAGGGAGTTCCAAGAAGGAGTGGGAGCTTGTTGGCCTTCTTCATTTCCATAACAACAAAGTCTGTTGGGACTATACAGTTCCCAACCTTAACTGGGTAATCTTCCAGAAGACCAAGTGGCTTTCGTGAATGAGCGTCTCCAAAAGTGATGGGCGATGGGTGATAAGTGAGGTGTCTTATGCCTAGATTTTCTAACATCTCACGGGACATGACATTCACACTTGAACCGGAGTCGCATAGAGCATCCTCAATTGCCAAATCACCAAGAAGGCAGGTTATGGAGAACATACCAGGATTGCCAAGCTTGGGGAGAGACTTAGGCTCAATCTTTGTCGTGCTTGATGAATCAACGCAATCGACACTTCCCTCGTTTTCAACCATGGTTACGTCCTTATCCTTCTTGAATCTTTTTGGGAATGGAATTTTAGGTTTGTAAGGAGGGGGAACAGAGAGTTGTTTCTTTTTCTCTGAAATCACAGTTTTAGGTGCAGAAGGTAGGCTGTCTTGACCCTTCTGGTCGAGCTGTGGGCTCGAGTTGGACGTCCTGGGGGTCTCAGCTCGAGTAGGTGGCTCGAGTTGGGGTGCTCCAGCAGGCGTAAAACTCTTGTCTTGGTCGTTTTTGGAAACCAGATCCTCCCCATCTTGATCCTCACTGTCCGCAGTGATTGTAGGAGATCCGTCCCTCGCAGGTAACTTTCTTCCACTCCTCAAAGCGATTGTAGTTGTGTTAGCATCGGAACCATAAAGAAAAGCTTCAATGTTTCTAACATCCGCTTCATGATCAGCAATATGACTTGATTCCATTGAAAAGATGGCATTGCAATACTCCTTGGGGTTCTGAATTGCTTTTCTTGGAAGTTGTCCAATAGGCTTTGTGGAAGAAGGTGATGCGATCTTTGTTCTCCAAGCATTTGATTCTGGAGTTCAGTGACTCGATCTTGTTGTTGAGATCAGTATATGTGAAGTCAATCTGTGTTTTGACTTCACCCAACTTCTTAGCCAAGTCCAATGCACCAGCCGCCTGTCCTTGTAGGATTTGTTGCAGCAGGGTCATCTGTTGATTTTGAGCATGAGAAGGCTGAGCGTGGGGAATTGTAAAACCAGGTGGTGGATGGCTGCTCTGGTAGTGCTGCTGAGGTACAAAATTCTGATGTTGATTGTAAGCAGCAAAAGGCTTGGACTGATGCAGCTGTTGCGGAGGCGGGTAGACTTGATCCTGAGGGTTAGCAACGTTGGGGCTCCTGTAAGAGAGGTTTGGGTTGTTCGTGTAGTTGATGAAACCTTTGCTATAGCCGTCTTGATTCTGAACATAGCTGACCTCCTCAATACCATCATTGTCCCCATCTTGATCCTGAAACACAGTATCCTCAGAAGCAAGGTGAACCTGTTTCTTCTGCTGGAGCAGTTGATCCAACTTTGCAGTCAAGGCCTTGATGGCCCTAGTCGAATCATCTGTAGCAATACTTGGCCGGACACTCCTATCATACTCAGCAGTGTAATTACCATCAGATTGTGCGAGGTTCTCCACAAGTGCCCAGCCCGCATCAACATCTTGGTTGAGGAAGTTACCGTTACTGGCGGTATCGAGAAGCATGCGGACCTTTGGGAGAACGCCTCTGTAGAGAGTGCTAAGGAGTGACCCATTACTGAAACCGTGATGAGGGCATTGAGTAATGTATCCCTTGAAGCGATCCCAGCATTCACAGAAACTCTCACCATCTTTCTGAGTGAATCCAGAAATTTCATTCCTCAAGCGCGCTGTCCTGGCATTGGAGAAGAACTTGGCCAGGAAGGCTTTCTTGCAGTCATCCCAGGAAGTGATAGATCCATGGGGTAGAGTCTTTTCCCAGTGATGGGCTCTGTCACCAAGAGAGAAGGGAAAGAGCCTTAGCTTGAAACCATCTTCACTGACCCCATTGATCTTGGTAAGGCTGCAGAGCCTATCAAACTCATCTAGATGATCAAGAGGGTCTTCCATAGGCAGTCCATGAAACTTGTTGTTCTGCACCATAGCGATCAAGCTGCTCTTGATCTCGAAATTGTTGTTCTGGACTGTAGGAGGGACAATCCCTTGTCTGTTGGTATGGGTATTAGGGGCATCCCCTGCTCCTATCAAACGGGGCCTCCTCGGAGGAAACATATGCTCAGGATGCGGTGGTGGGTTGTCGTCAGCCATATCTACTGGACCTTGGTAATCTACTCCGAGATGTTCTCGCTGCTCTCTCAACTGTTGGGGTAGCTTGTGGATGTTGTCGAAGTAGCGAATGAGGTTCTGACTGCCTTTCGATCTCGTTTGCATGCAGGGGGAACAGGACGCGATGTGCTAGGCTCGAGCAGACGTGTGCAAGATAGGCAGACTCGATCTGCTAGGCTCGAGCTAGGGTTCGCGTATCAAGAAAGCACCTGCAAACCAAAGACAGAGAAAGAGAATCAAAGTGAGTAACAGAGTATATAGAAAAGAACTTGATCTAAAATGATTTGAAATCCTAATTGTAACGAACAAACACCTAAATGGCAACGGCGCCAATTTGATATATGTCAATTTCTTACTAGACCAAAGTTTCGTTGTAGTATAGTAAGGTGTCAATCCATAAGGGTAAAGATATTAACCAAGAAGGATGCAATCAAACAGTCTAAGTCAAGCCAAATAAGAGCGTATAGGACTCTAACACCCTAGACAGAAATTAGGAATAGAAGCTAAAGCGAATCAATTCAAAGACTAACAGAAGCAAGGCAATAACAGAAACAGTGTATAGGGCTAGCAGCAAATTCAACAATGCAAGAGAAGTTCCTAAGGATGGGGGTAATCGACTCAGTGTGTCCTCTTAGCCTATTCAAGTGGTTTAACAAAACTCAATCAAGCTATTCCCTAGACATCAAACATCAAAACCAGTTAAGTCCACTCCCGTGGTAAGTAACCTCAAACTAGACCAGTTCCTGACCCAATCCCTTGGCGAAATCTACCCTAGCAGGCAATACGATTCAGTTCAATATTGTCGATAAACACCCTAGACAACTAATCCCTTAGGCTAGGTATGCAAATCTCTAACATCAGTTCATTCAAGCATTTTATCAAACACCAACTGGGTGGAAAAACACCTAAGTTCTAATTCCAATTGATCAGAAAGAAACTAGCATTAAGAACACTGACTTAGAAGGGAAATCAAACGATCTACACTTAAACCACCTGAAAGACCAAGATTCTACACCTAATCTATCCCATCCTCAAGAACCCTAATGACTACTCAAAACTCATGAAGAACATCAAGAACACAAACCCAGAAATCATAAAAACTTGCATAGATGATAGAAATAGATAGAGATAATGATAGAACAGAAGGAACAAACTCAAAATAACAAGTAGAAATCAAATTACAAGTTCTGGAAACTAAGAACAAAGAAGAACACAAGGAAAAACTCGAAATACTAGAGATAAAAAAAAACGTCCTCTAGTCTTAACCCAACATTAGGTATTTATACTAAGTCTTAAAAACCCTAAAACGTCATGCGCAAAATAGTAAAAATGTGCAGGATAAGGTCCAGCTCGGCTAAGTCTTGGTCGAGTGCTGTGCTCAAACATGTAAAATCAAGACTGCATTTTTCTGAGATGAGCTTGAGTAGTCCACTCGATTGTAGGGGCTCGAGCTGGGTTCTGAAACTTCAAGACGCCACCTTTTGTCTCTGCTTGATCATACAGCTCGAGCATGGGTACTCGAGCTGAGCTTCTGCTCCATCTCCTGCTTAGACTCGATCACGTCTGCATGGGTATCCAGCACGGACTCGATCAGCATGTCCCAGACAGCTTCTGCTCTGCACGGACTCGATCAGCATGTCCCAGACAGCTTCTGCTCTGCACGGACTCGATCAGCAAGTCCCAGACAGCTTCTGCTCTGCACGGACTCGATCAGCAAGTCCCAGACAGCTTCTGCTCTGCACGAACTCGATCAGCATGTCCCAGATAGCTTCTGCTCTGCACGGACTCGATCAGCATGTCCCAGACAGCTTCTGGTCTAACTTCTCCAAAATCACCCGAAAGTACCTGTAACAAGCCAAATATGTAGGATGTATGCGGACCTAATGCAAAACACTCTAAGTATGTAAAACTCGGAATAAATAACAAGAACGGGGTGAATAACACGTCAAAACGTATGATTTATGCAAGCTAAAATGATGCAAAATGCAAACATATCAGTAGCTCTCCTTGGCCTCCCTCCATGCCCCCTTTACTCTTCTCAGTAGTCCCTAGTGGTGCAAGTGCCCCCATTCCAAGACTTGGTCCATCTTGCTCCAAAGTAGTGATGGAGTCTAATGTGAAGATCACATCATCCCCTCTGATGCGGACATCGATCCTATCGCCGAACCACCGAACCAAGATCCAAACGAGGATCCAAGAGAAGAGGCAACAACACAAGTAAGCGTAAGATTAGGACCCTTGACTCAAGCCAAAGCAAGAAGACTAAGTTTCAGACCAAGCGGGAACCTCGGAGAAGACCACGAGGCGGACCAAGAACAAACTAATATTCTGGAAGTCAAGGGCCCTATAACACGAGCCCAAACAAAGAAGCTAAGAGAAGAGTTCAATGTCGCCACACAAGCCTTACTTGAGGAACTCGAAGATGTCACGGACGCGACCATGGACACGGGCTCTACCACGGGCCTCGATGCAAGGGCCCCTTGGCCAAGTAAGGTAAGTCTTGTGTTTAATTATTTTTGTCCTCTTTGCAGGAGAATTGGCCACGGCCTTATGGTTCTACACGCCCAAGCATGCCTAGTTTCGAGTCCTAGTAGAGTCCTTTTTTGTTCCTTTTTAATTTTTATGTCTTTTGATACCTTCCTTATAAGGGAACGACTTGTTGTTCTCATCGAAAGTGTGTGTCATTTGAGTCTTTTAATTTTGCAAGTCTTGTTGTTTTGAGTCGCAACCCAAGAGTTGTAGCCAACGAACCATTATAAGGTTCTATGGCCGTGTATTTTGTTTTTCACGTTTGATCAATAAAGAAACCGTAATTTTTCTAAGTTTTTGTAAAAACTTAAATCATCATTCTTGTTCCTTGTTGTGTGATTCACAAGCTATCAAAGAGCTCTTCATACTCTTTGTGGGTCGCTTCTCAATCCATCATCACGCTCCTTTTCAAGACTTCACGGGAAGAGCTACGAGCTAACCGTCTAATCTCCACCACTGTCGGTCGCGAGATTGTCCGAGAGGAGGAGCTTCGAGCTAACTCTTCTCCCGCCTCAAAAACCCGAACCGAGAGCCTCACACCGAGTCTCATATCACCCTCCCCTTTCAAAAGGTTTGGAACTCCAAACAACCATGGTACCTACACCACAATAGTCCAACTTAGGCTCATAGAAGGTGCAAAGAAAATTAGACTTACCTTGGAGCTTGAGGGAGTTGGTGCGGTAGTGAAGTTTCTCGATCCTTTTGAATTGGTTTTTACGCGGGCGGAGCTTGTGCTTCTTCTTATACCAATACTTGGATGTCTTAGGCATCCAAACCCAACCTCTAAGATGAGAAATAGCTCTCCTCTTCTTCGGGTTAGATTGTCCCTCAACCTGCCCAAGCTCTTCCCCACGGTTACCCCAAATCTTTTTAAGAAACTCCTTTATGATCTCGGCCTTAGATGTTTCTTTTAGGTCACCTTTCTCAGTTTATGGCATAGATGGTAGGCCCAAAGAAGAGTTGAGATGGATGATAATGTCATCTTCACTTGGAGGTAGCTTGAGAACCGGATACCACAACGCATTGCGTGTACACATACTCGAAGCGCACATGACCCAAAATTTTGGTTTCATCTTGTAGATGGCTCATAATTGCATGGCGACATTAAACTTGGAGCAAGACATGAATTGGACTAGCTTATAGAACTTATACATCACAGCAAGGAGCAAATCCTCAGGCCTAGTCTTGTGTATGTCTAAGATGCCTCCCATAAAAGTGTTAAACCATGGATACGTTTAAAGTTGGGCAATGAACGAGATGATGCTCCCTTGGCTTGAGCTTTTTGAACATGTGGCCCCTGCCATAACTTATCTCAACCATAAGACTCAGTTTAGACCAATAGAAGTCCTTCTCCCACTCACTTATAGTCCCCTTATCACCAAAAAGATCCATCGGACCTTTTCCAAGGTCATCTTTCTTCATCGGCGTTCTCATGGCCCCTTGAGATGGGAAAGCACTTCTTTCCTTGTTCATGAACCCTTCTTGAGTGGAGAACTTGCAATAAGGACCATCATCATATTTAGCAAAACACTCTCTGAGATTCGGGTCCTTAGAATATTTTAAACCGAAGAACTTCAACTCCATGGTGATTGTGAGGGTATCTCTCCTAGACCAAGTTTAAGCCATGATGTTGTTCTCTCCTTCCTCGATATTGTTCACATGAGGGAGGATCTCAATGTCTCCAAGAGATGGTGGTATATCGGGTGGCTTATTCTTGAACACATCCTCGGACATGTCACTCCGTGAAGTCGCGGAGTAAGCCCAAAAAAGGTGAAACTCATGTAGATACTCTCTTGGCTGGAACTTGTGGAAGTCAAAGCTATTCCCGTAGTAAACTTCATTCAGTCTTCCTAACTTAGGCTTATAGTCACACCTCTTCTTCAAACCTAAAGTCATCTTAACATCGAAGTAATCCGTGAGGCTCTCCATATCGAACTCTATCTCCGATAACTCTATCTTGGACCCTTGTGAGATGCACCATATTCGTTCATAACGAATTCCTCGGAAACGTTGTTCGATATCTTGAATCGTCTCATCAGTGCCCTTGAATAAATTTCCTAAGGGATATTCTTTCCACGCGTCCTTGAAGGTAATGTGCTCCGGGATGGAGTTGACTAGTACTTGCAATCTCCTTCCGTTTACAGGGTCTATGAACCATCTCTTCGAATGGCTCATCGGTGCATCAAAGTCATTGCTGCTTTCAAGAACAACATCGACCCTGGCCGGTCGATGCCAAGTGTCTTCGTGTTCTTTTGGTAGACATCGACCAACCCTGGTCGATGGTGGTGTCCGATGGGCCTCCATTCCATCTTAGCATCGATCCTGGCGGGTCGATGCTTGTGTCTGCATCTCAGACCATAGACCCTTGATAAAACAAATTTTGAGTTTTGCTATATGTCAAATGCCTTAATGCATATTCATGTCATTGCAATACAGAAAGGTGTCAATCCAAATGGGTGCGATATTAGCTAGAAAGGATGCAATCAAACAGTTTAAGTCAAGCCAAGTGATATTTCTGCATTTTATATGGTTTTAGTTTGCATTATGCATTCATTTAACCTTCTTTAATAGCTTGTTCTTAGCATTTATCTCTAGTTTTGCATACTTAGAGTGTTTTGCATTAGGATTGCATGCATTTTGCATTTTGGACTTGTTTTAGGTGCATTCAAGGGATATCGGAGATGTTGAAGTCAAATGAAGAAAAAGGAGAGCTTAACTCGACCAAAAACTCGAAGGAGACTGACTCTAGCACCCAGCTCGAGCCAGCAGGTCGAGCTAGTGCATTCTGCACCAAAAACTGCACTTTGAGATTGACTCTAGCAAGCCTGATCGAGTCTATGATCGAGCTAGGCATAAAGATACAATCTTGAAGTTTCTACAGCCCAGCTCGACCTCCTGTGATCGAGCCCGTGATCGAGTCCAAGGAAAAAAGAGCCGTCTTGAAGTTTTTTGGACCTAGCTCGACCACCCATGGTCGAGCTAGACGATCGAGCTGAAGAAATAAAATGCAATCTTGATTTTGGCCTAGCTCGAGCACACAGCTCGACCACCCATGGTCGAGCCCTCCTTTCTGCTCATTTTTACTATTTTGTCCTTTTGTGTTTTAGAGTTTTTTATCATTTAGTATAAATACTCTCTAAGTGTTTTAAGAGAGATCTGGATTTTTCTTAAGTGTTCCTCATCTGTTCTTGCTTCCTGGATCCTGTATCTTTGATTTTACTGAGTATTTGTGTTTAAATCTTTCTATTCTATCTCTTCTATCCCTTATCTTTCTACTTATGCAAGTTATTTTGATTTCTGGGTTTGTGATTATGCTGTTCTTCATGGTTTCTGAGTAGTCATTAAGGTTCTTAAGGATGGGTTAGATTAGGTGTGGAATCTTAATCTTCTAGGTGGTTTAAGAGTAGATTGTTTGATTTCCCTTCTAAATCAGTGTTCTTAATGCTAATTTCTCTATGATCAATTGAGATTAGAACTTAGGTGTTTTTCCACCCAGAAGGTGTTTGATAAAATGCTTGACTGAACTGATGTTAGAGATTTACATACCTAGCTTAAAGGATTAGTTGTCTAGGGTGTTTATTGACAATATTGAACTGAATCTTAATGTCTGCTAGGGTAGATTTCGCTAAGGGATTGGGTGTGGAACTGGTCTAGCTTGAGGTTACTTATCACGGGAGTGGACTTAACTGGTTGTGATGTTTGATGTCTAGGGAATAGCTTGATTGCGTTTGTTAAACCATCTAGGTAGATTAAGAGGATGCACCAAGTCAATTACCCCATCCTTAGGACCTGCTCCGTTCTTGATTGATTTTCGTGTTCTGTTTTTGTTCTGTTTCTATTCTGTTTATTGTCTCAGCTTTACTCTGTTTCTGTTCTGTTTTCATTCTGTTTTATGTTCTGTTTTAGTTTCTGTTATTGCTTTTGATTTCCTTTTGCTAGGTTGATAGTTTTACCTTCTCACTGCTTGTTTGGCTTGACTTAGACTGTTTGATTGCATCCTTCTTGGTTAATATCGCACCCATTTGGATTGACACTTTTCTGTATTACAATGACATGAATATGCATTAAGGCATTTGACAGATAGCAAACTATAAAAATCTGCTATTTCAAATTGGCGCCGTTGCCATTTGGGTGTTGTTTGTTATAATTTGGATTTCAAATCGTTTTAGATCAAGTTCTTATTCGATCTACTCTGTTACTGACTTAGTTTTTTCCTTTCTGTCTCTTTGTATTTCAGGTACGACTTGACTCGATTAGCCCAGCTCGACCACGCTTGCTCGAGTCCGCCCATCGAGTTAGCTCTCCCTGCATGCAAAGGAGATCAAAAGGCAGTCATAACCTCATTCGCTATCTCGACAATATTAACAAGCTACCACAACAGTTGCGAGAGCAGAGAGAACATCTCAGAGTAGATCACCAGGATCCACTAGTTATGGCTGACCATAATCCACCACCACAGCCTGAACATGTGCCTTATCAGAGAAGGCAGCGTCTGATTGGTGCGGGAGATGCTCCCAACACTCACACCAACAGACAAGGGATTGTACCTCCTACAGTCCAGAACAACAACTTTGAGATCAAGAGTGGCTTGATAGCTATGGTGCAGAGCAAAAAATTCTATGGACTGCCTATGGAAGACCCTCTTGATCATTTAGATGAGTTTGATAGGCTCTGCAGCCTTACCAAGATTAATGGAGTCAGCGAAGATGGTTTCAAGCTGCGACGCTTTCCATTCTCTCTTGGTGACAAAGCCCATCTTTGGGAGAAGAATCTACACCATGGCTCTATTACTTCATGGGATGATTGCAAGAGAGCTTTCCTTGCCAAGTTCTTCTCCAATGCTCGAACAGGTCGACTCAGGAACGAGATATCCGGATTTTCTCAGAAAGATGGGGAGAGTTTCTGTGAATGCTGGGAACGATTCAAAGGCTACACCACTCAATGTCCTCACCATGGCTTCAGCAATGAGTCCCTACTCAGCACACTTTACAGAGGGGTTCTCCCTAAGGTCTGAATGCTTCATGATACAGCCAGCAATGGTAACTTCCTCAACAAAGATGTTGATGACGGCTGGGAGCTTGTGGAGAACCTTGCTCAATCTGATGGTAACTACACTGCGGAGTATGATAGAAGTGTACGGGGTAATGTTGATTCAGAGGAAAGGCATAGAAAGGAGATAAAAGCTATGAATGTTAAGTTAGATCAGCTCCTACACCAGCAGAAGCATGTCCACTTTGCAAATCACGATACGGTTTTTCAGGTTCAAGATGGGGAGGATGATGGTCTAGAGGAGGTCAGCTATGTGCAGAATCAGGGTCAGTACAACAAAGGTTTCATCAACTACAAGAACAACCCGAATCTCTCTTACAGGAGCACTAATATTGCTAACCCTCAAGATCAAGTCTACCCGCCTCAGCAACCACCGCCCCAGTCCAAGCCTTTTACTGCTTACACCCAGAATCAGAATTTTGTCCCTAAGCAGCATTACCAGACCAGTTATCCGCATCAGGGAGTCATGGGTGCCCCACCTGGTTTCACATCTCACCAAGCTCAGCCTTCTAGCGCTTCAGATCAACAGACAAACAACTTGCTGCAGCAACTCCTACAGGGTCAAACAGCTGGTGCACTTGAGGCAGCCAAGAAGTTTGGTGAAATTAAAACTCAGATGGATTACACTTACAATGATCTTAACAGCAAGATTGAGTCCCTGCAATCCAAGATTCGGTCCATCGAAGGCCAAACCGTTTCTTCTTCTACCTCTTCCCAACTCCCAGGAAAAGCAGTCCAAAACCCAAAGGACTATGTTCACATCAATGCCATCACTTTACGAAGTGGAAAGGAGCTACCTGAGAGGGAAGGTTCAGCTAAAGTCACTGAGGACACTGAGATTGAAGATGGGGAGGATTTGAGCTGCAAAGAATCCTAAAAAACGTGTCTAGAGACTGACTCTAGCACCCAGCTCGACCAACTAGGTCGAGTCAACCCTCCAGCTGCGCCAAAATCAGTGGTTTCAGAGAAAAAGAAGGCACTTTTTGTCCCGCCTTCTTACAAACCTAAACTGCCTTTCCCAAAACGATTCAAAAAGGAGATAATGGATAAGTATAGAGCGCTTTTTGACAAGCACATGAAGGAAGCAGAGATTAGGATACCCCTCATTGATACCTTCTCAATGTTTCCTGCATATCAAAAATTCTTAAAGGATGAAGTAAACGAGAAAGCCAAGGAGGTTCAGAGTATGGTGGTTTTGTCAGAAGAGTGCAGTGCTATTATACAGAAGAGGGTTATCAAGGAGAAGCTAAGTGATCCTGGTTCATTCACTCTACCATGCTCTTTGGGGCCATTGATCTTCAAGAAATCTCTCTGTGACCTTGGGGCATCTATCAGTCTCATGCCACTCTCAGTTGCTAAGAAGTTAGGATTCAATAACTACAAGCCCTACAACATCTCTTTGGTGCTTCAGACAGATCTGTTCGAACTCCTCATGGTATGTTACATGATTTACCTCTAAAGATTGGGACAGTTGAGATACCTACAGACTTCATAGTGCTGGAGATTGATGAAGAACCAAGAGATCCCCTTATTCTGGGAAGACCTTTCTTAGCCACAGCTGGAGCGGTTATTGATGTTCGGAAGGGAAAGATTGATCTTAATCTCGGGAGTGATTTCAAGATGACATTTGACATCAAAGACACTATGAGAAAGCTAGAGATAGAAGAACAGATTTTTTATGTTGAAGAAATGGATCAACTCGCTGACGAGCTCCTGGAAGAACTTAATGAGGAAGACCACCTTCGAACTGCCTTAACCAAGAGTGGGAAAGATGGGTACCTACACCACGAAACCTTGGGTTGTGAAATGATTTTGGACTCACATAAGGTTTTGGAAAGCTCAGAGGTCTTTGAAGACTTGATTGGGGTCAAAACAGAGGTTTTTGCTACAGAACGCACTGATTCTAGCATCCAGCTCGACCAACTAGGTCGAGCTAGCCATGTCATCACCTCAGACTCGACCAAACAGGTCGAGCTTGTTGTCGAGCCAGCACCCTCTCCATTAGATAATTGGTCAGAACTCAGAGCTCCTAAGGTAGACCTCAAAACTCTTCCTGCTGGGCTAAGGTACGCCTTTCTTGGGCCAAATTCTACATATCCAGTCATAGTAAATGATAAGCTTAGTGATGATGAATTACATTTGCTTTTGACTGAATTGAAGAAATTTAGAAAAGCTATAGGGTATTCACTGGATGATATCAAAGGAATTTCACCTAGCTTATGTACTCATAGAATTCACCTTGAAAATGAATCATATGCTAGCATTGAACCCCAGAGAAGATTAAACCCGAATTTGAAGGAAGTAGTTAAAAAGGAAATTCTTAAGTTGCTAGAAGCTGGAATCATCTATCCTATATCTGATAGTACTTGGGTTTCTCCTGTGCATTGTGTTCCAAAGAAGGGTGGTATAACTGTTGTTAGAAATGATAAGGATGAACTGATACCAACTAGAACTATCACTGGTCATAGGATGTGTATTGATTACAGGAAATTGAATGCTGCATCTAGGAAAGATCATTTCCCATTGCCATTCATTGATCAGATGTTAGAAAGACTTGCGAATCACCCTTATTACTATTTCTTAGATGGGTATAGTGGTTTCTTTCAAATTCCAATTCACCCCAATGATCAGGAAAAAACCACTTTTACTTGCCCATATGGAACATTTGCTTATAGGAGAATGCCTTTCGGTCTTTGTAATGCACCTGCTACTTTTCAGAGATGCATGACTTCTATATTCTCAGATTTAATCGAGGAGACTGTGGAAGTATTCATGGATGATTTTTCCGTGTATGGCTCCTCTTTCTCCTCCTGCTTGTTTAATCTTTGCAGGGTGCTTACAAGGTGTGAAGAGATAAATCTAGTTCTCAACTGGGAGAAATGCCACTTCATGGTCAGAGAAGGGATTGTCTTGGGGCACAGAATTTCTGAGAATGGTATAGAAGTAGATAAAACCAAGGTTGATGTGATGATGCAGTTGCAGCCACCTAAGAACGTCAAGGATATCAGAAGTTTCTTAGGTCATGCTGGGTTTTATAGAAGATTCATCAAGGACTTCTCAAAGATAGCCAGACCACTCACTAGGCTATTATACAAGGAGCAAGAGTTCCTATTTGATACAGAATGTTTGAAGGCTTTCCAGCTCATTAAGGAAGCCTTAGTCACTGCTCCAATAGTCCAAGCACCAAACTGGGACTATCCGTTTGAGATCATGTGTGATGCATCGGACTATGCTGTAGGAGCTGTACTGGGTCAAAAGATTGAGAAGAAACTGCATGTGATCTACTATGGAAGCAGGACGCTTGATGATGCTCAAGGGAGATATGCAACAATAGAGAAGGAGCTGCTGGCTGTAGTCTTTCCTTTTGAAAAATTCAGAAGCTATCTGGTAGGATCTAAGGTGATAGTCTACACAGATCATGCAGCACTAAGGCATATCTATGCAAAGAAGGAGACTAAACCAAGACTGCTCAGATGGATCCTTTTGCTTCAAGAGTTTGACATGGAGATTGTCGACAAGAAGGGTATAGAGAATGGTGTAGCGGATCACTTATCAAGAATGAGGATTGATGATACAGCACCAATTGATGATTCCATGCCTGATGAACAATTCATGGAAGTTGTCATGATAGTAGAAGAAAAGAGGCCCTGGTATGCAGATTTTGCCAATTATCTTGTAAGCGGCGAAATTCCTGAAGGTTTTGATGCTTACAGGAAAAAGAAGTTTTTGAAGGATGTGAACCACTACTTCTAGGATGAGCCCTCCTTATACAAGAGAGGTTCGGATGGGCTATTTAGAAGGTGCATAGCCGAAGAAGAGGTAAAGGGAGTTCTAGAGCATTGCCACGGTTCAGTATATGGAGGTCACTTCGCTACATTTAAGACTGCGCAGAAGGTGCTGCAAGCAGGTTTATGGTGGCCATCGATGTTCAAAGATGCCCAAGCTTTCATCACCAAGTGTGATCCTTGTCAGCGAATGGAGAACATCAGTAGAAGGAATGAGATGCCTCAGAACCCAATTCTGGAAGTTGACGTATTTAATGTGTGGAGCATTGATTTTATGGGGCCCTTCAACCCACCTTCTTACGGGAACAGTTACATATTGGTGGCTGTTGATTATGTCTCCAAATGGGTTGAAGGAATAGCCTGTCCTACCAATGATGCGAAGGTAGTTCTGAAGATGTTCAAGAGCATCATTTTCCCCAGATTTGGTGTGCCAAGAATTGTTATCAGTGATGGGGATCTCATTTCATCAACAAGCTCTTTGAGAATCTTCTAAAAAAACATGGGGTCAAGCACAAGGTGGCTACACCATATCACCCCCAGACTAGTGGTCAAGTAGAGGTGTCTAACAAGCAGATCAAAGCCATCTTGGCTAGAGTAGTGGGCGTTTCAAGGAGAGATTGGTCTTCTAAGCTTGATGAGACTCTCTGGGCATATCGGACAACTTTCAAGACACCAATTGGGAGAACACCGTTCCAGCTACTCTACGGTAAATCTTGTCATCTACCAGTTGAGATTGAGTACAAGGCGCTATGGGCAACGAAACTTCTGAACTTGGATATCAAGACTGCTCAAGAAAAGAGAGTGATCGATCTGCACGAGCTTGAAGAGATCAGACTAGAAACTTATGAGAGCTCTAAGGTGTACAAAGAGAGGACCAAGGCTTTCCATGACAAGAGGATCTTGCACAAAGGGTTCAAGGCTGGTGATCAAGTCCTCCTTTTCAATTCTAGACTCAAGCTATTTCCGGGAAAGCTCAAGTCTAGATGGTCCGGACCGTTCTCCGTCAAAGAAGTTTCACCTTACGGAGCAGTCACCTTATTTGGAAAGGGCGAAAAAGAATTCACTGCGAACGGACAGAGGCTCAAGCCCTATCTAGCTGATACCATCATTCCAGAAGGAACTTCGATTCCTCTGGATGAGCCTTCCACTGCCTAACAGGAAGTCAAGCTTAGTGACTATAAACAAGCTCACTTGGGAGGAAGTCCCATGTCTATCCCTGTACATATTGTTTCATTTTTCTTTTTTTAGACCATCGAATAAGTGTGCTAACTTTTTATTTTTGGCTTGTTTTTGTGATTTCAGAGGCATATGAGCACTGAATCGTAAAGAAAAGGAAGAAACTAGCGAAATTAGCCCGACTCGATGACCCAGCTCGACCACTGTGATCGAGCCAAGCGATCGAGTCCGATGGAGGAAGATTTAAAATTCGAATTTTGAATGCTAAGGGGACAGCTCGACCAGGTGGGGTCGAGTGGCCAGATCGAGCCCACAGCTCGACCATGTGCGGTCGTGTCACCACGTCGAGTCAAGCCTTGGGCGCTCAAAACATGGTCGAGTCAAGGGATCGAGCCAACATGATGAGGAGACGGCCAGAGAATTTTCAAGAGCCAAACGAGATGTTGCTCGTGGGAAGAAACCGATGGAACCCAGCACGCAGCAAGAGCGCAGTGAAACCGAAGAGGATGAGCCCAAAGTGGTTAAGAAAGCACAAAAGAAGCCAAAGCAACCTTCCCCAGAAGAGTACCTGCCCATACTCCTTGCTAGAGGCTTCGCGGGAACGAGGTACCCTCACCGAGAAACTTGTAAAAAACTTGGTATTGCCAGAGATGTGGAATATCTCTATGAAATGGGAGGTTTAAGCGCATTCATGAGGATACAGCTCGAAGCTTACAAGGAATAGACTTGCCATTTCCTTTCATCTCTCAAGATCCACTTCTATGAAGACGAACTAGAGTTTGTATCTGACGGAAGTCCGGGTTTTATCACCTTCACTTGCAGGGGTTTCCTTTACTCCCTCACTATAAAGAAGTTAGATACTCTATATGGATTCCCGAGTAGCTCAAGCACGCTGCAAGATTGATATGTTTGCGTTTTGCATAGTTTTAGCTTGCATAATTCATGCACTTAGACCTGTTATTTAACCTGTTCTTCTCATTTATTCCTAGTTTTGCATACTTAGGGTGTTTTGCATTAGGTTTGCATACATCTTGCATATTTGGCTTGTTACAGGTATTTTCAGGCGACTTTGGACTCGAAGCTGTCTAGGACAACAGACTCGAGCACCTACGCTCGAGCTAAGGGATCGAGCTAAGGCAGGAGGACGAGCAGAAGCCCGACTCGAGCACCATGCTCGAGCTAAAGGATCGAGCTGGGACAAAAAGTGGCGTCTCGAAGATTTTTGGCCGAGCTCGAGCACCCATGCTCGAGCTCCATGATCGAGCCCAACATAAAAGAGGAGTCTTGGAATTATTGAGTCCAGCTCGAGCCCATACAATCGAGTCACTTGCTCGAGCTCAACACATAAAAATGCAATCTTGATTTCATCCAGCTCGAGCACACCACTCGACCAAAACATGATCGAGCTGGACCTTATCCTGCACGTTTTTACCATTTTGCGCATGGCGTTTTAGGGTTTTTAAGACTTAGTACAAATACCTAATGTGGGATTAAGAGTGCGGAGTTCGTTTTTAAGACCTAATTTTCGAGTTTTCTATCTGTTCTTCATTGTTCTTGATTTCCAGACTTTGTAATTTGATTTCTACTTGTTATTCTGAGTTGATTTCTTCTGTTCTATCATTTCTCTACCTATTTCTATCATCTATGCAAGTTTTTAGGATTTCTGGGTTTGTGTTCTTTATGAGTTCTGAGTAGTCATTAGGGTTCTTGAGGATGGGATAGATTAGGTCTAGAATCTTAGTCTCCTAGGTGGTTTAAGAGTAGATTGTTTAATTTCCCTTCTAAATCAGTGTTCTTAATGCTAATTTCTCTTTGATCAATTGAGATTAGATCTTAGGTGTTTTTTCACCCAGAAGGTGTTCGATATAATGCTTGACTGAACTGATGTTAGAGATTTACATACCTAGCCTAAGGGATTAGTTGTCTAGGGTGTTTATTGACAATATTGAACTGAATCTTAATGCCTGCTAGGGTAGATTTCGCCAAGGGATTGGGTCTGGAACTGGTCTAGTTTGAGGTTACTTATCACGGGAGTGGACTTAACTGGTTATGATGTTTGATGTCTAGGGAATAGCTTGAATGAGTTTTGTTAGACCACTTGGGTAGGCTAAGAGGACACACTGAGTCGATTACCCCATTCTTAGGAACTTCTCTTGCATTGATTGAATTCTCTATTAGTCCTATACGCCGTTTCTGATATTGCTCTGCTTCTGTTAGTTTCCGCTAGTCCGAGATAGTATATATTTTAGCTTCCTTTTTCAGTTTCTGTCAGGTTGCTAGAGTCCTATACAATATTTGCTTGGCTTGACTTGAATTTTTTGATCGCATATTTTTTAGTTAATATCTTCACCCTTATGGATTGACACCTTACTATACTACAACGAAACTTTGGTCTAGTAAGAAATTGACCTATTTCAATTTGGCGCCGTTGAAGTTGATATGTTTGCGTTTTGCATAGTTTTAGCTTGCATAATTCATGCACTTAGACCTTTTATTTAACCTGTTCTTATCATTTATTCCTAGTTTTGCATACTTAGGGTGTTTTGCATTAGGTTTGCATACATCTTGCATATTTGGCTTGTTACAGGTATTTTCAGGCGACTTTGGACTCGAAACTGTCTAGGACAACAGACTCGAGCACCTACGCTCGAGCTAAGGGATCGAGCTAAGGCACGAGGACGAGTAGAAGCCAGACTCGAGCACATATGCTCGAGCTGGGGCAAAAGGTGGCGTCTCGAGTCAACGATTTTTGGCGCCCAATGTTCAAATTTGAATTCAAAAACCGACATGTGCCGCTCCCCCTTGTCCCTTTTGGCCCCCTCCCACTTGCCTATATAAGCACAACTCGACCCAAGGCTCCCCTCTCACCAAAAACTCTCATTTCCTCTCTTTTATTTTTCAGAACTCTCTTTTATTGTTCTTGCTGTTCTTGAGGATATTCTCAGATTCTTGAGTATTTTTTTCTTTCTTTGAGTTATTCTCAGGCATGGATTCACGCCAAGCTCGTTGTAGATCAGCTGAAGCCCTCGCCCGAAACTTCCAGATGTGGAGAGAAACCGTTCCTCCAAGCGAAGAACCCATGGAGGTTGAAGCAGCGCCTGACTCGAGCACACATGCTCGAGCCAGAGGATCGAGTCGGAAGGGGGGGAGGACTAGCTCGAGCGCTCATGCTCGAGCCAGAGGGTCGAGTCACGGCGGTGATGCTGCAGACAGAAGGCTCCCGTATGCTAAGCGTGAAGGAAAGACACCAATGGAGCCTAGCATGCATCTTGACACTGGTGCAACAGAAGAAGATGAACCTAAGGTGACAAAGAAGCCTCAAAAGAAGGGCAAACCTTCTGCAGCAAAGTACCTGGAGGTCCTTCTTGCTCGGGGTTTTGAAGGGACACGTTACCCGCATAGAGGCACGATGCAGAAACTCGGCATTGCTAGGGATGTGGAGTACCTCTATGAGACAGGAGGCTTAAGTACGTTCATGATGATCTAGCTAGAAGCCTACAAAGAGGAGACATGCCATTTCCTTTCGTCTCTCGCTGTTCACTTCTATGATGAGGAGCCTGACTATGAATCTGATGGCGGTCCTGGCTTCATAACCTTCACATGCAGAGGTCGATCCTATGCTCTCACCATCAAAGAGATGGATACTCTATATGGTTTTTCTGGTGGAGATGAACCCGTTCAAGACATTGACCACGAGGAGCTTCAGCAACTGTTGTCAACCATTGGAGACACCAATCCTCTCTCCTCTTCCAGAAGCAAGAGTTATAGCATCCGAAGCCCTAGACATTAAACTCATAAGCAGTCAAGTTCACTCCCATGATAAATAACCTCAAACTAGACCAGTTCCAGACCCAATCCCTTGGCGAAATCTACCCTAGCAGGCATTAAGATTCAGTTCAATATTGTCAATAAACACCCTAGACAAGCAAGCTATTCCCTAGACATTAAACTCATAAGCAGTCAAGTTCACTCCCATGATAAATAACTTCAAGCTAATCTAGTTCCAGACCTAAATCCTTTTAGCGAAATCTAGCTTAGCTGGCATTAAGATTCAGTTTAATAAAGCCGATAAACACCCTAGATAACTAATCCCTTAGGTTAGGAATGTAAATCTCTGGAATTAGTTCAGTCAAGCATTTCATCAAACACCTTCTGGGTGTGGAAATACCTAGTTTTTAATTCCAATTGATCAAAGATTAATTAGCATTAAGAACACTAATCCAGAAGGGAAATCAAGCAATTTACAATTAAACCACCTAGGAAACTAAGATTCCACACCTAGTCTATCTCATCCTTAAGAACCCTAGTGACTACTCAGAACACATGAAAAACAACAAGAACAAAAACCCAGAAATCATAAAAACTTGCATAATTGGAAAGATTAAGAAGAGAACAGATAGATTAGGAAGATTCAAACAAAAATAACAAGTAGATTCAAAGCTATAGGATCCAGGAAGCAAGAACAGATGAAAAAAGCTTCATCGGTGCATCAACGTCATTGCTGCTTTCAAGCACAGCATCGACCCTGGCCGGTCGATGCCAAGTGTCCTCATGTTGTTTTGGTAGACCATCGACCAACCCTGGTCGATGGTGGTGTCCGATGGGCCTCCATTCCATCTTAGCATCGACCCTGGTGATATGTTTGCATTTTGCATCGTTTTAGCTTGCATAATTCATACGTTTAGACGTGTTATTCACCCTGTTCTTGTCATGTATTCCTAGTTTTGCATACTTAGAGTGTTTTGCATTAGGTTTGCATACATCCTGCATATTTGGCTTGTTAAAGGTACTTTCAGGTGATTTTGGAGAAGTTAGGCCCGAAGCTGTCTGGGACATGCTACTCGACCTGGATGCTCAGCTCGAGTCCATGCTGGAAACAGAGCAGACGTGATCGAGTCCATGCAGGAAACAGAGCAGACGTGATCGAGTCCATGCAGGAAACAGAGCACACGTGATCGAGTCCATGCAGGAAATAGAGCAGAAACTCAGCTCGAGCACCCATGCTCGAGCTGCATGATCAAGCTGAGAAAAAAAGTGGCGTCTTGAAGATTCTTGGCCGAGTCCAAGCACCCATGCTCGAGCCCCATGATCGAGCCCAACATAAAAGAGGAGTCTTGGAATTTTTGAGTCCAGCTCGAGCCCGTGAAACCGAGTCATCTGCTCGAGCTCATCACAAAAAAATGCAGTCTTGATTTCACCTGCTTGAGCATACCACTCGACCAAACACAGAAAAATGCAGTCTTGATTTCACCTGCTTGAGCATACCACTCGACCAAACACAGAAAAATGCAGTCTTGATTTCACCTGCTTGAGCATACCACTCGACCAAACACAGAAAAATGCAGTCTTGATTTCACCTGCTTGAGCACACCACTCGACCATGTCTTGGTCGAGCTGCACCTTATCTTGCATGTTTTTACCTTTTAACCCATGACGTTTTAGGATTTTTTTAGACTAAGTATAAATACCTAATATGGGATTAAGACCAGAGGACGTTTTTAGCTCTAATATTTCGAGTTTTTCCTTGTGTTCTTCATTGTTCTTAATTTCCAGAACTAGTAATTTGATTTCTACTTGTTATTTTGAGTTGATTTCTTTTGTTCTATCATTATCTCTATCTATTTCTGTCATCCATGCAAGTTTTTATGATTTCTGGGTTTGTGTTCTTGATGTTCTTCATGAGTTCTGAGTAGTCATTAGGGTTTTTGAGGATGGGATAGATTAGGTGTGAAATCTTAGTTTTTAAGTGGTTTAAGAGTAGATTGTTTGATTTCTCTTCTAAATCAGTGTCCTTAATGCTAGTTTCTTTCTGATCAATTGAGATTAGAACTTAGGTGTTTTTCCACCCAGAAGGTGTTTGATAAAATGCTTGACTGAACTGATGTTAGAGATTTGCATGCCTAGCCTAAGGGATTAGTTGTCTAGGGTGTTTATTGACAATATTGAACTGGATCTTACTGCCTGCTAGGGTAGATTTCGCCAAGGGATTGGGTTTGGAACTGGTCTAGCTTGAGGTTACTTATCACGGGAGTGGACTTGACTGGTTGTGACGTTTGATGTTTAGGGAATATCTTGAATGAGTTTTGTTAAACCACTTGAGTAGGCTAAGAGGACACACTGAATCGATTACCCCATCCTTAGGAACTTCTCTTGCATTGTTTGATCTTTCTGTCAGTCCTTTACGTTTTTCCTGATATTGCTCTGCTTCTATTAGTTTCTGCTAGTGCTAGATAGTATCTGTTTTAGCTTTCATTTTCGGTTTCTGTCTAGGTTGCTAGAGTCCCTTACACTTTTTGCTTGGCTTGACTTGAGCTGCTCGATCGCATCCTTTTTGGTTAATATCTTCACCCTTATGGATTGACACCTTACTATACTACAACGAAACTTTGGTCTAGTAAGAAATTGACCTATATCAATTTGGCGCTATTGCCATTTGGGTGTTGTTTGTTACAATTAGGATTTCAAAACATTCTAGATCAAGTTCTTTTACATTTCTTTGGTTATTAACTTGACTGTCTTTGCATTTTCAGGTACACCTCCACCTGCATGCAAACCAGATCAAGAGGAAGTCAGAACCTCCTCCGCCCCATCGATAATATTGACAGGCTTCCCCAACAGTTGCGAGCGCAGCGAGAAAACATCCAAGACGCCAGTCAGAATCTGGTCGGCATGGAAGGCCAACCACAAGTCCAAGACCCTCCTGTGAGGGGCCCCGTTTGATAGGAGCAGGGGACGCCCCTAATACTCATACCAACAGACAAGGGATTGTTCCCCCCACGGTCCAAAACAACAATTTTGTGATCAAGAGCAGCTTGATCGCCATGGTGCAAAACAACAAATTCCATGGATTACCTATGGAGGACCCTCTCGATCATCTCGAAGAATTTGATAGGCTCTGCAGCCTTACCAAAATCAATGGGGTCAGTGAAGACGGTTTCAAACTTAGGCTCTTTTCCTTCTCTCTTGGTGATAGAGCCCATCACTGGAAAAGACTCTACCCTATGGATCCATCACTTCATGGGATGATTGTAAGAAAGCCTTCCTTGCCAAATTCTTCTTACAATGATTTTTTAAAACAGCCAAGAAGTTTGGTGAAATCAAAACCCAGATGGACTACACTTACAATGATCTTAACAGCAAGATAGAGTCTCTGCAGTCCAAGATCCGTTCCATCGAGGCCAAGACAGCTTCATCCTCTCACCCTTCGCAACTACCTGGTAAAGTAGTCCAAAATCCCAAAGATTATGCTCACATCAATGCCATAACTTTGCGAAATGGAAAAGAATTACCTGAGCGGGAAGGATCTCCTACAATCACTGTGGACAGTGAGGATCCAGAGGGGGAGGATTTCATCTCTAAAAACGACCAAAACAAGAGTCTCACGCCTGCTGAAGCACCACAGCTCGACCAGAATGGTCAAGACAGTCTACCTCCTGCACCTAAAACTGTGATTTTAGAGGAAAAGAAGGCACCTTATGTCCCTCCTCCCTACAAGTCCAAATTGCCTTTCCCAAAGAGGTTTAAGAAGGACTTAATGGAGAAACATAAGCAAATCTTTGACAAGCATATCAAGGGAGCTGAGATCAGGTTACTTCTCATTGATGCCTTCTCCATGGTACTTGTTTATCAGAAGTTCTTGAAGGATGCAGTAGCTGAAAAAGACAAGATGGTTCAGGGTATGGTTGTCCTATCCGAGGAGTGCAGCGCCATCATTCAGAAGAGAGTCATCAAAGAGAAGTTAGGCGACCCAGGTTCTTTCACTCTACCATGCTCTCTAGGTCCATTGGTTTTCAAGAAGTCTCTTTGCGATCTTGGAGCATCTATCAGCCTCATGCCACTCTCGGTTGCAAAGAAGCTAGGGTTCAACAACTATAAGCCCTGCAACATCTCTCTGGTGCTTGCAGACAGATCTATTAGGACCCCTCATGGTATGCTACCAGATCTTCCTCTGATGGTTGGTTCAGTGGAGATACCAACAGACTTCATAGTTCTTGAGATGGATGAGGAACGAAGAGATCCTCTGATTCTGGGAAGACATTTCCTTGCTACAGCTGGTGCAGTCATTGATGTCAGAAAAGGAAAGATCGATCTCAACCTCGGGAGTGACTTCAAGATGACAATTGATGTAGTGAAGTGAAGATGGGTATCTACATGCTGAGACTTTGAGATATGAGATGATTTTGGACTCATACAAGGTCCTGGAAAAGTCAGAAAGGTTTGAGGAGCTGATAAGGATTAACACAGAAATTCAAGCCGTCCAGGACACTGAGCTCGACCATACAGCTCGAGCCAAGCTGTCCAATGATATATCATGGATTTTACCCGTTTTTAGCCATGATATAAGTCGTTTTATCGAGTCTTTCTAGTGCTTTTTCTATCATTTTAGAGTCTTTTCAGGTTTTAGCACGTTTGGGACGAAATTGGAGATTTTGGAGACATTTGGAGCCTTTTTGGAGCAAACTGAAGAAAGTACCCGTTTTGAAGCTTTAGCATCGATCGACACCATCATGGTATCGATCGATACCGACGTAATCAACGCGCAGAAGAGATTTTCAAGGAAGCCCATAAGAAGCCCAATCATCCCCTTTATTTACAAAAGAAGCCCAGCTCGTGTTTTTAGACCTATTTAAGTAAGTTTTTAGTCATTAGGTCGGGGAGGCAGACTTTACTTTGCACTATTATTATTGAGATTTGAGAGCTTTTGTGAGGGAGACGGATCCAAGACTTTGTTCATCATAGAGAAGATCCCGAACCCTTGTTTTTATTCTTTTGTTATATTTAATTTCATGATTTATTCAGTTATGGTATTTGTTTCATCTATCATGTCTGAGTAGTCTCTTTTTAGGTTTAGGGATTTCTCATATGGATTTCTCTGATTCATGATGATTGTTTTGTTAGGGTTCAAAATCTGAATAGTTCTTCACCATAGGTTGTACTCAAAGCTATTTCTAACCTGATCACTTAGAACATAGAACCTAGATTTATCGATTAGGCACGACAGTGCAATTGAGTAATCTGATAAAACCTAGGGTGAGCAATTTGATTATCTGCAAAGAGATTTGGTTTAATCGAATTGTGAACATATCAAACTTGAATTGATTGCTGGTTTACTGTGTAGGATTCGCAAAGAGATTTGGAATTCTAGATTTTAGACTTAGTTAGTTCTCGCAACGACAGTTGGTTAACTATACTTTCGTGTTTGAGTTCAAGAACGGCGCTTAATTGAATTGAACCTTAATTGATTAATTGTTATCTATCATTGATTTCCTGAGAATTTCCCTGAGCCTAGCTCCCATCCATATTAATTCAACCTAAGTTTAATTTGATCATTTGTTTTCTCGTCATTCACTGTTTGCTTAGCACAATCTGCATCTTTCATCTACTGAGTGAGTTTTCTTGAGTTCTTGTGTTCTACCCCTAACTTTACTGCAGCAACTGCTTTAGTATCATCATAGGGTATTAATTTGACCATATCAAATTTGGCGCCGTTGCCGGGGACTCTAAAAATTCACCATTAGAATTTTAGTTGTCGATTTTGTCTAAGTTCGTCGTCAGTATCGATCGATACTCCACTGCTATCGATCGTCACTAAACGTCTGTTTTTGAATTTCGGTTACTTATTTTCTCGTTTTTTGATTTTCAGGTGTATGCATCAGCGTGCTACCAGGAGATCGAAGGACACACCACTGATCAATCTCTCCAACACAGAATTAGCAGAGCTTGAACGCACAATTCGAACAAAGAAAAGGACTACAGTTGAGATGGATCTTCCACATGGTTTGGAGCATGGTGAGGAAGGTGGACGTCAACCTCAGCAACCTCACGCCAAGGCTGAACGGACGCTTGGCGAGTACAACCGACCGGATCAATTCTATGCAAATCGTGCAGCAATCCGTATTCTGACTTTCCAGAGGAATGACTTTGAGCTGAAGCCTGCTTACTTCACTCTTGTTGGACAACACCCCTTCACCGGTCTCTCTCATGAGCACCCTATGGATCACATCGAGAAATTCGAGGACTTGGTCACCAGTATGAAGTACAATGGAGTACCACATGAATACCTCTTTTGTAAGCTCTTTCCATACTCTCTTGGTGGAGAGACAGCTTACTGGCTGAAGCACCTACCTCCCGGATCTCTCGCTACTTGGAACGAGACCAAGAACGCATTCCTGAACAATTTCTATGACGATGCGAGATCGGAGGAGCTCAGGAACAAGATCTCTCAATTTTCTCAGGGTCCAACAGAAGCACTCAAGGCTGCTTGGGTGCGATTCAGATCCTACCAGAGAGACTGTCCGCATCACGGTTTCAGTCAAGTTCAGCTGCTTGGGATCTTTTACAGAGGGATTGATTGGCGGTATCAGATGGCACTGGATTCTGCAAGCAACGGGAATTTCAACACTAGGATTCCAACCGATGCTGTGAAGCTGATTGAGAATTTGGCGTCTAGCAATAGCACCAAAAATGCTAATTTTGAGCGGAAACGGCTCGCTAGTGTTGCTGACGGTTTGCAGTTTGCTGAGGTTCAGGCGAAACTGGACACGATGCACAACCTTTTAGTGGGAAAGACGAAAAAGGCTGTACATTTTGCTGAGGAAGTAGGGAACATTGAAGATGAGGCAGAGGATGTTAACTACATTGGTGGTTCTGGTTTTCAGGGTCAGCGATTTGGTTACAACAACAACCAAAGCTTCAACAACAATCAGCAAGGTGGTTACAAGTCTGGAGGTAACCAATCTGATTTTGGCGCCACTCAATTCGCCCAAAAACCACTTCAAAGCGGTGATTTTACTCGCCAATACGGTAATTCAGCTTACCAACCGCATTCTCCGAGATCTACAGAGAGTAAGACGGAGATCCTCTTGGAACAAATTCTGCAGGGACAAGAAAAGATGACTGGAGATTTTAATAGAAAGCTGGATAATTTATACACTGATCTGAATGGGAGAATCAACGCTCTCGAAATCCATCAGAAGATGCTGGAAAATCAAATAGCTCAGACATCAGCAGCTGTCAAGGGAAAGATAGTTCAACCACAGCATGGACATGTCAATGCAATCACCTCGAGCGCTAGAGAAGAGGATTTTGAGCCTGAGATGACTGTGTTCGTATCCAGTGATACTAGTATCGATCGATACCTGCCTGGTATCGATCGACACTTCCCGAGACTTGCTGTAGATTCGAAGGTTGCTGAAGATGAAGATAAGATTTCTGACATTCCACGCGTATCGATCGACACCCCTACCTGTGTCGATCGACACCAACCTGCAGAGACGATACAAAACTCCAGTATCGATCGACACTCATCTGGTATCAGTCGATACCCTTCGCAGGCTGAATCAATAACTGAGAAAAGGACAGAGATGGTTGAGGAACGGGTATACAAACCAAAGCTACCTTACCCTGTTCTTCCCAAGCCGACAAGAGAGGAGTGGGCGGCTGCTAGAAGGAAGTTTTTATCAAAAAAAATGGTTGCAGGACCTCCCGTTGCTGATACACCACCAGCGCTGAGACAGTTGACAAAGAGGGAAGACCCAGGGAAATTCTCAGTTCCATGCTCCATCTCTAGAGTAAACTTCAAGGAGTCTCTCGTTGACTCAGGGTCTAGTGTCAACGTCATGTCGAGGGCGATTGCAGAGAGATTGAAAGCTGATATGAGATCTCCTAACACGCTTCTCACATACGCGGATTCTTCTAGCTCACTCCCTTACGCTACAATTCTTGATTTACCTGTTAAAATAGGAGATTGTCTGATTCCTACTGATTTTCAGGTTGTGGAGATGAGCCAAGGATCCAAGGTGCCCTTGATTTTGGGAAGATCATTTATGGCTACTGTTGGCGCGATCATGGATACGCCTAATAAGAGAATCTCTTTCTCTTGCATTGACGGAGAAGTCTTCTACGATGCCATTCCTTTTGGAGGAGCACCCAGACATGTCTCGTGCATCACCATTGCCTCGGGCGAGACTCTGATGATCGATCTGCTCGATGAGTCTTATGATGCACCAAAAGTCGCAGATGTTTCAAATGAACCCCCCCCAACACCCCAAGAAAGTTGTGGAAAAGACCAAGGCAACAAAGAGGAAGGCGACGAGCAAGAAGATCAACGGTGCTGCTAATTTCACTTTGATTCCTCAGAAGTGTGATGGTGATTCGATCGAATATAAGGTGAAGTGCAAGGGAACCTCGAAACCTTTCTCTAAGGCTAGAATTCTCATTCCTACGGAGATGAAAGAGAAAGAAGAGGATATGATGAGCAAAACTTTGAAGCTGCAGATGTCTGGTTGTGGAGCTTATTTCGGAGTGAGTTCTCCATCTTGTCCTGACTGATATCTTAGCCAAAGTCAAGCTCGTGACATTAAACAAGCGCTTAGTGGGAGGCAACCCACTGGTAAGTCTATAAATATGAGTTTTTGTTTTTGTGTTTTGTTGTGTCTTGCGAATCAGGTCGGAAGAATGATATATCACTGATTTTACCCGTTTTTAGCCATGATATAAGTCGTTTTATCGAGTCTTTCTAGTGCTTTTTCTATCATTTTAGAGTCTTTTCAGGTTTTAGCACGTTTGGGACGAAATTGGAGATTTTGGAGACATTTGGAGCCTTTTTGGAGCAAACCGAAGAAAGTACCCGTTTTGAAGCCTGAGTCTCGATCGATACCGACGTAATCAACGCGCAGAAGAGATTTTCAAGGAAGCCCATAAGAAGCCCAATCATCCCCTTTATTTACAAAAGAAGCCCAGCTCGTGTTTTTGGACCTATTTAAGTAGTTTTTAGTCATTAGGTCGATGGGGGGGGCTGCAGACTTTACTTTTCACTTTTATTCTTGAGCCATCATTGAGATTTGAGAGCTTTCGTGAGGGAGACGGATCTGAGACTTTGTTCATCATAGAGAAGATCCCGAACCCTTGTTTTTATTCTTTTGTTTAATTTCATGATTTATTCAGTTATGTTATTTGTTTCATCTATCATGTCTGAGTAGTCTCTTTTTAGGTTTAGGGTTTTCTCATATGGATTTCTCTGATTTATGATGATTGATTTGTCAGGGTTCATAATCTGAATAGTTCTTCACCATAGGTTGTTCTCAAAGCTATTTCTAACCTGATCACTTAGAACATAGAACCTAGATTAATCGATTAGGCACGACAGTGCAATTAATTAATCTGATAAAACCTAGGGTGAGCAATTGGATTATCTACAAAGAGATTTGGTTTAATCGAATTGTGAACGTATCAAACTTGAATTGATTGCTGGTTTACTGTGTAGGATTTGCAAAGAGATTTGGAATTCTAGATTTTAGACTTAGTTAGTTTTCACAACGACAGTTGGTTAACTATACTATTGTGTTTGAGTTCAAGAACGGCGCTTAATTGAATTGAACCTTAATTGATTAATTGTCATCTATC
The DNA here is from genome assembly GCA_026770425.1 of Boechera divaricarpa. Lineage (NCBI taxonomy): Eukaryota > Viridiplantae > Streptophyta > Magnoliopsida > Brassicales > Brassicaceae > Boechera > Boechera divaricarpa. The sequence continues at coordinate 18,585,787 of CM049192.1, read as the reverse complement.
ATTGATTTCCTGAGAATTTCCCTGAGCCTAGTTTCCTCCCATATAAATCAACCTTAAGTTTAATTCAATCATTTGTTTTCTCGTCGTTCATTGTTTGCTTAGCACAATCTGTAATCTTTTATTCTACTGTGTGAATTTTCTTGAGTTCTTGTGTTCGACCCCTGATATACTGCAGCAACTGCTTTAGTACTTTTAGGGTATTAATTTGAGCATATCAAATTTGGCGCCCTTGCCGGGGACTCTAAAAATTCACCTTTAGAATTTTAGTTGTCGATTTTGTCTAAGTTCGTCGTCAGTATCGATCGATACTCCATTGGTATCGATCGACACTGAACGTCTGTTTTTAAATTTTGGTTACTTATCTTCTCGTTTTCTTTTGATTTTCAGGTGTATGCATCAGCGTACCACCAGGAGAACGAAGAACACACCACTGATCAATCTCTCCAACTCAGAGCTAGCAGAGCTTGAACGCACGAGTCGAACAAGGAAAAGGACTACAGTTGAGATGGCTCTTCCACAGGGTTTAGTGCATGATGAGGAAGGTGGACAACTACCTCCTCCACAACAACCCCAAGCTGTTGCTGAACGGACGCTTGGCGAGTACAACCGACCGGATCAATTCTATGCCAATCGTGCAGCGATCCGTATTCCGACTTTCCAGAGGAATGACTTTGAGCTGAAGCCTGCTTACTTCGCTCTTGTTGGACAACACCCTTTCACCGGCCTTTCTCATGAACACCCTATGGATCACATTGAGAAATTTGAAGATTTGGTCACCAGTATGAAGTACAATGGAGTACCACATGAATACCTCTTTTGTAAGCTCTTTCCATACTCTCTTGGTGGAGAAGCAGCTTACTGGCTGAAGCAGTTGCCTCCTGGATCTCTCGCTACTTGGAATGAGACCAAGAACGCTTTCCTGAATAACTTTTATGACGATGCGAGATCAGAGGAACTAAGGAACAAGATATCTCAATTTTCTCAGGGTCCAACAGAAGCGCTCAAGGCTGCTTGGGTTCGATTCCGATCATATCAGAGAGACTGCCCTCATCACGGTTTCAGTCAAGTTCAGCTGCTCGGGACCTTTTACAGAGGGGTTGATTGGAGGTATCAGATGGCACTGGATTCTGCAAGCAACGGGAACTTCAACACTAGGATTCCAACCGATGCTGTGAAACTGATTGAGAACTTGGCGTCTAGCAATAGCACCAAGAATGCTGATTTTGAACGGAAGAGGCTCGCTAGTGTTGCTGACAGTTCGCAGATTGCTGAGGTTCAGGCGAAGCTAGATACAATGCACAACCTGCTAGTGGGGAAGACAAAGAAGGCTGTACATTTTGCTGAGGAAGTAGAGGAGATTAAAGATGAAACAGAAGATGTTAACTACATTGGTGATTCTGGTTTTCAGGGTCAGCGATTTGGTTATAACAACAACAGAAGCCTCAACAACAATCAGCAAGGTGGTTACAAATCTGGTGGTAACCAATCTGGTTTTGGTGCCACACAATTCGTCCAAAAACCACTTCAGAGCAATGACTTTACTCGCCAATACGGTAATTCATCTTACCAACCGCATTCTCCGAGGTCTACAGAGAGTAAGACAGAGATCCTCTTGGAACAAATTCTGCAGGGACAAGAAAAGATGACTGGAGATTTTAATAGAAAGCTGGATAATGTATACACTGATCTGAATGGGAAAATCAACGCTCTCGAAATCCATCAGAAGATGCTGGAAAATCAAATAGCTCAGACATCAGCAGCTGTCAAGGGAAAGATAGTTCAACCACAGCATGGACATGTCAATGCAATCACCTCGAGCGCTAGAGAACAGGATTTTGAGCCTAAGATGACTGTGTTCGTATCCAGTAATACTAGTATCGACCGATACCTGCCTGGTATCGATCGATACTCCCCGAGACCTGCTGTAGATTCGAAGGTTGCTGAGGATAAAGATAAGAATTTTGACATTCCACCAGTATCGACCGACACCCCTACCTGTGTCGATCGACACCAACCTGCAGAGACGATACAAAACTCCAGTATCGATCGACGCTCATCTGGTATCGGTCGATACCCTTCGCAGGCTGAATCAAAAACTGAGAAAAGGACAGAGATGGTTGAGGAACGGGTATACAAATCGAAGTTGCCCTATCCCATTATTCCCAAGCTGACAAGAGAGGAGTGGGAGGCTGCTAGAAGCAAGTTTTTGTCAAAAAAAATGGTTGCAGGACCTCCCGTTGCTGATACACCACCACTGCTGAGACAGTTGACAAAGAGAGAAGACCCAGGGAAATTCTCAGTTCCATGCTCCATCTCTAGAGTAAACTTCAAGGAGTCTCTCGTTGACTCAGGGTCTAGTGTCAACGTCATGTCAAGGGCGATTGCAGAGAGATTGAAAGCTGATATGAAATCTCCTAACACGCTTCTCACATACGCGGATTCTTCTAGCTCACTCCCTTACGCTACAATTCTTGATTTACCTGTTAAAATAGGAGATTGTCTGATTCCTACTGATTTTCAGGTTGTGGAGATGAGCCAAGGATCCAAGGTGCCCTTGATTTTGGGAAGACCATTTATGGCTACTGTTGGCGCGATCATGGACACGCCTAATAAGAGAATCTCTTTCTCTTGCATTGACGGAGAAGTCTTCTACGATGCCATTCCTTCTGGAGGAGCACCCAGACATGTCTCGTGCATCACCATTGCCTCGGGCGAGACTCTGATGATCGATCTGCTCGATGAGTCTTATGATGAACCAAAAGTCGCAGATGTTTCAAATGAACCCCCCCAACACCCCAAGAAAGTTGTGGAGAAGACCAAGGCAACAAAGAGGAAGGCGACGAGCAAGAAGATCAACGGTGCTGCTAATTTCACTTTGATTCCTCAGAAGTGTGATGGAGATTCGATCGAATATAAGGTGAAATGCAAGGGGACCTCGAAACCTTTCTCTAAGGTTAGAGTTCTCATTCCTCCGGAGATGAAAGAGAAAGAAGAGGATATGATGAGCAAAACTTTGAAGCTGCAGATGTCTGATTGTGGAACTTATTTCGGAGTGAGTCCTCCACCTTGTCCTGACTGATATCTTAGCCAAAGTCAAGCTCGTGACATTAAACAAGCGCTTAGTGGGAGGCAACCCACTGGTAAGTCTATAAATATTAGTTTTAGTTTTTGTATTTTGTTGTGTCTTGCGAATCAGGTCGGAAGAAGGATGGTCGTTTTTGTTCTGTATCGATCGACACCACCTTGGTATCGATCGACACTACCGCTCTATGGTAACACCTCTTGTTCTTGACCTATTTCGTTTTGTCCTTTGATTTCTTTCACCTTCTCTGGGCTTGATAAACACTGGGGACAGTGTTGTTTAAGTCTGGGGGAGGTAGTTACTGACATTGTGTTCATTTTTGTTTTGTAAAAAAAAAAAAAAAAAAAATTTTGTTTAATTGAGTCAAAACAACCTAGAGTTTTCTGGATTGTGCTTGACTTTGTTGTTCTGATTTTGCTTTTGAGTGACCACTGTTACAGGATTAGTTTCAGTTCGACTAATGAAAAATCCAAGGGATAACCAGCCAGCTAGAAATCACTGATGTCTCCAGCAAGGTTCTTCACAAGCTTTAGCCAAATTTTGCACTTCATCTACGCGGTTAGTGTTCTTAGAGCTTGATTCATCATTCATATCTGGCTAAGGAACCCATCATGCTTGAAAATTATGGTATATCTCTCCCGTGAAAATTGTTGGATACATATTTGCGTTAAAACAGGTAAAATCTATATAAAAAATGAAATGATTTCCGCCGAGTAGAGGGGTAGGAAAATTTCCTATGACCCCATTATTCTACTTGGATAAGGAATGATCACACAAAGGCCTGAAGTGAGGGGTAGGAAAATTTCCTATGACCCCATTATTCACCTAAGACTTTTGATACATTGAGAGGGTAAGAACCGGGGATTCGGTAGCAAACACTATCAATACTCGCGTTTCGGACCTTGATTTGTATATGCTGTTCAGATAAACCTGCGCTGTTGAAATCTAATGAGAACTGATTATGAAATAAGTCTGGGGGAGATAAAGAATACCGGAAAGCAATAAATGTTGTTGAATAAATGGTTCTTTGGCTATGATATTGTATGGGCAAGAATCTAGAAAGTTCTTGAACACTGATGGCAGCGATGAAACTGGCGATGAGAGCTTGGATGAATATTGGTGTGAGATAATGAGTGAAGTCTTGGGAAGTTGGGTTTCCTACGGAGAAGTACATGGTGGTTAGATCTGGAGCTGATCAGGCAGCAGTGGGCGCTTGGGAAAAGGATCATTACAGCGATTTCGGTACCAGATCAGGATCTCTAAGGTTTTTCAAACCTCTTTCTCTCACTTAGTTTTCTGTTTTGCTTGAGGGCAAGCAAAAGGCTAAGTCTGGGGGAGTGATATATCACTGATTTTACCCGTTTTAGCCATGATATAAGTCGTTTTATCGAGTCTTTCTAGTGCTTTTTCTATCATTTTAGAGTCTTTTCAGGTTTTAGCACGTTTGAGACGAAATTGGAGATTTTGGAGACATTTGGAGCCTTTTTGGAGCAAACCGAAGAAAGTACCCGTTTTGAAGCCTGAGTATCGATCGACACCAATCCGAGTATCGATCGACACCAATCCGAGTATCGATCAACACCATTCCGAGTATCGATCGACACCATCACGGTATCGATCGATACCGACGTAATCAACGCGCAGAAGAGATTTTCAAGGAAGCCCATAAGAAGCCCAATCATCCCCTTTATTTACAAAAGAAGCCCAGCTCGTGTTTTTGGACCTATTTAAGTAGTTTTTAGTCATTAGGTCGATGGGGGGGCTGCAGACTTTACTTTTCACTTTTATTCTTGAGCCATCATTGAGATTTGAGAGCTTTCGTGAGGGAGACGGATCTGAGACTTTGTTCATCATAGAGAAGATCCCGAACCCTTGTTTTTATTCTTTTGTTTAATTTCATGATTTATTCAGTTATGTTATTTGTTTCATCTATCATGTCTGAGTAGTCTCTTTTTAGGTTTAGGGTTTTCTCATATGGATTTCTCTGATTTATGATGATTGATTTGTCAGGATTCATAATCTGAATAGTTCTTCACCATAGGTTGTTCTCAAAGCTATTTCTAACCTGATCACTTAGAACATAGAACCTAGATTAATCGATTAGGCACGACAGTGCAATTGATTAATCTGATAAAACCTAGGGTGAGCAATTGGATTATCTACAAAGAGATTTGGTTTAATCGAATTGTGAACATATCAAACTTGAATTGATTGCTGGTTTACTGTGTAGGATTTGCAAAGAGATTTGGAATTCTAGATTTTAGACTTAGTTAGTTTTCACAACGACAGTTGGTTAACTATACTATCGTGTTTGAGTTCAAGAACGGCGCTTAATTGAATTGAATCTTAATTGATTAATTATCATCTATCATTGATTTCCTGAGAATTTCCCTGAGCCTAGTTTCCTCCCATATAAATCAACCTTAAGTTTAATTCAATCATTTGTTTTCTCGTCGTTCATTGTTTGCTTAGCACAATCTGTAATCTTTTATTCTACTGTGTGAATTTTCTTGAGTTCTTGTGTTCGACCCCTGATATACTGCAGCAACTGCTTTAGTACTTTTAGGGTATTAATTTGAGCATATCAAAGAAGGATGGTCGTTTTTGTTCCGTATCGATCGACACCACCTTGGTATCGATCGACACCACCGCTCTATGAATTTCGATACCAGCTGGGTATCGGTCGATACCAGCTGGGTATCGGTCGATACCAGAAGGCCAGGGTGTCGATTTTCACCTGGTATCGATCGATACCATCCCGGTATCGATCGATACCACCCGTCTGTGGTAACGCCTCTTGTTCTTCATCATTGCCATTTTCTCCATTTGTTTTCCTTCACCTTCTCTAGGCTTGATACACACTGGGGACAGTGTTGTTTAAGTCTGGGGGAGGTAGTTACTGACATTGTGTGTTTAATTTTAAAAAAAAAAAAAAAAAAAAAAAAGTTTTGCTTAGTTGAGTCAAAACAACTTAGAGTTTTCTGGATTGTGCTTGGTTTTGTTGTTCTGGTTTTGCTTTTGAGTGACCACTGTTACAGGATTAGTTTCAGTTCGACTAATGAAAAATCCAAGGGATAACCAGCCAGCTAGAAATCACCTATGTCTCCATCAAAGTTCTTCACAAGCTTTAGCCAAATGTTGCACTTCATCTACGCGGTTAGTGTTCTTAGAGCTTGATTCATCATTCATATCTGGCTAAGGAACCCATCATGCTTGAAAATTGTGGTATATCTCTCCCGCGAAAATTGTTGGATACATATTTGCGTTAAAACAGGTAAAATCTATATAAAAGATGAAATGATTTCCGCCGAGTAGAGGGGTAGGAAAATTTCCTATGACCCCATTATTCTACTTGGATAAGGAATGATCACACAAAGGCCTGAAGTGAGGGGTAGGAAAATTTCCTATGACCCCATTATTCACCTAAGACTTTTGATACATTGAGAGGATAAGAACCGGGGATTCGGTAGCAAACACTATCAATACTCGCGCTTCGGACCTTGATTTGTATATGCTGTTCAGATAAACCTGCGCTGTTGAAATCTAATGAGAACTGATTATGAAATAAGTCTGGGGGAGATAAAGACTACCGGAGAGCAATAAATGTTGTTGAATAAATGGTTCCTTAGCTATGATATTGTATGGGCAAGAATCTAGAAAGTTCTTGAACACTGATTGCAACGATGAAACTGGTGATGAGAGCTTGGATGAATATTGGTGTGAGATAGTAAGTGAAATCTTGGGAAGTTGGGGTTCCTACGGAGAAGTACATGTTGGTTAGATCTGGAGCTGATCAGGCAGCAGTGGGCGCTTGGGAAAAAGGATCATTACAGCGATTTCGGTAAAAAGGTCAGATCTCTAAGGTTTTTCAAACCTCTTTCTCTAACTTAGTTTTCTGTTTTGCTTGAGGGCAAGCAAAAGGCTAAGTCTGGGGGAGTTGATATATCATGGATTTTACCCATTTTTAGCCATGATATAAGTTGTTTTATCGAGTCTTTCTAGTGCTTTTTCTATCATTTTAGAGTCTTTTCAGGTTTTAGCACGTTTGGGACGAAATTGGAGATTTTGGAGACATTTGGAGCCTTTTTGGAGCAAACCAAAGAAAGTACCCGTTTTGAAGCTTTAGCATCGATCGACACCATCATGGTATCGATCGATACCGACGTAATCAACGCACAGAAGAGATTTTCAAGGAAGCCCATAAGAAGCCCAATCATCCCCTTTATTTACAAAAGAAGCCCACCTCGTGTTTTTAGACCTATTTAAGTAAGTTTTTAGTCATTAGGTCGGGGAGGAGGCAGACTTTACTTTGCACTATTATTATTGAGCCACCATTGAGATTTGAGAGCTTTTGTGAGGGAGACGGATCCAAGACTTTGTTCATCATAGAGAAGATCCCGAACCCTTGTTTTTATTCTTTTGTTATATTTAATTTCATGATTTATTTAGTTATGGTATTTGTTTCATCTATCATGTCTGAGTAGTCTCTTTTTAGGTTTAGGGATTTCTCATATGGATTTCTCTGATTCATGATGATTGTTTTGTTAGGGTTCAAAATCTGAATAGTTCTTCACCATAGGTTGTACTCAAAGCTATTTCTAACCTGATCACTTAGAACATAGAACCTAGATTTATCGATTAGGCACGACAGTCTACCATCGAGCCAGCCTCCTCTGCAACAAACGACTGGTCAGAACTCCGAGCACCTAAGGTAGATCTCAAACCTCTTCCTTCTAGGCTAAGGTACGCTTTCCTTGGACCTAACTCTACATATCCAATCATAGTAAATGACATGCTGAATGATGATGAGTTGAATTTGCTGTTGATTGAATTGAGGAAGTTTAGGAAGGCAATAGGATACTCTCTGGATGATATAAAGGGAATTTCACCTAGCTTGTGCACTCATAGAATCCATCTGGAAAATGAATCATATGCTAGCATTGAACCCTAGAGGAGATTGAATCCTAATTTAAAAGAAGTGGTTAAAAAGGAAATTCTTAAGTTGTTAGAAGCTGGAATCATTTACCCCATATCTGATAGTACTTGGATTTCTCCTGTGCATTATGTTCCAAAGAAAGGAGGTATTACTGTGGTTAGGAATGATAAGAACGAGTTGATACCCACTAGAACTATCACTGGCCATAGAATGTGTATTGATTACAGGAAGTTGAATGCTGCATCTAGGAAAGATCATTTTCCATTACCATTCATTGATCAGATGCTAGAGAGACTTTCTAATAATCCATATTACTGTTTCCTAGATGGCTATAGTGGTTTCTTTCAGATTCCTATTCATCCTAATGATCAGGAGAAAACTACTTTTACTTGCCCATATGGAACCTTTGCATATAGAAGGATGCCTTTTGGTCTTTGCAATGCACCTGTTACTTTTCAGAGATGCATGACTTCTATATTCTCGGATTTAATAGAGGAGACTGTTGAGGTATTCATGGATGATTTTTTCGTGTATGGCTCTTCTTTCTCCTCCTGCCTTTTGAACCTTTACAGGGTACTTACTCGGTGTGAAGAGACAAATCTGGTGCTCAATTGGGAGAAATGCCACTTCATAGTTAGAGAAGGGATTGTCTTAGGGCACAAAATTTCTGAGAAAGGTATAGAAGTGGATAAAGCCAAGGTGGACGTGATGATGCAACTGCAGCCACCCAAGAATGTCAGGGATATCAGAAGCTTCTTGGGACATGCTGGGTTTTATAGAAGGTTCATCAAGGATTTCTCAAGGATAACCAGACCACTGACAAGGCTGTTGTGCAAGGAGCAAGAGTTCATGTTTGATACAGAATGTTTGAAGGCTTTCCAGCTCATTAAGGAAGCCTTGGTCACTGCTCCGATAGTCCAAGCACCAAACTGGGACCATCCATTTGAGATCATGTGTGATGCGTCGAACTATGCTGTCGGGGCTGTACTGGGCCAAAGGATTGAGAAGAAGCTACACGTGATCTACTATGCAAGCGAACGCTTGATGATGCTCAAGGGAGATATGCTACAACAGAGAAGGAGTTATTGGCTGTAGTCTTCGCTTTTGAGAAATTCAGAAGCTATCTGGTTGGGTCTAAGGTGATAGTCTACACTGATCATGCAGCACTAAGGCATATCTATGCTAAGAAGGATACTAAGCCAAGACTGCTCAGATGGATACTCCTTTTTCAGGAGTTTGACATGGAAATTATTGATAAGAAGGGTATAGAGAATGATGTGGCTGATCACTTGTCAAGGATGAGGATAGACGATCCAGCACCTGTTGATGACACCATGCCTGAGGAGAGACTCCTAGATGCTGTTTCTGTGATAGGAGTGAAGGACATACCTTGGTATTCTGATCTTGCCAATTTCCTTGCATGTGGTGAGTTACCTGATGATCTTGACGCCTACAGAAAAAAGAAGTTTCTAAGAGATGTCAAACACTACTACTGGGACGAACCTTTCCTGTACAAAAGAGGTACCGATGGTCTGTTCAGAAGGCGTATAGCACAAGACGAGGTTCAGGGTGTGCTAGAGCACTGTCATGGTTCTGCCTATGGAGGTACTGCAAGCGGGTCTATGGTGGCCTACAATGTTTAGAGATGCTCAAGCCTTCATCACTAAGTGTGATCCTTGCCAGAGAATGGGCAACATCAGCAGAAGGAATGAGATGCCACAGAACCCGATTTTGGAAGTAGAGGTGTTTGATGTTTGGGGGATTGATTTCATGGGTCCTTTCAACCCACCCTCTTCTGGGAACAGCTACATCTTAGTAGCTGTTGATTATGTCTCAAAGTTGGTTGAAGCCATAGCTTGCCCTAGCAATGATGCAAAGGTAGTTCTGAAGATGTTCAAGACCATCATTTTTCCCAGATTTGGTGTGCCAAGAGTTGTTATCAGTGATGGGGGATCTCACTTCATCAACAAGCTCTTTGAGAATCTTCTGAAGAAGCATGGGGTCAAGCACAAGGTGGCTACACCATATCACCCCAGACTAGTGGTCAAGTAGAGGTGTCCAACAAGCAGATCAAAGCCATCCTGGCTAGAGTAGTGGGCGTTTCAAGAAGAGACTGGTCTGCTAAGCTGGATGAGACCCTCTGGGCGTACAGGACCACATTCAAGACTCCTATAGGAAGAACGCCATTCCAGCTTCTTTACGGCAAGGCTTGTCACATACCCGTTGAGGTTGAGTATAAGGCGTTATGGGCATCAAAGCTTCTGAACTTGGGTATCAAGTCTGCCCAGGAAAAGAGAGTATTGGACCTGTATGAGCTAGAGGAGATCAGGCTGGATGCTTATGAGAGTTCTAAGATCTACAAAGAAAGGACTAAAGCCTTCCATGACAAGAGGATCTTGCACAAGGAGTTCAAGGCTGGTGATCAAGTCCTCCTTTTCAATTCTCGACTCAAGCTGTTTCCGAGAAAGCTCAAGTCTAGATTTCTGTCAAGGAAGTTTCACCCTACGGAGCAATCACCTTATTTGGAAAGGGAGGAAACGAATTCACAGTGAATGGACAGAGGCTCAAGCCCTATCTAGCTGATACCATCATTCCAGAAGGAACTTCGATTCCTCTGGATGAGCCTTCCACTGCCTGAACAAAACAGGAAGTCAAGCTTAGTGACTTTAAACAAGCTCACTTGGGAGGAAGTCCCATGTCTATCTCTGTACATATTTCCTTGTTTTAGTTTTTTTTTTTAAACGTCAAATAAGTGTGCTAACCTATTTTGATTTTGTCTTGATTGTGTGATTTCAGAAAAGTATGATAAGGAAGCAAAAACACACGGGGATGGCCTAACTCGAAGCACCAAACTCTGAGCCTTAGGAGAGAATTTTCAAATTTCAAAATTCTGACATATGGACCCTAGACGAGCCACTTGGCCGAGTCATAGCTCATATGCTCGAGTGCAGAGGCGTCGGGGTCGAGTCAGAGCCAACTTGGCCGAGTCAGAGCCCACATACTCGAGTGCAGAGGCGTCAGGACGAAAACACGCTTCAACACGCCTTCAACACGCCTTCAACACGCTTTCACACTCGAGCCCACACGCTAGAATCCAGAGGGTGTCAGCTCGAGTCACACGTTTTCAACACGCTCCCCTTGTCCTTCTTGTCCCCTCCCACTCGGCTATAAATGATGAACTCGATTCCACACTCTCCTCACACCACAAACACTCTCACTTCTCTCTCTTCTATTTTCCAGAATTCTCTCTAATTGTTCTTGCTGTTCTTGAGGCTAATCTCACGTTCTTGAGCTCTTCCTCTTTCCTTGATCGATTCTAAGGTATGGATCCTCGCCAAGCCAGTCGTAGGTCAGCGGAAGCACTCGCCCAAAACTTCGACGAACAAGAATAAGCCGAAGAACAAGAACAAGTTGCAGAAACCATGGAGTATGAAGCGACGCCGGACTCGACCACATATGCCCGAGCCCAAGGATCAAGTCAGAAGGGCCAGAAGTCTCACTTGAGCACCCACACTCGAGCCAGCGGGTCAAGACAAGCCGCTACAGTGTCGAACAAGAAGCTTCCCCGTGTCAAATATGAAGGAAAAGAACAAATGGAGGCTAGCATGCATCAAGGTGGTGAAGCAACAGAAGAAGATGAGCCTAAGGTGACAAGGCAACCCCAAAGGAAGAACACCAAACCCTCTGCAACCAAGTACCTAGAAGTCCTCCTTGATCGTAGTTTTGAAGGGATAAGTTACCCGCATAGAGAAACGATGCAAGCACTCAGGATTGCTAGAGATATAGAGTACCTTTTTGAGGCAGGAGGTATAAGATCATTCATGAACAAACCGCTGGAAGCCTACAAAGAGGAGACATGCCACTTCCTCTCATCTCTCAGGGTTCACTTCTATGATGAGGAACCCGACGTTGAACCCGATGACGGTCCTAGTTTCATAACCTTCACGTGCAGAGGACGATCCTACGCTCTTACCATTGCGCAAATCTGTACCCTATATAGTTTTTCTGGGGGAGATGAACTAGTCCAAGACTTTGATCACGAGGAGCTTCAGCAACTATGGTTAACCATTGGGGACAACACTAAACCTTACACCTCTTCCAGAAGCAAGAGCTCTAGCATCCGAAGCCCTGTTCTGAGATACCTCCACAAAACCATAGCAAGCACTATGTTTGCAAGAAAGGTGACTGGGACAGTGAATGAAAGTGAGTTGAAGATGCTAGACTTGTGCTTACTACCGTTTCTGGGGTGTACAAGAGACGGATGGAAGATGCGGGGTGATAGGGCAGATGCAAACCTCGTTCTTGTTCTGCTGGAACAATTCCTCAACTATAAAGAATGGGCAATCAAGATGGACAAGATGGAATCTGCAGGTGATCTCTGCATTGGGGGCATCATTACTCCGATCCTTGTTGCCTGCGATGTGGAGCTGCTTTTAGAACCTTATCCACCAAAATGGGTAGATATCGACTTCTTGAGAAGGTGCCGATTTCTGGACCATACAACGCCTCCAGATGAGTATATTTACAAGTTCATGCATCCAACCGTTGGGGAAGCCAAGCTGCACCTGCCTTGCACGGACTTGACTAAGGTACGACTGGGCCGAAACATCGATTTCAACCCTCCTGTTGATAGACTCTACAATCCAGATGAGGAGATCATGCAACAAGAAATCGGTTTAGACGATCATGATGCTGTTCTGGAGGAGGATGATGCAACGGGAAGGTACTTGTTTGAGGAGTACAAACTCAAGCCCACACACAGTCCAACTCTTAAAGAAGCACACAAGCGGATTGGTCTCCTACAGAAGTGGAACAATTCCAGGGCAAGACTGTTGCTGCACTTAAGGGTACCGTGAAGGATCTGAAAGATCAAATGAAGGAAGTCAAGGACCAGCTCAAGGACTTCACACTTAAGCTCATTGCCCCTTCACCTAAGAAAGTCGACTTACCAAGGAGAACTCTGGTGGGGAGCGGTTCGTTTCAGGAGGAGCCAAGACCTCATGCACCTAAAATAGAACCACCAAGAGCATCCTCCTTCGAGCCAAGGCAGCCAAGGCAGCCAAGACAACTTCAACAACTTGCAAAGAAGAGACGCTCAGCAGGAGGAGCATCTGGCTCGAGCAGCCAGCTCGACCACAGACATCGAGCCAGACGTTTCGGCTTGTCTCACTCCAGCTTTCAACTCGACCATTACCCGGTTGAGCCATTGTACTCGCCCTAAGGTACCTGTTCTGTCCATTCTTGTATATATTAGTTGCATCATTTTTGTTTTTTGTTATTTCTTACTCTTTCTTCCCAAATTTCTATTACACAAGGGACTGTGTAATTTAAGTTTGAGGGAAGGGTTAAAGTTTGTATTGATGTGTTTTCTCTGTTCTTATTTTGATTTTGTGCATTCTTGAGTCTGCATGCATCTATGGCATAGAAAAACCAAAAAAAAATTTGAAAATTTTTCGAAAATGACTACAAGAACAGAGTGTTCATTTAGTTGCATTTACATTTTAGGATTGAGTCTAGATTGTTTCATATAGGGCTGTTGCATATGCATAGGGGATGATGATGATTTAAACCTTGCAAACTTGCTAATTCAACTGTATGATTTCAATGCCCTCGTTTCTAATTGTCTAATGCCTTGTTATTGAGCTTGAAGTAAGACTGAACCATGCTCTGAATGCACAACTAGATTAAGTCTTAACTGAAGCATGCTGTGATTTTCTGTCATTCTCCATCTATTTGAACCCGAATTTGACTTATAATTATCATGTCTATGCATTAAATCTGAACTCATGGACACCATATACATATTTGGATTCTCTTTAATCTGTTATACCACTCTTTGCCAATCCAAGTAGCTGATTCTCATTGTTAGATCAGTTTTACCATGCCCTTAGCCTAGCCTTCTTTCAAGCCATGCTATTACTCTAGTGAGTGTGTGAGGCCTATTTCCGAATGAGCTTGGTAGAAAGTGTTAGGTTTGAGCCGACAAGGATAGAATCTCATGTAGTTCTGGTTTGCAATTTTCGAATCAGATAGGACTAGGTGGGATCTTGATCATTGGATATTAGGGTTGGTTCTGTGGATAGAAAAGAATGAGAAAAACTTGGAAAAGGTTAAAAGAAAAGGGTAAGAGTTCTTAGGAGGGGAATGATCTGAATATTTAAGTATCTAGTAAAGGATTAGGGGATGTGCATGAAAAAAAAAAAAAGGCAGAATGCTCAAAAGTCTGAAAAACATAAAAACGCCTAAGCTAGTTAAGAAAAAACCCCCATCCGCTAGATGTATATGTGTATAACCCCTCCTAGAACCAAAAACAAAAAGAAAAGATGAAACTGATCCAAGATATCAAAAGAGAAGCCTAAGGGTGAAGGATAGAATCAGGATGACTTTCTGGGTGTTAGACTAAAGGTTAAGAACGCTTGTGTAAGACTGGGTAGATGAGAGTCTATTCTTGTATGCATAGGTTGGTTTTTACCTTTAGCATTCTACTAAACCTCATTCCTTTTCATTGAGAGACCCTTGTTCTGAAACGCCAAAACCATACTGAAGGGACCATTTTTGTCCCTTGACCTTACCCTTAGCCAAATGAGTTCATTGGATATGCATAACTTGATTCATGCTTTCTGTTTAAGTGAATGTTAAGGGGAATGATATATTTGAATGCATGTCTAGGTTGAGATTTGATTGAACTTGTGCTGCGAAGAGTATAGCTAACGTTTTTAAGTAAAGCTCATAAACTTTGCATTCTAGAATTAGCAACTTGGACATTGAGATCATCTGTTACAATCTGCAAGTTTTGGTTCTGAGTCCCCACTTTCACCCTCTTCTCCATTCTTATTCCTTTGTTTGCTTGAGGGCAAGCAAAGACTAAGTTTGGGGGAGTTGATATGTTTGCATTTTGCATCGTTTTAGCTTGCATAATTAATACGTTTAGACGTGTTATTCATCCTGTTCTTGTCATTTATTCCTAGTTTTGCATACTTAGAGTGTTTTGCATTAGGTTTGCATACATCCTGCATATTTGGCTTGTTACAGGTACTTTCAGGTGATTTTGGAGAAGTTAGACCCGAAGCTGTCTGGGACATGCTACTCGACCTGGATGCTCAGCTCGAGTCCATGCAGGAAAAGAGCAGACGTGATCGAGTCCATGCAGGAAATGGAGCAGAAACTCAGCTCGAGCACCCATGCTCGAGCTGCATGATCAAGCTGAGAAAAAAAGTGGCGTCTTGAAGATTCTTGGCCGAGTCCAAGCACCCATGCTCGAGCCCCATGATCGAGCCCAACATAAAAGAGGAGTCTTGGAATTTTTGAGTCCAGCTCGAGCCCGTGAAACCGAGTCATCTGCTCGAGCTCATCACAGAAAAATGCAGTCTTGATTTCACCTGGTTGAGCATACCACTCGACCAAACACAGAAAAATGTAGTCTTGATTTCACCTGCTTGAGCACACCACTTGACCATGTCTTGGTCGAGCTGCACCTTATCCTGCACGTTTTCACCTTTTAACCCATGACGTTTTAAGATTTTTAAGACTGAGTATAAATACCTAATATGGGATTAAGACGAGAGGACGTTTTTAGCTCTAATATTTCGAGTTTTTCCTTGTGTTCTTCATTGTTCTTAATTTCCAGAACTTGTAATTTGATTTTTACTTGTTATTTTGAGTTGATTTCTCTTGTTCTATCATTATCTCTATCTATTTCTGTGATCCATGCAAATTTTTATGATTTCTGGATTTGTGTTCTTGATGTTCTTCATGAGTTCTGAGTAGTCATTTGGGTTCTTGAGGATGGGATAAATTAGGTGTGAAATCTTAGTTTTTAAGTGGTTTAAGAGTAGATTGTTTGATTTTCCTTTTAAATCAGTGTCCTTAATGCTAGTTTCTTTCTGATCAATTGAGATTAGAACTTAGGTGTTTTTCCACCCAGAAGGTGTTTGATAAAATGCTTGACTGAACTGATGTTAGAGATTTGCATGCCTAGCCTAAGGGATTAGTTGTCTAGGGTGTTTATTGACAATATTGAACTGGATCTTACTGCCTGCTAGGGTAGATTTCGCCAAGGGATTGGGTCTGGAACTGGTCTAGCTTGAGGTTACTTATCACGGGAGTGTACTTGACTGGTTGTGACGTTTGATGTTTAGGGAATAGCTTGAATGAGTTTTGTTAAACCACTTGAGTAGGCTAAGAGGACACACTGAATCGATTACCCCATCCTTAAGAACTTCTCTTGCATTGTTTAATCTTTCTGTCAGTCCTATACGTTTTTTCTGATATTGCTCTGCTTCTGTTAGTTTCTGCTAGTGCTAGATAGTATCTGTTTTAGCTTCCATTTTCGGTTTCTGTCTAGGTTGCTAGAGTCCCTTACATTTTTTGCTTGGCTTGACTTGAACTGCTCGATCGCATCCTTTTTGGTTAATATCTTCACCCTTATGGATTGACACCTTACTATACTACAACGAAACTTTGGTCTAGTAAGAAATTGACCTATATCAAAAATATAGACATATCAACTCCCCCAAACATAGTCTTTGTTTGCCCTCAAGCAATCAGACAAGAATAAGATAGAGGAGATGATACAAGCGTCGGACGGATGTTGTCTTCGAATGAACCGTGCGGCGCGATTCGATGGGCAACGATGGAAACGTGAGGTTTGGCGTGGGCCAATGGATTGATAAGCGACCACACGAGTTGTGGGAAGACTCGTGATACAGCTTGGACGTTCTACTCTTGCTGGAATTCGCATAAACAAGAAGAAAAAACAAAAGGAGCTAAGCGGCGACGGCTTAAGCAAAAATAGGGTTTTCGTTTATTCAAGTCTCCCCTCTTAGGGCTGCGAGTTTTCTCCTTATATAGGGCTCAACTTTAGGCTACAAAATGTCTCAAAAAGCAACCCTAAACGTGGCCTAAACACATGGCCAAAAGATTTCCCGAAACAAAAAGGAAAAGTTCGAAAAAGGAAAGTTTGACTTAAAATAAATAAGGTAAATCGCTTAAGTGGCATAAGTGACGTGTCAAGTGGCTTTTGCACCTTCTTCTTAGGCCGACATGGACTTCAATTGACTCCCTTAGAATGCTTGAACTGAATAGAAGCATAATATGGGCTTCTAGACAATTCGGCCCTCAAGAATGCCTTGAGGCCACTTCGCACCACTAGGTTGTTGCCTCGTTAAAACCTTCCTTAGTAAAACCACGTGGGAAACCTAAGGATAGGAAAGAGTACAATCCCTAGTGATGTCTTTATGCCTCGATCATGCTAGTTAGAGGACAAAGAGTGAAGTCACCTTCTTTGTCCGCATGAGGGGCCACTCGGTTGTGTGCGAGTAATAAGCATTCTGAGGAGTCTCGTGGCTTATCTCGGCTCTTAGATCAACCGTCGGTGCTCTTGGATCCTCGGTGATGAACTGGGGACGCCTTCCTGGGTTGTAAGGGAATCCTCTAAAGCTCCAAGAAGGTTTCCAAGGTGCAGCTCCAGCTTGTACAAGTCGTGACACAAAGTATTTCCATATACGGATGCGGCCTAGTGTGAATGCTCTTGGTGTCTGATATGGGAAGTCTTGGTGTATGAGTGTGCAAGATCGAGTCCACTTGATCCAATGGTTGTGAATGAATCTCAATGTGCTGTTATTATCCTCTAGTTGTGGTAGAGACTCTCCTGGACACCAAACACATGATTGAAGATTCCCGAATCCGTTAGCTTCTAAAATAAGCCCGTGTATAATCCCTTGATTTGTAAAAACCATATCTTTCGATCCAGAGCAGCTCTTGGCCTGATTCCAACTCTCAGCAATTCTTTCTTGAGTCAAGTTTCCAGAACAGGTCACCTCGTAGCTTAATTCCTCCTGGTCTGTCCGGAATCCTCCACCGAGTACTCGCAGGTCCAAATTCAGAAGCTTCAGGTCCGTCCGGATTGTGTTGGCCATAACTTCTTCATGGGATCTGATAATGGGCTGATTCCACTTCGAAGAGATCTTTAGCTGAGCTAAGAATGTGTTCCAATATGTCTGGGATAGAAGAACTCACACTCCGTTTGGGATATACAAGAGGCATAAGTCTTCTCGGGTGAGGTAGTAGAGCTTTCTCGGTAAACATCAGATCCAAATGGATTTGCTTGATGAGTTGTTGAGGTTGCTGGTTTGATGTCAGCATCATGAGAGGTTTGAAAATGGGGATTAAGAACCAAAACTTGCAGATATAACACATGATCTCACTGTCCAAGTTCCTAGTTCTAGAATGCAAAGTATATGAACTCTACTTAAAAGCTTTAGCCATACTCTTCACAGCACCATTTTAATTAGGTCTCAACCTAGACATGCATTCAAATCTACTATTCCCTTTAACATTCAATTAAGCAGAAACCATGAATCAAGTTATGCACATTCAATGAATTCATTTGGCTAAGGGTAAGGTTAAGAGACAAAGATGGTCCCTTTCACATGGTTTGATCAGTTCAGAACAGGGATTTCTCAAGAAAAAAGAATGAGCTTCAGTAGAATGTTAAAGGTAAGAACCAACCTACGCATACAAGAATAGACTTTCATCTACCCAATCATACACAAGTGTTCTTAACCCCCAGTTCTAAACACATAAAGTTGTCATAATTCTACCCTTAAACACTTAGGCAATTTGCCTTGAACTTTTCTTGGATCAGACTCATTTTTTTTTTTTGTTCTTGTTTTAGGAGAGGTTCTTTATACTTCTAGCGGATTGGGGCCTTTCTTTTGGTTTCTTTACTACCAGCTTAGGCTTTTCTATATATTTTTTCAGACTTTAAGGTTTGCCATTCTTTTCTTATTCTTAGCACACCCCCAAATCCTTTACTAAATTAAGACACTTTCAGATTATTCCTCTCCTAAGAACTCTTAACCTTTTTTTTTTTATCTTTCTCCAGGTTTTATTTCTTTCATTTCACATAACCAAATCCTATACCCAATGATCAAGATCCCACCTAATCCTATCTGATTCGAAAATTGCAAACCAGAACTACATGAGATTCTATCCTTGTCGGCTCAAACCTAACACTTTCTACCAAGCTCATTCAGAAATAGGCCTCACAACTCAATAAAGTAATAACATGGCTTGAAAGAAGGCTAGGCTAAGGGCATGGTAAAACTGTTCTAATGATGAGAACAACTACTTGGATTAGCAAGAGTGGTAAACAGGTGAAAGAAAATCCAAGTCTGTGTATGGTATCCATGAGTTCAAATGCAGTGCATAGACATGATAATTACAAGTCAAGTTCAGGTTCAAATAGATAGGAAATGGTATCAAATCACATCATGCTTCAATTGAGACATAATTTAGTTGTGCATTCAAAGTATGGTGCAGTCTTACTTCAAGTTCATTAACAATGCATTAGACAACTATAAACGAGGGCACTGAGATTATCATATTAAATCAGCAAGCTTGCAAGGTTATAATCATCATAATCCCCTTCATATGTAACAGCCCTATATGAAAACAATCTAGACTCAATCCTAAAATGTAAATGCAACTATATGAACACTCTGTTTTTTTTTTTCAAGTTTTTCAAATTTTTTTTGGTTTTTCTATGCTTTAGATGCATGCAGACTCAAGTATGCACAAAATTTGAAAATAAGAACACAGAAAACAAGTCAAGCACATCTTAAACCTTCCTCCCAAGCTTAAATTACACAGTCCCTTGTGTAATAAAAATTTAGAAAGAAGGTTTAAGAAACAACAAAAAGCAAGGAAGAAATGCAAATGATATATACAACAATGGATAGAACAGGTACCTAAAAGGTTGGAGAAGAAGGAGGAGATTGAATCCTCCATGCTTTCCCGAGTGTAAGCGGCGTGGGAGCTTGACTCGAGGTCGTGCTCGAGCTGCGTGGTCAAGCCAGACTGTCTTCTCACAGATCTCCTCTTTTTCTTCCTTGTGTACTGCTTAACCTGCTGCCTTGGCTCGAATGATGAAGCTCTTGGTGGTTCCATGGGTGCATGAAGCCTAGGCTCTTCACGAAATGACCTAATTCCCAGTAGTACTCTCTTGGGCAAAATCACCTTCTTGGAGGAAGGAGCACTAAACTTTTTCTGGAAATCTTTGAGTTGATCCCTCACTTCTTTCATCTGGTCCTTTAGATCTTTCACTGTCCCCTTCAAAGCAGTTATGGTCTTTCCCTGGAACTTGTTCCATTTCTGGAGTATGCTAATGCGCTTGTGTGCTTCTTTCAAGGCTGGGCTAGATTTAGGCTGTAGGTGATACTCCGCAAAGCCAAACTTTCCTGAATCATCATCTCCATCATCACCAACAGAATCAATCGAATCCTCTTCTGGCTGTGGAGCTTCTTTATAGGGGTTGTAGAGCCTGTCAAAAGGTGGAGAGAAGTCTATGTTTTCACCCAATCGAAACTTGGTTAAGTCAGTGCAAGGGAGACGCAACTTAGCTTCGACAGCGATCAGGTGAGTAAACTGGTATATATGCTCATCAGATGGCCAGTTGTGGTCCAGAAACCTAGCTCTCCTCAAGTGCTCAATGTCTATCCATCTGGGTGGATGCGGTTCTGATTTTAGTTTTATACCACAAGTAACGAGAATCGGGGTGATTATCCCGCCAATGCTGAGTTCCCCTGCTGAACCCATCGTATGCATCCTCAATGCCCAATCTCTATAGTATAAGAACTGCCTCAACAGAACGAAGGTGAGGTCTGTGTTAGCTCTATCTCCCATCATTTCCATCCCTTCTCTTGTGTAGTCCAGAACTTTCTTTAAAGTGATATCCAGCATTTGCAGTTCTCCTTCATTGAGATTTCCAGTAACCTTCCTTGCAAACATTGTGCTAGCAATAGCCTTGTGAAGATATCTCACCACATGGCTTCTTATTTGAGAGCCCTTAGTTCTGGATGACGAGTAAGGCTTACATCACCAATGGTTGTCCACAATTGTTGCAACTCCATGTAGTCAATATTCTGCAGCCTTCCTGTTCTGCTGGGGAATCCATATAAAGTACCAATCTCCTTTATAGTGAGAGAATAAAGAAAACCTCTACATGTGAAAGTGATGAAACTTGGGCCTCCATCGGATTCATAGTCTGGCTCATCCTCATAGAAGTGAACTTCGAGAGAAAAGAGGAAATGGCTCGTCTCCTCCTTGTAAGCTTCAAGCTGGAACCTCATGAATGTGAAGAAGTTGCCCATTTCATACATATACTCCACATCCTTGGCGATACCAAGTTTTCTGCAAGTTTCACGGTGTGGGTACCTTGTTCCTGCGAAACCCCGAGCAAGGAAGATGTTCAGGTATTCTTCCTCAGAAAGTTGTTTGGACTTCTTGGGCTGCTTCTTGACCACTTTAGGGACCTCCTCTTCACTCGTACCGCTGTCATCCTGTTTGCTCGATTCCAACGATTTCTTTCCTCGGGCAACATCACGTTTGACACGTGAGAACTCCCTGGCCATATCCTTGTTTGAATTTCAAAATTCGAATTTTGAGCGCCCAAATGCTTGACTGGAGGTGTTGACTCGACTAGGTGGGGTCGAGCTTGTCCTCGTTCAAAATTCAAATTTTAAATCTCCTCCCAACTAACTCGACGTGTTGACTCGACCAGGTGGTCGAGCTCGTTGGTCGAGTCAGACCAATTTTGCTCGTTTCTTTCTTTTCTTCGCGATTCAATGCTCATACTCTCTTGAAATTACACAGACAAGCCAAAAACAAGAATTTAGCACACTTAAACGACGGTTTAAAAAGAAAATTAAAACAATATATATAAGGATAGACATGGGAATTCCTTCCAAGTGAGCTTGTTTATAGTCACTAAGCTTGACTTCCTGTTTTATTCAGGCAAGGAGAGGTTCATCTAGAGGAATTGAGGTTCCTTCTAGAATGATGCTGTCAGGTTTGAGCCTTTGCCTATTCACTGTGAATTCGTTTCCGTTCTTTCCGATCAAGGTGACTGCTCCGTATGGTAAAACTTCCTTGATAGTGAAAGGTCCTGACCATTTGGACTTAAGCTTTCCTGGAAACAACTTGAGCCTAGAGTTGAAAAGGAGGACCTGATCACCAGCTTTGAGCTCTTTGGGAAGAATCCTTCTGTCATGGAAGGCTTTAGTCCTCTCCTTGTAAACTTTACTCATAAGCATCCAGCCTGATCTCCTCTAGTTCATGCAGATCAAATCCTCTCTTCTCTTGTGCAGTCTTGATATCCAGATTCAAGAGTTTTGTTGCCCACAATGCATTGTACTCAATCTCCACAGGCAGATGGCAAGCCTTGCCATAGAGTAGTTGGAATGGTGTCCTCCCAATCGGTGTTTTGAATGCAGTCCGATAAGTCCAGAGAGTCTCATCAAGCTTAGAAGACCAATCTCTCTTTGAAACCCCTACTACTCTTGCTAAAATGTCCTTGATCTGCTTGTAGGACACTTTCACTTGCCCACTAGTCTGAGGATTGTATGGTGTGGCTACCTTGTGCTTAACCCCATGCTTCATCAGTAGATTTTCGAAAAGCTTGTTGATAAAGTGAGATCCCCCATCACTGATCACTACCCTTGGTACTCCAAATCTGGGGAAGATAACATTCTTGAACATCTTCAAAACTACCTTTGCATCATTGGTAGGACAGGCTATTGCTTCAACCCACTTGGAGACATAATCAACAGCACCAAAATATAGCTGTTCCCATAAGATGGTGGGTTGAAAGGCCCCATGAAGTCAATGCCCCACACATCAAACACTTCAACTTCTAGAATCGGGTTCTGAGGCATCTCGTTCCTTCTGCTAATGTTACCCATTCCCTGGCAAGGATCACACTTAGTGATGAAAGCTTGAGCATCCTTGAACATTGAAGGCCACCATAATCCTACTTGGAAAATTTTCTGTACAGTCTTGAAAGTAGCAAAGTGACCCCCATAAACCGAACCATGGCAGTGCTCCAAAACTCCCTGTGCTTCTTCTTTAGCAATGCACCTCCTAAAAAGACCATTTGAACCTCTCTTGTACAAGTATGGCTCATCCCAGAAGTAATGGTTTACATCTCTGAGAAACTTCTTTTTTGTATAAGAGTCCAGACTCTCAGAGATTTTGCCGCTTACAAGGTAATTGGCAAAATCTGCATACCAAGGCAGCTTCTCTTCTTCTAGCACCTTGATTTCATTGATCTTAACAGCATCATGATAGCCTTTTATGGCTGTCTTGACTACCATGAGTTGTTCTTCAGGTAGAGAGTCATCAATTAGCAACGTATCTTCTATCCTCATCCTTGACAAGTGATCAGCTACTCCATTCTCTATACCCTTCTTATCAACAATCTCCATGTCAAACTCTTGTAGCAAAAGTATCCATCTGAGCAGTCTTGGCTTAGTCTCCTTCTTTGCATATATATGCCTGAGTGCTACATGGTCTGTGTAGACTATCACCTTAGACCCTACTAGATAGCTCCTGAACTTCTCAAACGCGAATACAACAGCTAGCAACTCCTTCTCTGTTGTTGCATATCTCTCTTGAGCTTCATCTAGTGTCATGCTTGCATAGTATATCACATGCAGCTTCTTCTCAATCTTCTGACCCAAAACAGCTCCTACAGCGTAATCCGAGGCATCACACATGATTTCGAACGGATAGTCCTAGTTTGGTGCTTGGACTATTGGAGCTGAGACCAAAGTTTCCTTAATCAGCTGGAAAACTCTCAAACACTCAGAATCGAAGATGAACTCATGTTCCTTGCATAATAGCTTAGTGAGCGGTCTAGCTATTTTTGAGAAATCTTTGATGAACCGTCTGTAGAACCCAGCATGCCTAAAGAAACTTCTGATATCCTTGACATTCTTAGTTGGTTGCAGCTGCATCATCACATCAACCTTGGCTTTGTCCACCTCTATCCCATTCTCAGAAATTTTGTGCCCCAAGACAATCCCTTCTTTGACCATAAAGTGACATTTCTCCCAATTCAGAACCAGATTCGTCTCCTCGCACCTAGTAAGCACCCTGCAAAGGTTTAACAGGCAGGAGGAGAAAGAGGAGCCATACACGGAAAAATCATCCATGAATACCTCCAAAGTCTCCTCTATCAAATCCGAGAATATAGAAATCATGCATCTCTGAAAAGTAGCAGGTGCATTACAAAGACCAAAAGGCATTCTCCTATAAGCAAATATTCCATATGAACAAGTGAAAGTAGTTTTTTCTTGATCATTAGGATGAATAGGAATTTGAAAAAAACCACTATACTCATCTAAGAAACAGTAATAAGGATGATTTGCAAGCCTTTCTAACATATGATCATTGAATGGTAATGGGAAATGATCTTTTCTAGATGCAGCATTCAATTTTCTGTAATCAATACACATCCTATGACCAGTGATAGTTTAAGTGGGTACCAGTTCATCTTTATCATTTCTAACAACAATTATACCTCCTTTCTTTAGAACACAATGCACAGGAGAAACCCAAGTACTATAAGATATATGATAGATGATTCCAGCTTCTAGCAACTTAAAAATTTTCTTTCTAACCACTTCTTTTAAATTTGGGTTCAATCTCCTCTGAGGTTCAATGCTAGCATATGATTCATTTTCAAGGTGAATTCTATGAGTACATAAGCTAGGTGAAATTTCTTTAATATCATCTAGAGAATACCCAATAGCTCTTCTAAATTTCCTCAATTCAGTCAATAGCAAATGCATCTCATCATCACTAAGCTTATCATTGACTATGATTGGGTATGTAGAATTTGGTCCAAAGAAAGCGTACCTTAGCCCATCAAGAAGTGGTTTGAGGTCTACCTTAGGTGCTCTGAGTTCTGACCAGTCGCCTGATGGAGAGAGGTCTAGCTCGACCTGGGGATCGAGTTGTGTGGTCGAGTCTGGCGCTGAGTGTAGTCTGGCTCGACCTGGTTGGTTGAGCTGGGTGGTGGCGCCAGTGCTTTCTGCAGCAAAAACCTCTGTTTCGACCCCAGTCAGATCTTCAAAGACCTCTGACCCTTCCAAGACCTTATGTGAGTTCAAGATCATCTCAAAACCCAAGGTTTCGTCGTGGAGATACCCATCTTTCCCACTCTTTGTCAAGGCAGTCTGAAGGTGATCTTCCTCATTAAGTTCCTCCAGAAGTTCATCAGCAAGTTGATCCATTTCCTTAATATAGAAGATTTGTCTTTCTAATTCTGGTTTTCTCATTGTGTATTTTATGTCAAATGTCATTTTGAAATTATTCCCAAGATTAAGATAGATCTTTCCCTTTCGAACATTAATAACTGCCCCAGCTGTAGCTAAGAAAGGTCTTCCTAGAATTAGAGGATCTTTCGGTTCTTCATCCATCTCCAGCACTATGAAGTCTGTAGGTATCTCAATTGTTCCAACCCGTAGAAGTAGATCTTGTAACATGCCATGAAGAGTTCTAACAGATCTGTCTGCAAGCACCAAAGAGATGTTGCAAGGCCTGTAATTGCTGAATCCTAACCTCTTGGCAACTGAAAGTGGCATGAGACTGATAGATGCTCCAAGATCACAAAGGGACTTCTTGAAAATCAATTGACCTAGAGAGCATGGTAGAGTGAATGAACCAGGATCACTTAGCTTTTCCTTGATAACCCTTTTGTGGATAATGGCACTGCACTCTTCTGACAAAACCACCATACCCTGAATCTCCTTTTGTCTTTCATTCAATGCATCTTTCAAGAACTTTTGATATGGAGGTACAAGTGCAAAGGTAGCTCATCTGCAACCTCACTGTCCTCAGTGATTTTAACTGATCCTTCTCGCTCAGGTAGCTCTCTTCCACTCCGTAAAATGATGGTTTTAGACTGCTTTTCCTGGGAGTTGTGATGAGCTAGAAGTAGATGTAGTTTGGCCCTCCATGGACTTTATCTTGGAGTTCAAGGACTCGAACTTGCTGTTGAGATCATTGTAGGTGTAATCTATCTGGGTTTTGATTTCACCAAGTTTCTTAGCTGCTTCTATTGCACCAGCTACTTGACCCTGTAGAAGCTATTGCAGCATGGTTGTCATATGTTGATCCGGAGCTGTAGAAGGCTGACCTTGGTGATGGTGAAAACTCGGTGATGGACCCAGGACTTCCTGTTGCGGATGGTTGCTCTGGTAGTGTGGCTGAGAAACAAAACCCTGATTTTGGTTGTAAGCGGTAAAAGGCTTGGACGGAGGCGGTTGTTGCTGAGGCGGGTAGACCTGATCCTGTGAGTTAGCAACATTGGTGCTCCTGTAGGAGAGATTCGGGTTGTGCTTGTAGTTGATGAAACCTTTGTTGTATCCACCTGATTCTGAACATAGCTGACCTCTTCCATACCAGTATCCTCCCCATCTTGAACCTGAAAGACCGTATCTTCATTGGCAAAGTGGACATGCTTCTGTTGGTGTAGTAGCTGATCTAACTTGGCATTCATAGCTTTCATCTCCTTTCTATGCCTCTCTTCTGAATCAACACTACCCCTTACACTTCGATCATACTCCGCAGTGTAGTTTCCATCTGATTAAGCAAGATTCTCCACAAGGTCCCATCCTTCATCAACATCTTTGTTGAGGAAGTTACCATTGCTGGCTGTATCAAGAAGCATTCGGACCTTTGGGAGAACTCCTCTGTAAAGTGTGCTAAAGAGGGACTCATTGCTGAAACCATGGCGAGGACATTGAATGGTGTAGCTTTTGAATCGTTCCCAACATTCGCAGAATGTCTCCCCATCTTTTTGAGAAAATTCGGATATCTCGTTTCGGAGGCGAGCTGTTCGAGCATTGGAGAAGAACTTGGCAAGGAAAGCTTTCTTGCAGTCATCCCATGAAGTGATAGAGCCATGGGGTAGATTCTTCTCCCAGAGATGGGCTTTGTCACCAAGAAAGAAAGGAAAGAGTCTCAGCTTGAAACCATCTTCACTGACTCCATTAATCTTGGTAAGGCTGCAGAGCCTATCGAACTCGTCTAAGTGATCAAGTGGATCTTCCATAGGCAACCCATGGAATTTGTAGCTTTGTACCTTTGCGATCAGACCACTCTTGATCTCAAAGTTGTTGTTTTGGACTGTAGGAGGTACAATCCCTTGCCTGTGAGTGTGGGTGTTGGGGGCATCCCCTGCTCCAATTAATCGTGGCCTCCTCGGAGGAGGTTCTTGTTCATTATGTCTTTGTGGATTTTCTGCCATTTCCACTTGATCTGGGTGATCTATTCTGGTGTGTTCTCTCCGCTCCCGCAACTGTTTCGGCCGATTAATGTAGTCAACGGAAGGCAGGAGGTTCTGGTTTCCTTTTGATCTCGTTTGTATGCAGGTAAGGGTAGGCTCGACTGATTGACTCGAACGGGGCGGTCGAGTGGGTTGGTCGAGCTGGCTGCCAAGGTCTCGCCTTGATGGTCGACTCGATCGGTGCACTCGAGTGCTTGGGTCGAGTCAGGACAATGAACTGTCTAAGTACCTAAAATGTAAAGGCAAAAAAAGAAACAGAAGGTGAGTAACAGAGTATACTTAAAAGAACTTGATCTGAAACGATTTGAAATCTTAAATGTAACAAACAACACCCAAATGGCAACGACGCCAATTTGATAAAACAAATTTTGAGTTTTGTTATATGTCAAATGCCTTAATGCATATTCATGTCATTGCAATACAGAAAGGTGTCAATCCAAATGGGTGCGATATTAGCCAGAAAAGATGCAATCAAACAGTTTAAGTCAAGCCAAGCAAGCAATAGGTTGTGAGACTATCAAACTAGGAAAGCAATAATCAAAAGCAATAACAGAGACTAAAAACAGAGATTAGCAGAGACTATGAAACAGAAATCAATCAAGCAAGAGAAGCTCCTAAGGATGGGATTATTGACTTGGTGTATCCTCTTAATCTACCTAGATGGTTTAACAAACTCAAGCAAGCTATTCCCTAGACATTAAACTCATAAGGAGTCAAGTTCACTCCCATGATAAATAACCTCAAGCTAATCTAGTTCCAGACCTAAATCTCTTTAGCAAAATCTATCTTAGCAGGCATTAAGATTTAGTTTAATAAAGCCGATAAACACCCTAGACAACTAATTCTTTAGGCTAGGAATGTAAATCTCTGGAATTAGTTCAGTCAAGCATTTCATCAAATACCTTCTGGGTGTGGAAATACCTAGGTTCTAATTCCAATTGATCAGAGAGTAATTATCATTAAAAACACTAATCCAGAAGGGAAATCAAGCAATTTACACTAAAACCACCTAGGAGACTAAGATTCCACACCTAGTCTATCCCATCCTTAAGAACCCTAGTGACTACTCAGAACACATGAAGAACAGCAAGAACACAAACCCAGAAATCATAAAAACTTGCATAATTGGAAAGATTAATAAGAGAATAGATAGATTAGGAAGATTCAAACAAAAATAACAAGTAGATTCAAAGCTATAGGATCCAAGAAGCAAGAACAGATGAAAAAAGCTTAAAAACGAGTTCTGCCTTTCTTAAACTAATACAGAGTATTTATACTCATAGTTAGAAACCCTAAATCAAAAAAAGACAAAATAGGCTAAATTCGGGGGTGCACTCGACCTGGGGGTCGGGGGTGCACTCGACCTGGGGGTCGGGGGTGCACTCGACCTGGGGGTCGAGTGCTTAGGTCAAGCTGGGCTTCAGACTTCAAGATGGCATTTTTCTGGATGAGCTCGATCAAGGGCTCGAGCTAGAGAGGTCGAGCTGGACTTCAGACTTCAACATGGCATTTTTCTGGATGAGCTCGATCAAGGGCTCGAGCTAGAGAGGTCGAGCTTGCTTCCAAGGTGTCCGCTTTGTGCTCCACTCGACCTCCATCATCGAGTGCATGGTCGACCCAGGCTCTCCTCTTTCTCCACTTGACTCCAAAAGCTCCAATAATCCTTAAATGTACCTGAAACAACAATTCGAAAATGCAAAATGCATGCAATCCTAATGCAAAACACTCTAAGTATGCAAAACTAAAAATAAATGCTAAGAATATGCTATTAAACAAGGCTAAATGGGTGATAGATGCATGCTAAAACCATGTAAAATATAGACATATCAACCCTGGCCGGTCGATGGTGTTGGTCGATGCTCTCCGTGTTGGCTTGGCTGGGACCACTCTTTTCCTCCGTCTTGTTACTTCTTACTGTGATGACGTTGACGTACTCTTTAGGGTTCATTTCAGGCTTTCTGGGGAGCAATCCTTGGGGTCTATGAGTCAAAGATGCGACTTGAGCGGTTTGTGTCTCTAACACGTTTATCCGCAAAGCAAGTCCATCGAACTTGTTGTTCAGCTTGTTGCACCTTCTGTGGACGTTCTTGAAACCTTCAAAGATCTCCACTAAAACCTTGGCTTGCCCCTCAATGATTCTTTGAAGTATTCCTTCGTATTTCTCCTCCTTTTGTTGAATATTTTGTCTGCCTTGGCCTTGAGTTTGTTGTTGAGAGTAGAACGGTTGTCGAAATTGAGACATTTGTCAAAAACCTTCTTGCTGGAATGGCTGGGCGGGTGCTCTCATGGGTATGTCTTATCTTGTGGGTTCTCCACATTGTTGCTCCGGTACGAGAGATTTGGGTGATTTCGAAAAGAATTGAAACCACCATTTTGTCTATAGCCACCAACAAAGTTGACCTCACATTGGTTTCCTTCACTGTCATCTTCCTCAGCATACCCTCTTACAGCATCCAACTCGTCAACAAAGTGCACTTGTCGTTCCGAAAATTGCAGCACTTTGTCAAGCTTATCGTTCAACGCTTTTATGTCCGAACGCGTTCTCTCCTCTCCTTCAGCTACACTTCGGTCTCTACTATCATAATCTCCTCCGAAATTGACATCACTGTGAGCCAAATTTTCTAGCAACCTCATTTTATGTTCAGCATCTTGTCCCAAAAAGTTACCATTGCTTCCGGTGTCAAGAAGCATATGATATTTGGGCAGGACTTCTCTGTAAAGAATGCTTAATAGCGACTCCTCACTAAAACCATAGTGCGGGCATTGCATGGTATAACTCTTGAATCTTTCCCATGTTTCTCCAAAACTTAGCGACCCTTTTTGCGAGGAACATCTTCTTGCATTGCTCTCTTGTAAGAATTGACCCAGCTGGTAGACTCTTCTCCCACTGCTTTGCTTTATCACCCAAGCAAAATGAGAATAAACGCAACTTCAGATCGTTCTCTAAAACTCCGTTAATCTTCACAATCCTGCATAGCTTGTTGAATTGATATAAGTGATCACGTGGGTTCTCCATAGGCAGCCCATGGAACTTGTCGCCTTGCACCATCTTGATCAAGCTTGACTTGATTTCAAAATTGTTATTCTCCACCGATGGGGGAAGAATACCCGATCTCTGAGCCGCTGTGATAGGCTCATCAATCTTACCGATTGCCAGAGCAGCTCGGTGTGGGTGGCCAACCGCCTGACGTGGCACACCATCACCTTGAGCGACGTTGTTGACAACTTCAACGCCCTCAACGTGTTCAGCAGGTAACTCATTTCTTTGCTGCTCCATCCTCTCTCTTCTTTTTCTTTCATTTCTAACTCTTCTCTCGATTTCTCTAATGTCATAAATGGAATCGGCGGGAATTTTTTTGCCGCTTTTTCTTGTGTTCATACACCTGAAATTCAGAAAAGAAATGAGCAAATTAATAAAATGTAAATGCCTAGTCTCAGATTCACATCAAAACTCTATGGCTATTACATATTCTCCCCGACAACGACGCCAAAAACTTGATGAATGTCGGAGTCGCTCTCGTCTATGACCAGGTTTCATCCGAGCGCTACTAAAAAGTAGTTTCGAGAGTTTAACCTGATGTGAGCGCAAGTGCACGGTTAAATGCAGTTGTAGTACAAACGGGATCGATCCACAAAGAAAATATAATAACTACACAGAGAATGCAAATGCAAATCTAATCTAGGCGGAATAATAAAATAGGGGGTTGTGTCCTAAGCTATTTGAGGTGGTAAAATAAATAACGTAAATTAAAATTGTATAAAAATAAAATACTGAATTTAAATTACATAAAAGTAAATAACAGAAAATTAAAATGCATAAAATAAATTGCGTAATTTAAAGTGCGGAAATTAAATTGAAGAAAAGTAAATTGCGGAAAAGTAAAGTGCGTAAAAGTAAATAGCGGAAGGTAAATTACAGAAATTAAATGTGCATAAAATAAATTACAGAAAATTAAATTACATAAATATAAATAACATAAATAAAGTAAATAAAAGCATAAATTAATATTTTACAATTTATTGGGTGATAGTCGATTTTTCAGGGATTTTAGATTATAGGATTCATGCTTAACCTTTTAAGTTTGTGTTGTCAATCTAGAGATTTTCTGTTATAGACCAGTCCACTCTCGTGGTGTGCTAGTCACTGTGTCCGACCCACTCTCGTGGCGACTTTCATGCATTACGCACAATCCCATCATCGATTACTCTTATGAGTGATAGACACATCAAATGGCGTTGTCACACATCCAACCGATTAACCAAGTGTTTAGCTTGCGTTAGAAGTGGCCAAAGTCTAAGACAAAGAGTGAATGACAGATCTATTTTTAGAATACAATCCCACTCTCGTGATGATGTATTCCTGAGATTATTATCTAACTTTGGCCACAATTAGATAAGCATTAAGATGCTCCATCAAACAACAATCTCGATACTAACCAATACTCCCTAATATGCAAGTCTAAAGTTTTAATCCACTCTCGTGGTGATAAGGGCTTCTATTCGTATAACCACATCAACTGATTTGGTTATAACCTTAAGAACATCACATAGGATATGACTTAGCATTAAGAATGCATATTAGAGTGCAAGGATTAGGTTCATAAAAACAGTAAATAAGAAACTAAAGAACAAGAACATAAATATAAATCAAAGCATAAACATAAACAAAAGCACAAGAAAGGAGTAAACCTAAAAGAAGAACTCTTTATTGAAAATGAGACAAAATTTGGCTAGAGAGTCTAATGAGAATACATGAGTTTATATAGAGTTTTGGTGGGTTGGGAGAGTCTAGGGCGTCCTTAGTGATATATCATGGATTTTACCCGTTTTTAGCATGATATAAGTCGTTTTATCGAGTCTTTCTAGTGCTTTTTCTATCATTTTAGAGTCTTTTCAGGTTTTAGCACGTTTGGGACGAAATTAGAGATTTTGGAGACATTTGGAGCCTTTTTGGAGCAAACCGAAGAAAGTACCCGTTTTGAAGCTTTAGCATCGATCGACACCATCATGGTATCGATCGATACCGACGTAATCAACGCATAAGAGATTTTCAAGGAAGCCCATAAGAAGCCCAATCATCCCCTTTATTTACAAAAGAAGCCCAGCTCGTGTTTTTAGACCTATTTAAGCAAACTTTTAGTCATTAGGTTAGGAGAGAGGGAGGCAGACTTTACTTTTGACTATTATTATTGAGCCACCATTGAGATTTGAGAGCTTTTGTGAAGGAGACGGATCCAAGACTTTGTTCATCATAGAGAAGATCCCGAACCCTTGTTTTTATTCTTTTGTTATATTTAATTTCATGATTTATTCAGTTATGGTATTTGTTTCATCTATCATGTCTGAGTAGTCTCTTTTTAGGTTTAGGGATTTCTCATATGGATTTCTCTGATTCATGATGATTGTTTTGTTAGGGTTCAAAATCTGAATAGTTCTTCACCATAGGTTGTACTCAAAACTATTTCTAACCTGATCACTTAGAACATAGAACCTAGATTTATCGATTAGGCACGACAGTGCAATTGAGTAATCTGATAAAATCTAGGGTGAGCAATTTGATTATCTGCAAAGAGATTTGGTTTAATCGAATTGTGAACATATCAAACTTGAATTGATTGCTGGTTTACTGTGTAGGATTCGCAAAGAAATTTGGAATTCTAGATTTTAGACTTAGTTAGTTCTCGCAACGACAGTTGGTTAACTATACTTTCGTGTTTGAGTTCAAGAACGGCGCTTAATTGAATTGAACCTTAATTGATTAATTGTTATTTATCATTGATTTCCTGAGAATTTCCCTGAGCCTAGTTTCCTCCCATATAAATCAACCCAAGTTTAATTCAATCATTTGTTTTCTCATCAAATATTATTTGCTTAGCACAATCTGCATCTTTTATCTTCTGCGTGAGTTTTCTTGAGTTCTTGTGTTCGACCCCTAACTTTACTGCAGCAACTGCTTTAGTATCATTGTAGGGTATTAATTTGAGCATATCAAATTTGGCGCCGTTGCCGGGGACTCTAAAAATTCACCATTAGAATTTTAGTTGTCGATTTTGTCTAAGTTCGTCGTCAGTATCGATCGATACTCGATTGGTATCGATCGACACTGAACGTCTGTTGATTTTCAGGTGTATGCATCAGCGTGCTACCAGGAGATCGAAGGACACACCACTGATCAATCTCTCCAACACAGAATTAGCAGAGCTTGAACGCACAATTCGAACAAAGAAAAGGACTACAGTTGAGATGGATCTTCCACATGGTTTGGAGCATGGTGAGGAAGGAGGACGTCAACCTCAGCAACCTCACGCCGAGGCTGAACGGACACTTGGCGATTACAACCGACCGGATCAATTCTATGCCAATCGTGCAGCGATCCGTATTCCGACTTTCCAGAGGAATGACTTTGAGCTGAAGCCTGCTTACTTCACTCTTGTTGGACAGCACCCCTTCACCGGTGTCTCTCATGAGCACCCTATGGATCACATCGAGAAATTCGAGGATTTGGTCACCAGTATGAAGTACAATGGAGTACCACAAGAATACCTCTTTTGTAAGCTCTTTCCATACTCTCTTGGTGGAGAGGCAGCTTACTGGCTGAAGCAGCTACCTCCTGGATCTCTCGCTACTTGGAACGAGACCAAGAACGCATTCCTGAACAATTTCTATGACGATGCGAGATCGGAGGAGCTCAGGAACAAGATCTCTCAATTTTCTCAGGGTCCAACAGAAGCACTCAAGGCTGCTTGGGTGCGATTCAGGTCCTACCAGAGAGACTGTCCGCATCACAGTTTCAGTCAAGTTCAGCTGCTCGGGATCTTTTACAGAGGGATTGATTGGCGGTATCAGATGGCACTGGATTCTGCAAGCAACAGGAACTTCAACACCAGGATTCCAACCGATGCTGTGAAGCTGATTGAGAACTTGGCGTCTAGCATTAGCACCAAGAATGCTGATTTTGAGCGGAAACGGCTCGCTAGTGTTGCTGACGGTTCGCAGTTTGCTGAGGTTCAGGCGAAACTGGACACGATGCACAACCTCTTAGTGGGAAAGACGAAGAAGGCTGTACATTTTGCTGAGGAAGTAGGGAACATTGAAGATGAGGTAGAGGATGTTAACTACATTGGTGGTTCTGGTTTTCAGGGTCAGCGATTTGGTTACAACAACAACCGAAGCTTCAACAACAATCAGCAAGGTGGTTACAAGTCTGGAGGTAACCAATCTGATTTTGGTGCCACTCAATTCTCTCAAAAACCACTTCAAGGCGGTGATTTTACTCGCCAATACGGTAATTCAGCTTACCAACCGCATTCTCCGAGATCTACAGAGAGTAAGACGGAGATCCTCTTGGAACAAATTCTGCAGGGACAAGAAAAGATGACTGGAGATTTTAATAGAAAGCTGGATAATTTATACACTGATCTGAATGGGAGAATCAACGCTCTCGAAATCCATCAGAAGATGCTGGAAAATCAAATAGCTCAGACATCAGCAGCTGTCAAGGGAAAGATAGTTCTACCACAGCATGGACATGTCAATGCAATCACCTCGAGCGCTAGAGAAGAGGATTTTGAGCCTGAGATGACTGTGTTCGTATCCAGTGATACTAGTATCGACCGATACCTGCCTGGTATCGATCGACACTTCCCGAGACTTGCTGTAGATTTGAAGGTTACTGAAGATGAAGATAAGAATTTTGACATTCCACGCGTATCGATCGACACCCCTACCTGTGTCGATCGACACCAACCTGCAGAGACGATACAAAACTCCAGTATCGATCGACACTCATCTGGTATCAGTCGATACCCTTCGCAGGCTGAATCAATAACTGAGAAAAGGACAGAGATGGTTGAGGAACGGGTATACAAACCAAAACTACCTTACCCTGTTCTTCCCAAGCTGACAAGAGAGGAGTGGGCGGCTGCTAGAAGCAAGTTTTTGTCAAAAAAATGGTTGCAGGACCTCCCGTTGCTGATACACCACCACCGCTGAGACAGTTAACAAAGAGGGAAGACCCAGGGAAATTATCAGTTCCATGCTCCATCTCTAGAGTAAACTTCAAGGAGTCTCTCGTTGACTCAGGGTCTAGTGTCAACGTCATGTCGAGGGCGATTGCAGAGAGATTGAAAGCTGATATGAGATCTCCTAACACGCTTCTCACATACGCGGATTCTTCTAGCTCACTCCCTTACGCTATAATTCTTGATTTACCTGTTAAAATAGGAGATTGTCTGATTCCTACTGATTTTCAGGTTGTGGAGATGAGCCAAGGATCCAAGGTGCCCTTGATTTTGGGAAGACCATTTATGGCTACTGTTGGCGCGATCATGGACACGCCTAATAAGAGAATCTCTTTCTCTTGCATTGACGTAGAAGTCTTCTACGATGCCATTCCTTCTGGAGGAGCACCCAGACATGTCTCGTGCATCACCATTGCCTCGGACGAGACTCTGATGATCGATCTGCTCGATGAGTCTTATGATGCACCAAAAGTCGCAGATGTTTCAAATGAACCCCCCCAACACCCAAGAAAGTTGTGGAAAAGACCAAGGCAACAAAGAGGAAGGCGACGAGCAAGAAGATCAACGGTGCTGCTAATTTCACTTTGATTCCTCAGAAGTGTGATGGAGATTCGATCGAATATAAGGTGAAGTGCAAGGGAACCTCGAAACCTTTCTCTAAGGCTAGAGTTCTCATTCCTACGAAGATGAAAGAGAAAGAAGAGGATATGATGAGCTAAACTTTGAAGCTGGAGATGTCTGGTTGTGGAGCTTATTTCGGAGTGAGTTCTCCACTTTGTCCTGACTGATATCTTAGCCAAAGTCAAGCTCTTGACATTAAACAAGCGCTTAGTGGGAGGCAACCCACTGGTAAGTCTATAAATATGAGTTTTTGTTTTTGTGTTTTGTTGTGTCTTGCGAATCAGGTCGGAAGAAGGATGGTCGTTTTTGTTCCGTATCGATCGACACCACCTTGGTATCGATCGATACCACCACTCTATGAATTTTGATACCAGCTGGGTATCGGTCGATACCAGAAGGCCAGGGTGTCGATTTTCACCTGGTATCGATCGATACCATCCCGGTATCGATCGATACCACCCGTCTGTGGTAACGCCTCTTGTTCTTCATCATTGCCATTTTCTCCATTTGTTTTCCTTCACCTTCTCTAGGCTTGATACACACTGGGGACAGTGTTGTTTAAGTCTGGGGGAGGTAGTTACTGACATTGTGTGTTCATTTTGAAAAAAAAAAAAAAAAAAAAGTTAAAAAAAAAAGTTTTGTTTAATTGAGTCAAAACAACTTAGAGTTTTCTGGATTGTGCTTGGTTTTGTTGTTCTGGTTTTGCTTTTGAGTGACCACTGTTACAGGATTAGTTTCAGTTCGACTAATGAAAAATCCAAGGGATAACCAGCCAGCTAGAAATCACCTATGTCTCCATCAAAGTTCTTCACAAGCTTTAGCCAAATTTTGCACTTCATCTACGCGGTTAGTGTTCTTAGAGCTTGATTCATCATTCATATCTCGCTAAGGAACCCATCATGCTTGAAAATTGTGGTATATATCTCCCGTGAAAATTGTTGGATACATATTTGCGTTAAAACAGGTAAAATCTATATAAAAGATGAAATGATTTCCGCCGAGTAGAGGGGTAGGAAAATTTCCTATGACCCCATTATTCTACTTGGATAAGGAATGATCACACAAAGGCCTGAAGTGAGGGGTAGGAAAATTTCCTATGACCCCATTATTCACCTAAGACTTTTGATACATTGAGAGGGTAAGAACCGGGGATTCGGTAGCAAACACTATCAATACTCGCGCTTCGGACCTTGATTTGTATATGCTGTTCAGATAAACCTGCGCTGTTGAAATCTAATGAGAACTGATTATGAAATAAGTCTGGGGGAGATAAAGACTACCGGAGAGCAATAAATGTTGTTGAATAAATGGTTCCTTAGCTATGATATTGTATGGGCAAGAATCTAGAAAGTTCTTGAACACTGATTGCAGCGATGAAACTGGCGATGAGAGCTTGGATGAATATTGGTGTGAGATAGTAAGTGAAATCTTGGGAAGTTGGGGTTCCTACGGAGAAGTACATGGTGGTTAGATCTGGAGCTGATCAGGCAGCAGTGGGCGCTTGGGAAAAAGGATCATTACAGCGATTTCGGTAAGAGGTCAGATCTCTAAGGTTTTTCAAACCTCTTTCTCTAACTTAGTTTTCTGTTTTGCTTGAGGGCAAGCAAAAGGCTAAGTCTGGGGGAGTTGATATATCATGGATTTTACCCGTTTTTAGCCATGATATAAGTCGTTTTATCGAGTCTTTCTAGTGCTTTTTCTATCATTTTAGAGTCTTTTCAGGTTTTAGCACGTTTGGGACGAAATTGGAGATTTTGGAGACATTTGGAGCCTTTTTGGAGCAAACCGAAGAAAGTACCCGTTTTGAAGCTTTAGCATCGATCGACACCATCATGGTATCGATCGATACCGACGTAATCAACGCGCATAGGAGATTTTCAAGGAAGCCCATAAGAAGCCCAATCATCCCCTTTATTTACAAAAGAAGCCCAGCTCGTGTTTTTAGACCTATTTAAGCAAACTTTTAGTCATTAAGTTAGGAGAGAGGGAGGCAGACTTTACTTTTGACTATTATTATTGAGCCACCATTGAGATTTGAGAGCTTTTGTGAAGGAGACGGATCCAAGACTTTGTTTATCATAGAGAAGATCCCGAACCCTTGTTTTTATTCTTTTGTTATATTTAATTTCATGATTTATTCAGTTATGGTATTTGTTTCATCTATCATGTCTGAGTAGTCTCTTTTTAGGTTTAGGGATTTCTCATATGGATTTCTCTGATTCATGATGATTGTTTTGTTAGGGTTCAAAATCTGAATAGTTCTTCACCATAGGTTGTACTCAAAGCTATTTCTAACCTAATCACTTAGAACATAGAACCTAGATTTATCGATTAGGCACGACAGTGCAATTGAGTAATCTGATAAAACCTAGGGTGAGCAATTTGATTATCTGCAAAGAGATTTGGTTTAATCGAATTGTGAACATATCAAACTTGAATTGATTGCTGGTTTACTGTGTAGGATTCGCAAAGAGATTTGGAATTCTAGATTTTAGACTTAGTTAGTTCTCGCAACGACAGTTAGTTAACTATACTTTCGTGTTTGAGTTCAAGAACGACGCTTAATTGAATTGAACCTTAATTGATTAATTGTTATTTATCATTGATTTCCTGAGAATTTCCCTGAGCCTAGTTTCCTCCCATATAAATCAACCCAAGTTTAATTCAATCATTTGTTTTCTCATCAAATATTATTTGCTTAGCACAATCTGCATCTTTTATCTTCTGCGTGAGTTTTCTTGAGTTCTTGTGTTCGACCCCTAACTTTACTGCAGCAACTGCTTTAGTATCATTGTAGGGTATTAATTTGAGCATATCACTTAGAAGGCTCTGGAATGTCATAACTCGAGATCCTAAGCTTCCATATCTTGCAAGTTCGTATTAACCGAAGTTTCTTTTTCTGCACAGTGACTCAGCATCAACTGGCCCTGGCCGATGCCCGTGGTCGATGGGCTTTTTCTGGTCGGGCATCGACCGGCCACGGTCAATGCTTGCATCGATGGTCTTTGTCTTGGCTTCCAGTTCAGGTTCGAGACAGAGCATCGACCTGCCCTGGTCGATGTTGTCTGTCGATGGCATTACCAGAGAAGGGCATCGACCACCCCTGGTCGATGCTAGGCCGTTGCTTCCTTTGTGAGGCTCTTGAGATTTTTTTTCATGATATTCTTGGCCCTAGCAAGTAGCTCCAAAGTTCCTATAGTTTCTTAAGGTCCCAAAATGCTATGAAAGTATATGATTTCCTCCAAGTACCTATAAACATATAAACAAATGCAAAATCACTAAAACTATCCTAAATGCAAGTTAAAAATGTATAAAACTAAGCTAAATGAATGCAAGAAAACATGTAAAATACAATGCTATCAACCATATTAACTAACTCTGAGTAGTCCGTCAGGAACCGAACGTCTCTTTTCTGATAGATTATCTGATG
Organism: Boechera divaricarpa; assembly: GCA_026770425.1. Classification (NCBI taxonomy): domain Eukaryota; kingdom Viridiplantae; phylum Streptophyta; class Magnoliopsida; order Brassicales; family Brassicaceae; genus Boechera; species Boechera divaricarpa. The sequence goes on along the minus strand of CM049192.1, from coordinate 18,546,565 downwards.
TGACCCTCACATTGGATTACATTCCCACTATGGAGCAAGAAGGACCAAAGCTTGGAATGAAGATGATCGAGTCACTTAAGGATGCTGAGAAGGACAAATGGAGCATGAATGGAGATCCTAGAGAGACATTCCACATGATCATGTCAAACCCCGAGGTTCAAGAGACTCAAGATCGAGATACTCTCGGATTGGATCTGATAAGTGCACCTCGGACCGAGAGCTCGCGGACACTAATCTTTGAGAACAAAGCTTCTTGTGTCCTCACTCTTCATTAATGAGGACACCCTTCAAAGACCTTAGATGAAGTATTGTATTCTTTTTCTACTTCTAGTTTTACCACATCGGTTTCTAGAAAAGAGTTCTAATGAGGCAAGAAAAGTCTAAGGCATTACCTCTTGGTTCCATTGAATGTTTTACTTGGAAACACTCTTATGACAAGTATAAGCATCCAATAGAGGTAATCCTATATAAGAAAGCCATTATAAATGTTTATCTCTCTTTCCTTAGTTTATTTTGCTTAATTAAGACTTTTAGCCTTTGGGTTGTGTTTAGGGCTTTTTCTTATGTTGTAAATTAGGCTCAATTTGTATTGGGTCCATTAGCACATAAGTGCCCTAATTTGTAGCCTATAAAGGCAAAGACTCATTTCTCATTAAGGGTTAAGCAATCATTACATAAAAATCTGTTGTATCTTTGTCTCTCTAAACCTAGTCTAGGTTTAAAAAACCCTAAAATTTTGGAGGTGTGTCTTCAGCTTGTAGGAGGCTGTATCAAGGGTCTCTCACAACCTTTGTGGTGCCTATCATCCCACGGATTGCTTCATATCTCATCACCACCTCCGCTTGCTCACGGTTTGAATTTCATAACCGTTAGCTAGCTCCACCGTTTGTTCCAGCTATCCTTGTGTTCTTAGCTCATGATCTCAGCTTCTTATCCATCATCCTCCATCCTACAACCTCACCACGTTCCATCCCCATCTCCCATTGTGTCCGGATTGACTTTAAAACGCCGAGAAGAGCTCACGTCGGACCGATCTTTCTCCCGGGTGGATTTGAGTTCGAGATAGGTTCTCTCCTTGAAGACCTAGGCATGTATCATATGGTATCAGAGTCTAACAGTCCTAAAGGTTTCATATTTTAAACTCAAACTTCTTCCTTTAGCTTGCTCATGAATCAATCTATGAAGAAGTTTCATAAAGTTTGCATCTTCTGAGTTCTTTGGTGTTTGATTGCTGCTAGGGTGTCTAGATTCATTTTGTTTGTGTTCTTTGGCTTGTTTAGGATGTATTTAGGCTTGTGTTTGCTGTGGTTATATTCTGGTTTGCCTTGAATAGCTCCAAGTTTCATAAAGTTTTCGCTTTTAGTCTTCATTTGTGTGTTTTTTGCTTTTTAGGGTGTTAGGATGTTGGTTTGAGGTTTCCTTTGCTGTGTGATGTGATCCTCACAACGGATTACATTTCCTCTATGGAAGAAAAAGAACCAAAGCTTGGAATGAAGCTGACTGAGTAACTTAAGAATGCTGAGTAGATGGAATGGAGCATGGAAAAAATCCAAGAAAGATATATATCATCACCGAGCCATTCTTCGAGACCTATTATTGAGACAAGACCGTACTGGACTCGACAAGCACAGGGACCGAAAGATCATCTACACGGACCTTAGATGAAATATTGTACTATTTCCTTACTTCTAGTTTTACCACATCGGATTCCTAAAAAATGTTTTAATGAGGCAAGAAAAGTCTAAGGCATTGGCTTTTGGTTCCATTCGATCTTTTGCTTGGAAACACTCTTATAACACATATAAGCATCCAAGAGAGGTAATCCTATCTAAGAGAAGCCATTACAAATGTTTTTCTCTCTTTTCTTAGTTTATTTTGCTTAATTAAGACTTTTAGCCTTTGAGTTATGTTTAGGGTCTTTGTAATTTAGGCCAAATTTGTCTTGGGTCCATTAGCACATAAGTGCCCTAATTTGTAGCCTATAAAGGCAAAAGACTCATTTCTTATTAATGTTTAAGCAACCATTTATAAAAAAAAAGTTTCATCTTTGTCTAATCTTGAAGATTAGGGTTTCTCTTGGATATTGAGGTTGATCCTCTATCTTTGGGAGTGGCTGTATCAAAAGGAGATCCATCCCCTTTGTGGTGCCTTCACTCTTCCACCAGTTGCTTCACCATCTCCATCTCGCCTTCTTCCACCTCCATCGGTTGCTTCTTTCCGCCTTCGCTGTCAGCCGTAGACACAGCCGAGAGATCTTCCTTCCGCCGGTTCTTTGGTTGTTCTAGCTCGTGTTCCTGGTTCTCAAGCCCTCCGCTCACCTCTCCATCATCCACCCTCATCCTCTCAGCCACCACAGTTTGCCGCTGACCCAGTTCCACCTCCTTAGCCGTTTGGGCTCCATCACCGTGGGACTCTCTTTGCCGGTTCTCCCTTTCTCTCTGTGATCGTGGATAGGTCTTCGTTATGAATGTCCTCTGAATCTTTTGCTGAAACTGAGACGGAACATATTTCCTCTTGAAACTATACTTCATATCGGCCCATGTATCGATCTGGCCGTACCTGTTCCGTCTTTTCTCGGCAACTTCTCTGTCCCACCAAGACAAAGCGTGTTCGGTGAATTGTGCTGTTGTTACTACTACCTTTTTCGGCTAACTATACTCATAGCACTGAAAAATTATGTCCATACGCTTCTCCAAATCCAACTAAGCATCGGGATCCACTCGGCCGGCGAACGTTGGCAGCGTGAGTTAAGGGTCGATATGATCTTGTCTAAACTCTTGGTCACTTTGGTCTCTTCTTCTCATATCAGGCAACTCTCTCACGTCATCAGAATCCAAATTCTGATGTCTTGACGGTGGATTGTTTCTCAATGGTGGATCGTTTCTCAGCGGTGCTCTCCTCGGAGGTTGCTCGTTGTGTCCGAGCCGTTCTTCAGCTGCACCAAATCTCCGAGCCATATCAGCTCTCCTCTCAGCTATGGCTTGTGCCAACACATCCTGACTGTTTCCAGCCATTAACCTCGCCACAAAACACGAAAACAAACGGTCTTAGTGTTCGGACTAGCTCAAAAAGAGAAACTCTATTGTAATATCAAAGATAAATATATTATATGTTTTTGATTTTACAAAACCAATTTTACTATGTCCTATAATGAGTCTAGGTTCGGAATCAAGAGACAAAATATTTTTATCAAGTCGTATGAATTTATGAAAACTAAAACAAGCAAACAGTCGAATATGATAACTTTTTTTTTTGAGTTTATGGGAGAAGCAAGCAAGAAAACAATCACGAGTACTGATACTAAATCACGAAAAAGGAATGACACAATCTGGTGGTGGTGAAGGATCCTCGTCAATCGTTCCTTAGTACCTTTCGGATCGACTATCGCAAGATACGAATATTGAAAGTTAAAACAAGCAAGGATAGATACAACCTGGTGGTTGTAGATGGATCTTCGTCTCTGATATCAAAATGATACAAGCGTTAGACGTGGTATTGTCTCCAGTGGACCGTGCGGCACGATTCGATGGGCAACGGTGGAACGTGAATTTTGGCTAGGGCCAATAGATCGATAAGCGACCACACGAGGTGTGAGAGGACTCGTGATACAGCTTGGATGTTTAACTCTTGCTGGAATTCGTACAAACAAGAAGAAAGAACAAAAGAGCTTAACCGGCGACGGCTAAGCAAAGGGTTTGCGTTTTTATTAATCGAAGTCTACCCTCTCTAGGGCTGCGAGTTCTCCCTTAAATAGGGCTCGTCCTTGGTTACAAAAGAGTCAAAAACGACATAGCAAGGCCTAAATAAATGTGGCCAAAGAGTTTCCAAATAATCGAGAAGGAAAAGATCGAAAAAGGAAAGTTTTAAGACAACAAGGCAATAACTTAAATGACGTGTTCTTGAGCTTGTACAACGATCTCATGGGCCGAAATGGACTTCAAATACTCCTTTACAATGCTAGAATCGAACTAGGAGGTATGGTATGGGATCCTAGACAACTCGACTCTCAAAGGATGTCTTCGGGACCATCTTGCACTACTAAGTTATTGCCTCGTTAGAACCTTCCTTAGTAAAACGACATGGAAAACCTAAGGGTATGAAAGAGTATAATCCCTAGTGATGTCTTTATGCGTCGATGATGCTAGCGAGAGGACAAAGAGAGAAGTCACCGTCTTTGTCCGCATGAGGGGCTACTCGGCTGTGTGCGAGTATGAAACATTCCGAGGAGTCTCGTGGCTTATCTCGGCTCCAAGATCACTCGTGGATGTTTCTAAAACGTTGGTAGTGAACAGAAATGTCCTTGGCTCGGCATTGTTCTCGGGTGTGTCCGTGGGGCCTGTATCGAGAAAGAGGCCACGACCTTGGTGAGTCCTTTGAGGCTTTTGGTTCGGGCTCGGGTCATTGGCGCTCCTCGCAAAGGTGGGATCTCCAGTAGCTTGTCTGGCCCTTTCTGGATGTCCACATAAGAAGAGAAAAGAAAAAAGGATATAGAAGCGAACCGGACATTGGAAGCAACGACTTTCAATGTTCGCGTCTCAAAAAAACTTATCCTAGAAAAGAGCCTAAGAGAAAAGGCGATCGATAAAAAAAAAAAATGATACCCTAGAAAAGTAGAGAGAAATCGATCGACCTTGAAGTGAGAAAAGGAAGAGGAAAGAAATTGTATCAAGGCGGCCTTGAACTTACAGAAATTGTATCAAGTTGGGACTTCACGGTGATATAGGTCAATTTCTTAATGCACTATCATCATGTCATTGCAGCACAGAAAGGTGTCAATCCAATTGGGTGAGCTATTAAGTCAAGCCAAGCAGTAGATTATAAGATTAACAATCTAACAAAACAATAATTAAAAGCATTACAAAAACTAATAACAGAAGCTAACAAAACTCTTAGTTACTAACAAAAGCTGCATAAGCAATGCAAATAGAATTCAATCAACTAAACAGAAGCTCCTAAGGATGGGGTTATTGATTAGTGTATCCTCTTAATCCACCTAGGTGTTTAACATACTCAAACAGAGCTAATCCCTAGACAATAAACTCATCAGCAGTTAAATCCACTCTCATGACAGATAACCTTAACCTAAGCCAGTTCCAGACCTAAATCTCTTTAGCGAAATCTAACCTAGCAGGCATTAAGATTCAGTCTATTAAAGCCAATAAACGCCTAGACAATCAATCTCTTAGGCTAGGAATGTAAATCTCTGGAATTAGTTGGTTCAGGCATTTCATCAAACACTTAGTGGGCGTGGAAATGCCTAAGTTCTAGTTCCAATTGAGCAGAGAGAAACTAGCATTAATAACACTAATCCAGAAGAGATATTAAGTAATCTAAGCTTAAACCACCTAGGAGACTAAGATTCCACACTTAATCTATCCTATCCTTAAGAACCCTAAAGACTACTCAGAACCCATGAAGAACATCAAGAACACAAACCCAGAAATCATTAAATGAAAATAGAAAGACTACTGATAATCAAACACAAATGCTTAATAGATCAAAAGAAATCTAATTACAAAGCTAAACAGGTCTAGGGAGAAGAGAAAAACCCAGCAGACCACACCTTTGTCCAATGGATAATACAGGGTATTTATAGGATTTGGCAAAACCTAGCTCGCTAAAAGAAAAAATAGCTTAGTTCGGAGGTAGAATCGAGATGGGGGTCGAGTGCTTGGGTTGAGTCCGGCGAAAACTACAAGACGGCATCTTTATGGTGGACTCGACCGGCTGACTCGACATGCTTGGTCGAGTTGGTTCCAAGGTGGCGACTTTGCGGTGGACTCGAGTGGCTTGGTCGAGTTGGCTTTAAAGTCCTCGCCTTTGGTTCCACTCGACTCCCTGGTCGAGTTCTGGGTCGAGTCTGGTTCCCTGGTGTCTGTTTTGTGCTCCACTCGAGTCTCCTACTCGAGTCTGTTGGTTGAGTTTGGCTCTCCCTTCTTCCTTCTCTCCATTTGAACTCAACATCTTCAATATTCTTTGAATGTACTTTATACAGCTCCAAAATGCATGCGATCCTAATGCAAAACACTCTAAGTATGCAAAATCGGAAACAAGTGTCATGAAATGGTAAGAATATGCTATGAGATAAGGCTAAATGGATGATAAATGCATGCTCAAAGTATGTAAAATATAGACATATCACACGCTTAAAAATGAATTAGGGGGATCAAGAAAGAAGAGTCAAAGCTCGATGATGAATGTGGCTCCAAATTAAGGTAAGTCGTTATGCTTATGGTAAAGTACATGTAGTATGAAGCTAGTTCTAACTCGTTAAGTTGAAGGATATTAGTACGATAAGATAATGTAAGATATTGTGGAACTTCTTCACTAGTTTAGCCTTTGTTTGCTTGAGGACAAGCAAAGAGATAAGTCTGGGGGAGTTGATAACACTCATATTTAAACATGTTCATACATTTATATAGGTTATTTTCATAGGTTTAGCTAGCATTTAACACTATTTTGGTGCTTGTGCCTGTGCGGATATATTAGAATACCCGTTCGGTTCTTAGATGGATTTAGTTCGGGTATCGAGTCGGTTTTGGTACCCGAAGTACAAAAACTTGAGAGTAGGTCAGTAGGATTAGAAGATTTTGTTCGGGTACTAACGGTATATTTGGGTAGTTCGGATAAACTTTTGGGTAAAATTTTGGATAGTTCGGGTAAAATTTCGGGTAGTTCGGATAAAATTTTGGATAGTTCGGATAAAGTTTTGGGTAAAGTTTTGGGTAGTTCAGATAAAATTTTGGTACCTATTCGGATATTAGAAGTCGATACCCGAACTACCTGATACCCGAATTACCTGATCCAAACCGACCCGAATACCCGAATGCATAGTCCTAGGAAGCACCGACCCTTCTGGTCGATGCTCACCCTAAGCAGCCCATCGATAGGCAGCATCGACCACACACGGTCGATGTACTTCTAGGAGTCCGAACCATAAGCTGACGACGAAGATCATCGACGCAAGCATCGCCAAGAGTGGTAGATGATGTTCCTGGGGCCTTGGCATCGAGCCTGGCAGGTCGATACTAACGTTTCGAACCAAGAAAGGAAAGTTGACGACTTGGCGACTCATGAGTGGACAACTTTATTTTCTTCCAGCAATCTCTAGAAACCTAAAAGTATGACTTTTGCTCCCCAAAAGAGACCTAATACTATATAAACACATGTATCCTCATTGTAGGGGGTTCCCACTTTTTGCACAACTTTATAGCCACCACTTAGAGAGAAATCCCATATGTTCTTTTGTTCTTTTTCTTCTGATTCTTTACTTTACTTTATTGTTTTTAATTGTTGTTTTATCATGTCTTATATCTCATATTCTTCCGTCACCCTCGGAGTTATGAGTAAATAGATCCTTTAGATCTCGGGGTGGAGATCGATGATGGGATCTACTGATTAGGGATTGATGTTTTCTGTTCTTAATTGATTGGCTATCTTGTATGTGTTCCTAAGGCTATATTTACTCCCTAGGGAGTTTTCTAAGAGCTTGGTCTAATCCATAAAACATGACCAAGTGTTTCAAAAATTTTCTACACCATGAGAGTGGGTAGAGGTTTCGGATATACATACTCGGAATCCTAGTCAATCGATAAATCTATTTTCGACTTGTGAGCTTATCTAAATTAGCTTTGATCAAGTTAGTTTAGCATCTTAGGGTCCCGATGCCACGAGAGTGGATTGAGATCTCAGAACCAAACATGTTGAAAGCTTGACTACGCTGTAGAGATACAGTGGATGGTTAGGCCGGTCGATGACGAGATCGTTTTCAATGCTTGTAAACGCACCAAGAGAGTGGGTTTTTACAGAGAGATTAGCATACCATGAGAGTTGACTAATCTATATACGAAATCTCTAGACCGATAGATATCGACAAAAAGTTAAAGAACATCAATTCTCATATTATAAGATTTTCGGATTCGTGCCCATTCACTATTGGGATCGTTTTCTGTATTATTATTTGACTGTTATTTATTTAAGTTATTTTATATTTATGTTTATTTATTTAAGTAATTTAATTATGTTATTTAATTTATGCAATTTATTTTATGTACTTCTATTTTATGCAATTTAATTTGTGTACTTTACTTTATACAATTTAATTCAAGTACTTTCATTTATGTAATTTACTTTACGCAATTTACTTTTTGTTATTTAATTTATGTAATTTATTTTACATAATTTAATTTTGTAATTTAATTAAAACCCCCCCCCCAAACCTTTATATTTTGCTTATATTAGATTCACTCCTGCAATCTTTGTGTAGTTATTCTCAGTTTTTGTGAATCGATCCCATATGTACTATAACTGCATTAACCGGGCACTTGCGGTATAATCAGGTTAAAACTCCCGAGACTACTCTTTAGTAGCGTGATATAGGTCAATTTTCTATTGCACTATCATTATGTCATTGTAGCACAGAAAAGTGTCAATCCAATTGGGTGAGCTATTAACCAGAAAGGATGCAATCAAACCAATTTAAGTCAAGCCAAGCAGTAGATCATGAGATTAACAATCTAACAGAACAATAATTTAAAAACATTAGAAGAAATAATAACAGAAGCTAACAAAACTGGTAGTTCCTAACAAAAACTACAGAGGCAATGCAAACAGAATTCAATCAACTAAACAGAAGCTCCTAAGGATGGGGTTATTGATTAGTGTATCCTCTTAATCCACCTAGGTGTTTAACATACTCAAACAGAGCTAATCCCTAGACAATAAACTCATCAGCAGTTAAATCCACTCTCATGACAGATAACCTCAAGCTAAACTAGTTCCAAACCTAAATCTCTTTAGCGAAATCTAACCTAGCAGGCATTAAGATTCAGTCTATTAAAGCCAATAAACATCCTAGACAACCAATCTCTTATGCTAGGAATGTAAATCTCTGGAATTAGTTGGTTTAGGCATTTCATCAAACACTTGGTGGGCGTGGAAATGCCTAAGTTCTAGTTCCAATTGATAAGAGTGAAACTAGCATTAATAACACTAATACAGAAGGGAAATCAAGTAATCTAAGCTTAAATTACCTAGGAGACTAAGATTCCACACTTAATCTATCTCATCCTTAAGAACCGTAAAGACTACTCAGAACCCATGAAGAACATCAAGAACACAAACCCAGAAATCATTAAAACTTGCATAAATGGAAAGACTAAGATGAAAATAGAGAGACTACTGAGAATCAAACACAAATACTAAATAGATTAAAAGAAATCTGATTACAAGGAAAGACCAAGTTTTAGAGGCAGAAAAAAACCCAGCAGACTCTCCTTTGTCCAATGGATAATATAGAGTATCTATAGGATTTTGGCTAAACCCTAGCTCACTAAAAGACAAAATAACTTAGTTCGGAGGTGGACTCGAGGTGGGGGTCGAGTGCTTGGGTCGAGTCCGGCGAAAAACTTCAAGACGATAGCTTTGTGGTGGACTCGACCAGCTGACTCGAATGGATGGCTCGAGTTGGTCTTAGGGTGCAGACTCGAGGTACTGACTCGAGTGGTTGGCTAGAGTCAGTCTCCAAGTCCTCTTCTTTGGTTCCACTCGACTCTCTACTCGAGTTCTTGTTCGAGTCCGATTCCAAGGTCTCTGTTTTGTGCTCTACTCGAGTCTTTTGGTCGAGTGCATAGTCGAGTTAAGCTCTTCCTTCCTTTCTTCTCTCCATTTGACCTCAACATCTTCAATATTCCTTGAATGTAAATGATACAGCTCAAAAATGCGATATGCATGCAATCCTAATGCAAAACACTCTAAGTATGCAAAACCGGAAACAAGTGACATGAAATGGTAAGAATATGCTATGAGACAAGGCTAAATGGATGATAAATGCATGCTCAAAGTATGTAAAATATAGACATATTGAAATAGGTCAATTTCTTACTAGACCAAAGTTTCTTTGTAGTGATAGGTCAATTTCTTACTAGACCAAAGTTTCGTTATAGTATAGTAAGGTGTCAATCCATAAGGGTGAAGATATTAACCAAAAAGGATGCGATCGAGCAGTTCAAGTCAAGCCAAGCAAAAAGTGTAAGGGACTCTAGCAACCTAGACAGAAACCGAAAATGGAAGCTAAAACAGATACTATCTAGCACTAGCAGAAACTAATAGAAGCAGAGCAATATCAGGAAAAACGTAAAGGACTGACAGAAAGATCAAACAATGCAAGAGAAGTTCCTAAGGATAGGGTAATCGATTCAGTGTGTCCTCTTAGCCTACTCAAGTGGTTTAACAAAACTCATTCAAGCTATTCCCTAAACATCAAACGTCACAACCAGTCAAGTCCACTCCCGTGATAAGTAACCTCAAGCTAGACCAGTTCCAGACCCAATTACTTGGCAAAATCTACCCTAGCAGGCAGTAAGATCCAGTTCAATATTGTCGATAAACACCCTAGACGACTAATCCCTTAGGCTAGGCATGCAAATCTCTAACATCAGTTCAGTCAAGCATTTTATCAAACACCTTCTGGGTGGAAAAACACCTAAGTTCTAATCTCAATTAATCAGAAAGAAACTAGCATTAAGGACACTGATTTAGAAGGGAAATCAAACAATCTACTCTTAAACCACTTAAAAACTAAGATTTCACACCTAATCTATCCCATTCTCAAGAACCCTAATGACTACTCAGAACTCATGAAGAACATCAAGAACACAAACCCAGAAATCATAAAAACTTGCATGGATGACAGAAATAGATAGAGATAATGATAGAACAAAAGAAATCAACTCAAAATAACAAGTAGAAATCAAATTACAAGTTCTGGAAATTAAGAACAATGAAAAACACAAGGAAAAACTCGAAATATTAGAGCTAAAAAAAACTCTCTAGTCTTAATCCCACATTAGGTATTTATACTAAGTCTTAAAAAACCTAAAACGTCATGGGTTAAAAGGTAAAAACGTGCAGGATAAGGTGCAGCTCGACCAAGACATGGTCGAGTGGTGTGTTCAAGAAGGTGAAATCAAGACTGCATTTTTCTGTGTTTGGTCGAGTGGTATGCTCAAGCAGGTGAAATCAAGACTGCATTTTTCTGTGTTTGGTCGAGTGGTATGCTCAAGCAGGTGAAATCAAGACTGCATTTTTCTGTGATGAGCTCGAGCAGATGACTCGGTTCCACGGGCTCGAGCTTGACTCAAAAATTCCAAGACTCCTCTTTTATGTTGGGCTCGATCATGGAGCTCGAGCATGGGTGCTTGGACTCGATCACGTCTGCTTTGTTTCCTGGATGGACTCGATCACGTCTGCTCTATTTCTTGCATGGACTCGATCACGTCTGCTCTGTTTCCTGCATGGACTCGATCTGAGCATCCAGGTCGAGTAGCATGTCCCAGACAGCTTCGGGCCTAACTTCTCCAAAATCACCTGAAAGTACCTGTAACAAGCCAAATATGCAAGATGTATGCAAACCTAATGCAAAACACTCTAAGTATGCAAAACTAGGAATAAATGACAAGAACAGGGTGAATAACACGTCTAAACGTATGAATTATGCAAGCTAAAACGATGCAAAATGCAAACATATCAACTCCCCCAAACTTAGTCTTTGCTTGCCCTCAAGCAAACAAAGGAATAAGAATGGAGAAGAGGGTGAAAGTGGGGACTCAGAACCAAAACTTGCAGATTGTAACAGATGATCTCAATGTCCAAGTTGGTAATTCTAGAATGCAAAGTTTATGAGCTTTACTTGAAAACGTTAGCTATACTCTTCGAAGCACAAGTTCAATCAAATCTCAACCCAGACATGCATTCAAATCTATCATTTCCCTTAACATTCACTTAAACAGAAAGCATGAATCAAGTTATGCATATCCAATGAACTCATTTGGCTAAGGGTAAGGTCAAGGGACAAAAATGGTCCCTTCAGTATGGTTTTGGCGTTTCAAAACAAGGGTCTCTCAATGAAAAGGAATGAGCTTTAGTAGAATGCTAAAGGTAAAAACCAACCTATGCATACAAGAATAGACTCTCATCTACCCAGTCTTACACAAGCGTTCTTAACCTTTAGTCTAAAACCCAGAAAGTCATCATGAAGGAAAGCGTACCTTCATCTGTCCAGTCGTTTGTTGCAGAGGAGGCTGGCTCGATGGTAGACTCGACCTGCAGGGTCGAGTCCGACGTCTTGGACAGCTTGGCTCGAGCTGTATGGTCGAGCTCAGTGTCCTGGACGGCTTGAATTTCTGTGTTAATCCTTATCAGCTCCTCAAACCTTTCTGACTTTTCCAGGACCTTATATGAGTCCAAAATTATCTCATATCTCAAAGTCTCAGCATGTAGATACCCATCTTCACTACTCTTGGTCAAGGCAGTCTGAAGGTGGTCCTCTTGATTAAGCTCCTCCAGAAGTTTATCAGCAAGTTTGTCCATTATCTCAACATAGAAGACTTGTCCTTCTATTTCCGGCTTCCTCATAGTGTCCTTGACAACAAATGTCATCTTCAAGTCACTCCCGAGGTTGAGATCGATCTTTCCTTTTCTGACATCAATGACTGCACCAGCTGTAGCAAGGAAAGGTCTTCCCAAAATCAAAGGATCTCTTGGTTCCTCATCCATCTCAAGAACTATAAAGTGTGTAGGTATCTCCACTTAACCAACCATAAGAGGAAAATCTTGTAGCATACCGTGAGGTATCATAATAGACCTGTCTGCAAGAACCAGAGAGATGTTGCAGGACTTATAGTTGCTGAACCCTAGCTTCCTTGCAACTGAGAGTGGCATAAGACTGATAGATGCTCCAAGATCACAGAGAGACTTCTTGAAAACCAATGGACCGAGAGAGCATGGTAGAGTGAAAGAACTGGGGTCGCTTAACTTCTCCTTGATGACTCTCTTCTGAATGATGGCGATGCACTACTCTGATAGGATAACCATACCCTGGATCGTCTTGTCTTTCTCAGCTACTGCATCCTTCAAAAACTTCTGATAAGCAGGTACCATGGAGAAGGCATCAATGAAAGGCAACCTGATCTCAGCTTCCTTGATATGCTTATCAAAAATTTGTTTATGTTTCTCCATTAAGTCCTTCTTAAACCTCTTCGGGAAAGACAATTTGGGCATGTAAGGAGGAGGGACATAAGGTGCTTTCTTTTCCTCTGGAATCATAGTTTTAGGTGCAGGGGGTAGACTGTCTTGACCACTCTGGTCGAGCTGTGTTCTCGAGCTTGACGTGTAGGGGGTCTCAGCTCGAGTATGCTGGTCGAGTTGAGGTGCTCCAACAGGCGTAAAATTCTTGTATTGGTTGTTTTTGGAAACCAATTGCTCCCCATCTTGATCTTCACTGTCCCCAGTGATTGTAGGGGGTCCTTCCCTCTCAGGTAACTCTTTTCCACTCCGCAAAGTGATGGCATGGATGTGAGTGTAGTCCTTAGGGTTGTGGACTGCTTTGCCTGGGAGTTGGGAAGAGGTAGAGGAAGAAGTTTTCTTGCCTTCTATAGAGCGAATCTTGGATTGCAGGGACTCAATCTTGCTGTTAAGATCATTGTAAGTATAGTCCATCTGGGTTTTAATTTCACCAAATTTCTTGGCTGTTTCAAGTGCACCAGCTGCTTGGCCTTGTAAGATTTGCTGCAGCAAGGTGTTTGTCTGTGGATCGGGAGTAGTAGAAGACTGAGCGTGGTGAGACTGAAAACCCGGTGGTGGACACAAGGCTCCTTGTTGCGGATAAGGACTCTGATAGTGCGGCCTAGGAGCAAAGTTCTGTTGCTGAGTGTAGGGTACAAAAGGCTTAGACGAAGGTTGTTGCTGGAGTGGGTAGACCTGATCCTGCGGGTTAGCAACGTTGGTACTCCTGTAGGACAGATTCGGGTTGTTCTTGTAGTTGATGAAACCTTTGTTGTACTGACCCTGATTCTGCACATAGTTGACCTCCTCTAGATCATCATCCTCCCCATCTTGAACCTGAAAAACTGTATTCTCAGAAGCAAAGTGAACTTGCTTCTTCTGCAGTAGCAGTTGATCCAACTTATCAGTCAAGGCCTTGATGGCCTTAGTTTGATCATTTGTAGCAACACTTGGCCGGACACTCCTATCATATTCAGCAGAGTAGTTACCATCAGATTGTGCTAAATTCTCCACAAGCGTCCAGCCATCATCAATATCTTGGTTGAGGAAGTTACCACTGCTGGCTGTATCTAGAAGCATGCGGACCTTCGGGAGAACTCCTCTGTAGAGAGTGCTAAAGAGGGATTCATTTGTAAAACCGTGGTGAGGGCATTGAGTAGTGTAGCCCTTGAAGCGCTCCCAGCATTCGTAGAAACTTTCACCATCCTTCTGTGTAAATCCAGAGATTTCATTCCTCAAGCGCGCAGTCCTGGCATTGGAGAAGAATTTGGCAAGGAAGGCTTTTTTACAATCATCCCATGAAGTGATGGAACCATGGGATAGAGTCTTTTCCCAGTGATGGGCTCTGTCACCAAGAGAGAAGGGAAATAGCCTAAGTTTGAAACCGTCTTAACTGACCCCATTGATTTTGGTAAGGCTGCAGAGCCTATCAAATTCGTCGAGATGATCGAGAGGGTCCTCCATAGGTAATCCATGGAATTTGTTATTTTGCACCATGGCGATCAAGCTGCTCTTGATCTCAAAATTGTTGTTTTGGACCGTGGGGGGAACAATCCCTTGTCTGTTGGTATGAGTATTAGGGGCGTTCCCTGCTCCTATCAAACGGGGCCTCCTCACAGGAGGGTCTTGGACTTGTGGTTGGCCTTCCATGCCGACCAGATTCTGACTGACGTCTTGGATGTTTTCTCGCTGTGCTCGCAACTGTTGGGGGAGCCTATCAATATTATCGATGGGGCGGAGGAGGTTCTGACTTCCTCTTGATCTGGTTTGCATGCAGGTGGAGGTGTACCTGAAAATGCAAAGACAGTCACGTTAATAACCAAAGAAATGTAAAAGAACTTGATCTAGAATGTTTTGAAATCTTAATTGTAACAAACAACACCCAAATGGCAACGACGCCAAATTGATATAGGTCAATTTCTTACTAGACCAAAGTTTCGTTGTAGTATAGTAAGGTGTCAATCCATAAGGGTGAAGATATTAAACAAAAAAGATGCGATCGAGCAGTTCAAGTCAAGCCAAGCAAAAAGTGTAAGGAACTCTAGCAACCTAGACAGAAACAGAAAATGGAAGCTAAAACAGATACTATCTAGCACTAGCAGAAACTAACAGAAGCAGAGCAATATCAGGAAAAACGTAAAGGACTGACAGAAAGATCAAACAATGCAAGAGAAGTTCCTAAGGATGGAGTAATCGATTCAGTGTGTCCTCTTAGCCTACTTAAGTGGTTTAACAAAACTCATTCAAGCTATTCCCTAAACATCAAACGTCACAACCAGTCAAGTCCACTCCCGTGATAAGTAACCTCAAGCTAGACCAGTTTCAGACCCAATCCCTTGGCGAAATCTACCCTAGCAGGTAGTAAGATCCAGTTCAATATTGTCGATAAACACCCTAGACAACTAATCCCTTAGGCTAGGCATGCAAATCTCTAACATCAGTTCAGTCAAGCATTTTATCAAACACCTTCTGGGTGGAAAAACACCTAAGTTCTAATCTCAAATGATCAGAAAGAAACTAGCATTAAGGACACTGATTTAGAAGGGAAATCAAACAATCTACTCTTAAACCACTTAAAAACTAAGATTTCACACCTAATCTATCTCATCCTCAAGAACCTTAATGACTACTCAGAACTCATGAAGAACATCAAGAACACAAACCCAGAAATCATAAAAACTTGCATGGATGACAGAAATAGATAGAGATAATGATAGAACAAAAGAAAGCAACTCAAAATAACAAGTAGAAATCAAATTACAAGTTCTGGAAATTAAGAACAATGAAGAACACAAGGAAAAACTCGAAATATTAGAGCTAAAAAAAACTCTCTAGTCTTAATCCCACATTAGGTGTTTATACTAAGTCTTAAAAAACCTAAAACGTCATGGGTTAAAAGGTAAAAACGTGCAGGATAAGGTGCAGCTCGACCAAAACATGGTCGAGTGGTGTGTTCAAGCAGGTGAAATCAAGACTGCATTTTTCTGTGTTTGGTCGAGTGGTATGCTCAAGCAGGTGAAATCAAGACTGCATTTTTCTGTGTTTGGTCGAGTGGTATGCTCAAGCAGGTGAAATCAAGACTGCATTTTTCTGTGATGAGCTCGAGCAGATGACTCGGTTTCACGGGCTCGAGCTGGACTCAAAAATTCCAAGACTCCTCTTTTATGTTGGGCTCGATCATGGAGCTCGAGCATGGGTGCTTGGACTCGATCACGTCTGCTCTGTTTCCTGCATGGACTCGATCTGAGCATCCAGGTCGAGTAGCATGTCCCAGACAGCTTCGGGCCTAACTTCTCCAAAATCACCTGAAAGTACCTGTAACAAGCCAAATATGCAGGATGTATGCAAACCTAATGTAAAACACTCTAAGAATGCAAAACTAGGAATAAATGACAAGAACAGGGTGAATAACACGTCTAAACGTATGAATTATGCAAGCTAAAACGATGCAAAATGCAAACATATCATGTAGTATAGTAAGGTGTCAATCCATAAGGGTGAAGATATTAACCAAAAAAGATGCGATCAAGCAATTCAAGTCAAGCCAAGCAAATAGAGTATAGGACTCTAGCAACCTAGACAGAAACTAAAAAAGGAAGCTAAAATAGATACTATCTAGGACTAGCGGAAACTAACAGAAGCAGAGTAATATCAGAAACGGCGTATAAGACTAACAGAGAATTCAATCAATGCAAGAGAAGTTCCTAAGAATGGGGTAATCGACTCAGTGTGTCCTCTTAGCCTACCTAGGTGGTCTAACAAAACTCATTCAAGCTATTCCCTAGACATCAAACATCATAACCAGTTAAGTCCACTCCCGTGATAAGTAACCTCAAACTAGACCAGTTCCATACCCAATCCCTTGGCGAAATCTACCCTAGCAGGCATTAAGATTCAGTTCAATATTGTCAATAAACACCCTAGACAACTAATCCCTTAGGCTAGGTATGCAAATCTCTAACATCAGTTCAGTCAAGCATTTTATCGAACACCTTCTGGGTGAAAAAACACCTAAGATCTAATCTCAATTGATCAAAGAGAAATTAGCATTAAGAACACTAATTTAGAAGCGAAATTAAACAATCTACTCTTAAACCACCTAGGAGACTAAGATTCCACACCTAATCTTTCCCATCCTCAAGAACCCTAATGACTACTCAGAACTCATAAAGAACACAAACCCAGAAATCATAAAAACTTGCATAGATGATAGAAATAGATAGAGAAATGATAGGACAGAAGAAATCAACTCAGAATAACAAGTAGAAATCAAATTACAAAGTCTGGAAATCAAGAACAATGAAGAACAAATAGAAAACTCGAAAATTAGGCCTTAAAAACGAACTCCCTTACTCTTAATCCCACATTAGGTATTTATACTAAGTCTTAAAAACCCTAAAACGCCATGGGCAAAATGGTAAAAACGTGCAGGATAAGGTCCAGCTCGATCATGTCTTGGTCGAGTGGTGTGCTCGAGCTGGATGAAATCAAGATTGCATTTTTATGTGTTGAGCTCGAGCAGGTGACTCGATTGTATGGGCTCGAGCTGGACTCAATAATTCCAAGACTCCTCTTTTATGTTGGGCTCGATCATGGAGCTCGAGCATGGGTGCTCGAGCTCGGCCAAAAATCTTCAAGACGCCACCTTTTTTCCCATCTCGATCCCTTAGCTCGAGCATAGGTGCTCGAGTCTGGCTTCTGCTCATCCTCCTGCCTTAGCTCGATCCCTTAGCTCGAGCATAGGTGCTCGAGTCTGTTGTCCTAGACAGCTTCGAGTCCAAAGTCGCCTGAAAATACCTGTAACAAGCCAAATATGAAAAATGTATGCAAACCTAATGCAAAACACCCTAAGTATGCAAAACTAGGAATAAATGACAAGAACAGGTTAAATAACAGGTCTAAGTGCATGAATTATGCAAGCTAAAACTAAGCAAAACGCAAACATATCAACTCCCCCAAACTTAGTCTTTGCTTGCCCTCATGAAAACAAAAGAATAAGAATGGAGAAGAGGTTTGAAAGTGGGGACTCAGAGCCAAAACTTGCAAATTGTAACAGATGATCTCAATGTCCAAGTTCCTAATTCTAGAATGCAAAGTTTATGAGTTTTACTTAAAAACGTTAGCCGTACTCTTCGCAGTACAAGTTTAATCAAATCTCAACCTAGACATGCATTCAAATCTATCATTCCCCTTAACATTCATTTAAACAGAAACCATGAATCAAGCTATGCACATTCAATGAACTCATTTGGCTAAGGGTAAGGTCAAGAGACAAAGATGGTCCCTTCAGTATGGTTTTGTCATTTCAGAACAAGGATCTCTCAGTGAAAAGGAATGAGCTTTAGTAGAATGCTAAAGGTAATAACCAACCTATGCATACAAGAATAGACTCCCATCTACCCAGTCCTACACAAGTGTTCTTAACCCTTAAGTCTAAAACCCAGAAAGTCATCCTAATTCTACCTTTCACCCTTAAACTTTTCCTTTGAATTTTTCTTGGATCAGATTCATTTTTTTTTCTTTTTGTTCTTGTTCTAGGAGAGGTTATACAAACACTTCTAGTGGATTGGGGTTCTTCTTACGGTTTTTTCACTACCAGCTTAGGCTTTTTCTATGTTTTTCAGACTTTAAGCTTTTTGTCTTTTCTTTTCTTATACTTAGCACCCCCTAATCCTTTACTAGATTCATAAACATTCAGATCATTCCCCTCCTAAGAACTCTTATCCTTTTTCTTTCATCTTTCTCCAAGTTTTTCATTCTTTTCTTTTCACAGAACCAAACCCAATACCCAATGATCAAGATCCCACCTAGTCCTATCTGATTCGAAAATTGCAAACCAGAACTACATGAAATTCTATCCTTGTCGGCTCAAACCTAACACTTTCTAATGATGAGAACAACTACTTGGATTAGCAAGAGTGGTAAACAGGTGAAAGAAAATCCAAGTATGTATATGGTATCCATGAGTTCACATGCAATGCATAAACATGATAATTATAAGTCAAATTCAGGTTCAAATAGATGGGGAATGACAGAAAATCACAGCATGCTTCAGTTAAGACTTAATCTAGTTGTGCATTAAAAGCATGGTTCAGTCTTACTTCAAGCTCAATAACAAGGCATTAAACAACTAGAAACGAGGGCATTCCTTATGCATATGCAACAGCCCTATATGAAATAATCTAGACTCAATCCTAATATGCAGATGCAATACTACATGAACACTCTGTTTTTAAAGATTTTTCAAAAAAATTTCATTTTTTTTTTTTTTTGGTTTTTCTATGCCATAGATGCATGCAGACTCAAGAATGCATAAAATCAAAATAAGAACAGAGAAAACACATCAAACAAATCTTAACCCTTCCCCTAAACTTAAATTACACAGTCCCTTGTGTAATAAAGATTTGGAAAGAAAGGTTAAGAAACAATAGAAAACATGAAAATGATGTAACTAATATATACAAGAATGGACGGAACAGGTACCTCAAGGCTTGGAGAAGAAGGAGGAGATCGAGTCCTCCATGCTCTCACGCGTATAGGTTGACTCGACCTGGGTGTGCTCAAGCTGGCGGCTCGAGCTGGACGAGCGCAGGTGTCTGGCTTGACCTACGTGGTCGAGCTGACTGCTCGAGCCAGACGCTCCACTTGTTGAGCGTCTCTTCTTTACATATTGTTGAAGCTGCCTTGGTTCAAAAGAGGAGGCTCTTGGTGGTTTCATTGCAGGTGCATGAGGCCTTGGTTCCTCTCGAAACGAACTGCTTCCCACCATAACTCTTTTTGGCAAGATAACCTTCTTAGATGTGGGGGCAGTGAACTTTTGTTTGAAGTCTTTGAGCTGGTCCTTGACTTCCTTCATTTGATCTTTCAGATCCTTCACAGTACCCTTAAGTGCAGCAACAGTCTTGCCCTGGAACTTGTTCCACTTCTGTAAGAGACCAATCCTCTTGTGTGCTTCTTTTAGAGCTGGGCTATGTGAGGGCTTAAGGTTGTATTCCTCAAACGCATACCTTTCTGTTGCATCATTCTCCTCCTCAGCAGCGACATGATCGTCTGAACCTATGTCTTGCGGCATGATCTCCTCATCTGGATTGTAGAGTCTGTCAAGAGGAGGATCGAAATCTATGTTCTGGCCCGTTCGTACCTTAGTCAAATCCGTGCAAGGAAGACGCAGCTTGGTTTCCCCAATGGTTGGATGCATGAACTTGTATATGTGTTCATCTGAAGGTGTTGTATGGTCTAGGAATCTGCACCTTCTCAAAAAATCCACATCTATCCATTTCGGTGGATAAGGCTCCGAAATTAGCTCCACATTACAAGCAACAAGAATGGGAGTAATTATACCCCCAATGCAGAGCTCACCCCCAGATTCCATCTTATCCATCCTCATTACCCAGTCCTTGTAGCAGAGGAGTTGTTCCAGCAAAACAAAAGTGAGGTTTGCATCTGCCCTATCACCTCTCATTTCAACCCACCTCTTGTATTGCCCAGAAGTGGTAGTACGCACAAGTCCAGCATCTTTAATTCTCCTTCATTCACTGTCCCAGTCACCTTCCTGGCAAACATAGTGCTTGCTATGGTCATGTGGAGATATCTCAGAACAGGGCTTCGGATGCTAGAACTCTTGCTTCTAGAAGAGGAGAAAGGTTTGGTGTCTCCAATGGTTGACCATAGTTGCTGAAGCTCCTCGTGGTCAATGTCTTGAACGGGTTCATCTCCACCAGAAAAACCATATAGAGTATCCATCTCTTTGATGGTGAGAGCATAGGATCGACCTCTGCACGTGAAGGTTATAAAGCCGGGACCGCCATCAGATTCATAGTCAGGCTCCTCATCATAGAAGTGAACAGCGAGAAACGAAAGGAAATGGTATGTCTCCAGCTGGATCATCATGAACGTACTTAAGCCTCCTGTCTCATAGAGGTACTTCACATCCCTAGCAATGCCGAATTTCTGCATCGTGTCTCTATGCGGGTAACGTGTTCCTTCAAAACCCCGAGCAAGAAGGACCTCCAGGTACTTTGCTGCAGAAGGTTTGCCCTTCTTTTGAGGCTTCTTTGTCACCTTAGGTTCATCTTCTTCTGTTGCACCAGTGTCAAGATGCATGTTAGGCTCCATTGGTGTCTTTCCTTTACGCTTAGCATACGGGAGCCTTCTGTCTGCAGCATCACCGCCGTGACTCGACCCTCCGGCTCGAGCATGAGCGCTCGAGCTAGTCCTTTCCCCTTCTGACTTGATCCTCTGGCTCGAGCATGTGTGCTCGAGTCAGGCGCTGCTTCAACCTCCATGGGTTCTTCACTTGGAGGAATAATTTCTCTCCACATCTAGAAGTTTCGGGCGAGGGCTTCAGCTGATCTACGACGAGCTTGGCGTGAATCCATGCCTGAGAATAACTCAAAGAAAGAAAAAAAACTCAAGAATCTGAGAATATCCTCAAGAACAGCAAGAACAATAAAAGAGAGTTCTGAAAAATAAAAGAGAGGGAATGAGAGTTTTTGGTGAGAGGGGAGCCTTGGGTCGAGTTGTGCTTATATAGGCGAGTGGGAGGGGGCCAAAAGGGACAAGGGGGAGCGGCACATGTCGGTTTTTGAATTCAAATTTGAGCATTGGGCGCCAAAAATCGTTGACTCGAGCCGGCCACTCGGCCAGGTGGGGTCGAGCTGACGTCCGACACGGCCTAACTCGAGCTAACACCTCTCTGACACCTTTTGGCTCGAGCTAACACCTCTGACTCGAGCATGTGACTCGACCAAGTGGGGTCGAGCTAGGTCCGCCTGTCAAAATTTTGAAATTATAAATTTCCCTCCTAACGCTCGGTTGGGTGGCTCGATCATATGGCTCGAGTTTGGTGCTCGAGTCAAGCCATTTCCATGCGTTTTTGACTTTTTTTTCATGATTCACCTCTCTTACTTTCCTGAAATCACACAATCAAGACAAAATCAAACATCTTAGCATACTTATTTGACGTTTTAAAAACTTAAAACAAAGAAATATGTACAGAGATAGACATGGGACTTCCTCCCAAGTGAGCTTGTTTATAGTCACTAAGCTTGACTTTCTGTTTTGTTCAGGCAGTGGAAGGCTCATCCAGAGGAATCGAAGTTCCTTCTAGAATGATGGTATCAGCTAGATAGGGCTTGAGCCTCTGTCCATTCACTGTGAATTCGTGGCCTCCCTTTCCGAATAAAGTGACTGCTCCGTAGGGTGAAGCTTCTTTGACGGAGAATGGTCCGGACCATCTGGACTTGAGCTTTCCTCGAAACAGCTTGAGTCTAGAATTGAAGAGAAGGACTTGATCACCAGTATTGAACTCTTTGTGCAAGATCTTCTTATCATGGAAGGCATTGGTCCTCTCTTTGTAGACTTTGGAACTCTCATAAGCATCCAGCCTTATCTCCTCCAGCTTATATAGGTCCAATACTCTCTTTTCCTGGGCAGTTTTGATATCCAAGTTTAGAAGCTTTGTTGCCCATAACGCCTTGTACTCAACCTCAACAGGTAGATGACAAGCCTTGCCATAGAGGAGCTGGAATGGTGTTCTTCCTATAGGGGTCTTGAATGCAGTCCTGTACGTCCAGAGGGTTTCATCAAGTTTAGCAGACCAATCTCTCCTTGAAACGCCCACTACTCTAGCCAAGATGACTTTGATCTGCTTGTTAGACACCTCCACTTGACCACTAGTCTGGGGTGATATGGTGTAGCCACTTTGTGCTTGACCCCATGTTTCTTCAGAAGATTCTCAAAGAGCTTGTTGATGAAGTGAGATCCCCCATTGCTGATAACAACTCTTGGCACACCAAATCTGGGGAAAATGATGCTTTTGAACATCTTCAGGACTACCTTTGCATCATTGCTAGGGCAAGCTATGGCTTCAACCCACTTCGAGACATAATCAACATCTACTAAGATGTAGCTGTTCCTAGAAAAAGGTGGTTTGAAAGGACCCATGAAATCAATCTCCCAAACATCAAACACCTCTACTTCCAAAATCGGGTTCTGTGGCATCTCATTCCTTCTGCTGATGTTGCCCATTCTCTGGCAAGGATCACACTTAGTGATGAAGGCTTGAGCATCTCTGAACATTGTAGGCCACCATAGACCCGCTTGCAGCACCTTCTGAACAGTCTTGAACGTAGCAAAGTGTCCTCCATAGGCAGAACCATGACAGTGCTCCAGCACACCCTGAACCTCGTCTTGTGCTATACACCTCCTGAACAGACCATCTGTACCCCTCTTGTACAGGAAAGGCTCGTCCCAGTAGTAGTGGTTGACATCTCTCAGAAACTTCTTTCTTCTATAGGCATCAAGATCATCAGGTAACTCACCACATGCAAGGAAATTGGCCAGATCAGAATACCAAGGTATGTCCTTCACTCCTATCACAGAAACAGCATCTAGGAGTCTCTCATCAGGTATGGTGTCATCAACAGGTGCTGCATCATCTATCATCATCCTTGACAAGTGATCAGCCACACCATTCTCTATACCCTTCTTATCAACAATCTCAATATCAAACTCTTGAAGAAGGAGTATCCATCTGAGCAGTCTTGGCTTAGTATCCTTCTTCGCATAGATATGCCTTAGTGCTGCATGATCAGTATAGACTATCACCTTAGACCCAACCAGATAGCTTCTGAATTTCTCAAAAGCAAAGACTACAGCCAGCAACTTCTTCTCTGTTGTAGCATATCTCCCTTGAGCATCATCGAGCGTCCTGCTTGCATAGTAGATCACATGTAGCTTCTTCTCAATCCTTTGGCCCAGTACAGCTCCTACAGCATAGGCCGATGCATCACACATGATCTCAAATGGATAGTCCCAGTTTAGTGTTTGGACTATTGGAGCAATGACTAAGGCGTCCTTAATGAGCTGGAAAACCTTCAAACATTCTGTATCAAACAGGAACTCTTGCTCCTTGCACAACAACCTTGTTAATGGTCTGGCTATCCTTGAGAAGTCCTTGATGAACCTTCTGTAAAACCCAGCATGCCGAAGGAAACTCCTGATGTCCTTGACGTTTTTTGGTGGATGCAGCTGCATCATCACATCAACCTTGGCCTTGTCTACCTCTATACCCTTCTCAGAAATTCTGTGGCCCAAGCCAATCCCTTCTCTGACCATGAAGTGGCATTTCTCCCAATTGAGCACCAGATTTGTCTCCTCACACCTAGTAAGCACCCTGCAAAGGTTCAAAAGGCAGGAGGAGAAAGAGGAGCCATACACGGAAAAGTCATCCATGAATACCTCCACAGTCTCCTCAATTAGATCTGTGAATATAGAAGTCATGCATCTTTGAAAAGTGGCAGGTGCATTGCAAAGGCCAAAAGGCATTCTCCTATATGCAAAAGTTCCATAAGGGCAAGTAAAGGTGGTCTTTTCTTGATCATTAGGGTTAATTGGAATCTGAAAGAACCCACTGTACCCATCTAGAAAACAGTAGTAAGCATGGTTAGCTAACCTCTCTAGCATCTAGTCAATGAATGGCAAAGGGAAATGATCTTTCCTAGAAGCAGCATTCAATTTTCTATAGTCAATACACATCTTATGTCCTGTTACAGTCCTAGTAGGTATCAATTCATCCTTACCATTTCTAATCACAGTCATACCCCCTTCTTAGGCACACAATGCACAGGAGAAATCCAAGTACTGTCTGATATAGGATATATGATTCCTGCCCCTAGCAACTTAAGAATTTCCTTTTTAACAACTTTTTTCAGGTTTGGGTTCAATCTTCTCTGAGGTTCAATGCTAGCATATGAGTCGTTTTCCAAGTGAATTATGTGAGTGCACAAGCTAGGTGAATTCCCTTAATGTCATCCAGAGAATATCCTATAGCCTTTCTAAATTTTTTCAACTCAGTCAATAGCAAATGCAACTCATCATCACTAAGCATATCATTTACTATGATTGGATAAGTGTAATTTGGTCCAAAAAAGGCGTACCTTAGCCCAGAAGGAAGAGGTTTGAGATCTACCTTAGGTGCTCGCAGTTCTGACCAGTCGTCTGTTGCAGAGGAGGCTGGCTCGACGGTAGACTCGATCTGCTTGGTCGAGGCGGACATCCTGGACAGCTTAGCTCAAGCTGTATGGTCGAGCTCGGTGTCCTGGATGGCTTGAATTTCTGTGTTGATCCCTATCAGCTCCTCAAACCTTTCTGACTTTTCCAGGACCTTGTATGAGTCTAAAATCATCTCATACCCCAAAGTCTCAGCATGTAGATACCCATCTTCACCGCTTTTGATCAAGGCAGTCTGAAGGTGATCCTCTTGATTAAGCTCCTCCAGAAGTTCATCAGCAAGCTTGTCCATTATCTCAACATAGAAGACTTGTCCTTCTATTTCCGGCTTCCTCATAGTGTCCTTGACATCAAATGTCATCTTGAAGTCACTCCCGAGGTTGAGATCGATCTTTCCTTTTCTGACATCAATGACTGCACCAGCTGTAGCAAGGAAAGGTCTTCCCAGAATCAAAGGATCTCTTGGTTCCTCATCCATCCCAAGAACTATAAAGTCTGTAGGTATCTCCACTGAACCAACCATCAGAGGAAGATCTTGTAGCATACCGTGAGGTGTCCTAATAGATCTGTCTGCAAGTACCAGAGAGATATTGCAGGACTTATAGTTGCTGAACCCTAGCTTCCTTGCAACTGAGAGTGGCATAAGACTGATAGATGCTCCAAGATCACAGAGAGACTTCTTGAAAACCAATGGACTGAGAGAGCACGGTAGAGTGAAAGAACCGGGGTCGCTTAACTTCTCCTTGATGACTCTCTTCTGAATGATGGCGCTGCACTCTTCTGATAGGACAACCATACCCTGAATCGTCTTGTCTTTCTCAGCTACTGCATCCTTCAAAAACTTCTGATAAGCGGGTACCATGGATAAGGCATCAATGAGAGGCAACCTGATCTCAGCTTCCTTGATATGTTTATCAAAGATTTGTTTATGTTTCTCCATTAAGTCTTTCTTAAACCTCTTCAGGAAAGGCAATTTAGGCTTGTAAGGAGGAGGGACATAAGGTGCTTTCTTTTCCTCTGAAATCATAGTTTTAGTTGCAGGAGGTAGACTATCTTGACCACTCTGGTCGAGCTGTAGTCTCGAGCTGGACGTGCAAGGGGTCTCAGCTCGAGTATGCTGGTCGAGTTGTGGTGCTCCAGCAGGCGTCAAACTCTTGTTTTGGTCGTTTTTGGTAACCAATTCCTCCCCATCTTGATCCTCACTGTCCGCAGTGATTGTAGGGGGTCTTTCCCCCTCAGGTAACTCTCTTCCACTCCGCAAAGTGATGGCATTGATGTGAGCGTAGTCCTTAGGGTTTTGGACTGCTTTTCTTGGGAGTTGGGAAGAGGTAGAGGAAGAAGCTGTCTTGCCTTCTATAGATCGAATCTTGGATTGCAGGGACTCAATCTTGCTGTTAAGATCATTGTAAGTGTAGTCCATCTGAGTCTTAATTTCACCAAACTTCTTGGCTACTTCAAGTGCACCAGCTGTCTGACCCTGTAGGAGTTGCTGCAGCAAGATGTTTGTCTGTTGATCTAGAGCGGTAGAAGACTGAGCGTGGTGAGACTGAAAACCTGGTGGTGGACACCGGGCTCCCTGTTGCGGATGATGACTCTGATAGTGCGGCCGAGGAGCAAAGTTCTATTGCTGAGTGTAGGGGACAAAAGGCTTGGACTGAGGTTGTTGCTGAGGTGGGTAGACCTGATCCTGAGGGTTAGCAACGTTGGTACTCCTGTAGGACAGATTTGGGTTGTTCTTGTAGTTGATGAAACCTTTATTGTACTGACCCTGATTCTGCACATAGTTGACCTCCTCTAGACCATCATCCTCCCCATCTTGAACCTGAAAACTGTATCCTCAGAAGCGAAGTGAACCTGTTTCTTCTGCTGTAGCAGTTGGTCTAACTTAGCAGTCAAGGCCTTGATGGCCCTAGTCTGATCATCTGTAGCAACACTTGGCCGGACACTCCTATCATACTCAGCAGAGTAGTTACCATCAGATTGTGCTAGGTTCTCCATAAGTGCCCAGCCAGCATCAACATCTTGGTTGAGGAAGTTACCACTGCTGGCTGTATCTAGAAGCATGCGGACCTTCGGGAGAACTCCTCTGTAGAGAGTGCTAAGGAGGGACTCATTACTGAAACCGTGGTGAGGGCATTGAGTTGTGTAGCCCTTGAAGCGGTCCTAGCATTCGCAGAAACTTTCACCATCCTTCTGTGTAAATCCAGAGATTTCATTCCTCAAGCGTGCTGTCCTGGCATTGGAGAAGAACTTGGCCAGGAAGGCTTTCTTGCAGTCATCCCATGAAGTGATGGATCCATGGGGTAGAGTCTTTTCCCAGTGATGGGCTCTGTCACCAAGAGAGAAGGGGAAGAGCCTCAGCTTGAAACCATCTTCACTGACTCCATTTATCTTGGTAAGGCTGCAGAGCCTATCAAACTCATCCAGATGATCAAGAGGGTCCTCCATAGGCAGTCCATGAAACTTGTTGTTCTGCACCATGGCGATCAAGCTGCTCTTGATCTCGAAATTATTGTTCTGGATCGTAGGAGAGACAATCCCTTGTCTGTTGGTATGAGTATTAGGAGCATCTCCGGCTTCTATCAGACGCGGCCTTCTCTGATGAGGCACATGTTCAGGCTGTGGTGGTGGATTATGGTCAGCCATATTTATTGGATCCTGGAGATCTGTGTTGAGAAGTTCACTCGGCTCTTGCAACTGTTGTGGTAGCTTGTGAATATTGTCGATGTATCGGATGAGGTTCTGACTGCCTTTAGATCTCGTTTGCATGCAGGAGGAGGCGAACTTGATGCACTGGCTTGATTGTCCTGCTCGAGCTGGGGTGGTCGAGCTAGACTGGTCGAGTCCTAGACTGTACCTGAAAATGCAAAGACAGACAAGTTAATAACCAAAGAAATGAAAAGGAACTTGATCTAGAATGTTTTGAAATCCTAATTGTAACAAACAACACCCAAATGGCAACGGCGCCAAATTGAAATAGGTCAATTTCTTACTAGACCAAAATTTCGTTGTAGTATAGTAAGGTGTCAATCCATAAGGGTGAAGATATTAACCAAAAAAGATGCGATCAAGCAATTCAAGTCAAGCCAAGCAAATAGTGTATAGGACTCTAGCAACCTAGACAGAAACTAAAAAAGGAAGCTAAAATAGATACTATCTAGGACTAGCGGAAACTAACAGAAGCAGAGTAATATCAAAAACGGCGTATAGGACTAACAGAGAATTCAATCAATGCAAGAGAAGTTCCTAAGAATGGGGTAATCGACTCAGTGTGTCCTCTTAGCCTACCTAGGGGGTCTAACAAAACTCATTCAAGTTATTCCCTAGACATCAAACATCACAACCAGTTAAGTCCACTCCCGTGATAAGTAACCTCAAACTAGACCAGTTCCAGACCCAATCCCTTGGCAAAATCTACCCTAGCAGGCATTAAGATTCAGTTCAATATTGTCAATAAACACCCTAGACAACTAATCCTTTAGGCTAGGTATGCAAATCTCTAACATCAGTTCAGTCAAGCATTTTATCGAACACCTTCTGGGTGGAAAAACACCTAAGATCTAATCTCAATTGATCAAAGAGAAATTAGCATTAAGAACACTGATTTAGAAGGGAAATTAAACAATCTACTCTTAAACCACCTAGGAGACTAAGATTCCACACCTAATCTATCCCATCCTCAAGAACCCTAATGACTACTCAGAACTCATAAAGAACACAAACCCAGAAATCATAAAACAAGTAGAAATCAAATTACAAAGTCTGGAAATCAAGAACAATGAAGAACAAATAGAAAACTCGAAAATTAGGTCTTAAAAACGAACTCCCCTACTCTTAATCCCACATTAGGTATTTATACTAAGTCTTAAAAACCCTAAAACGCCATGGGCAAAATGGTAAAAACGTGCAGGATAAGGTCTAGCTCGATCGTGTCTTGGTCGAGTGGTGTGCTCGAGCTGGATGAAATCAAGATTGCATTTTTATGTGTTGAGCTCGAGCAGGTGACTCGATTGTATGGGTTCGAGCTGGACTCAATAATTCCAAGACTCCTCTTTTATGTTGGGCTCGATCATGGAGCTCGAGCATCGGTGCTCGAGCTCGGCCAAAAATCTTCAAGACGCCACCTTTTGTACCAGGTCGATCCCTTAGCTCGAGCATAGGTGCTCGAGTCTGTTGTCCTAGACAGTTTCGAGTCCAAAGTCGCCTGAAAATACCTGTAACATGCCAAATATGCAAGATGTATGCAAACCTAATGCAAAACACCCTAAGTATGCAAAACTAGGAATAAATGACAAGAACAGGTTAAATAACAGGTCTAAGTGCATGAATTATGCAAGCTAAAACTATGCAAAACGCAAACATATCACATATCATAGCGTTCAGGTGAAACTTGAGAAGAAGTAGGTAAATCCTACTCTGATCAGTACCCCTCCTAGACCAAGTTTCAGCCATGATGTTGTTCTCTCCTTCCTCACTATTGTTCACCTGATGGAGGATCTGAATGTTTCCAAGAAGTGATGATATAGCTGGTGGTTCTTCCGTAATCTCACCCTCGGACTGGACTAGTTCTCGCGGTGTTTTCTCGGGTCGTTCCTTAGTAGTCGGACTCGAACTTAAAACACCCTTATCAAGATTTTCATCCTCCTCTTGATTCTTATCTTCATCTTGAGACTCAATAAACGTCAGCTCAGCTATAGATTCAACTGTGAGAGTTTTTCCATTGACAACGACCTTAGAGGTACCATTGTTGTTTGAACCTGGACCTTGCATACTCCATGGTGCACTTGTAATTAATTACCTTGGACCGATTGAAGCTTTTGACCTTCCTCTCCATTTGAGACTCAT
Organism: Boechera divaricarpa; assembly: GCA_026770425.1. NCBI lineage: Eukaryota > Viridiplantae > Streptophyta > Magnoliopsida > Brassicales > Brassicaceae > Boechera > Boechera divaricarpa. The sequence goes on along the minus strand of CM049192.1, from coordinate 18,516,646 downwards.
CAATACTCCCACTCCTTTGAGTAAGCTTTCGAATCTCCATTTGTCGCTCACGGTGATAACAAGAAGGAACAAAACGCTTCTTCATTACAAACTTCATAACCTCCTAAGAATTAATCGGGCCATCTTTATTTCTCCTCCTCATGGCCATAACTTAATCCCACCAAGTTAGAGCAAGATCGGTGAGGTGAGAATCAGCATAAGAAACCTTCCTTGGCTCATCAAAGTCACAATATTCAAAGACGCGATCCATTCTTCGTTTCTTAATCAAGATAAGCATCGAGATCAACTTTTCCTGCAAAAGTAGGAGCACTCCATTTGAGATCTGGGGCATGGATTCGGTTATGACCTTGATCACTTCTATCCTCAACAACTCCTTTATATCTCAGCCTCACTCTCCTAAGTGGTGGAGGATCAAAATCTTCCTCATCAGAAGGATCAACATTAACAGGAACTCTAACCGGCAGCGGACCTAGTCTCGGTTGCTCCACAAGGTTCATTCTTTCTCCAAGCTGTTGGAGTTGATTCTGAATTTTGGGTGAGGAGGTTCACAGTGTCAAGGGACTTAACCATGAACCCTTGTTAACCTCGCAAAACACAAACAAAACCAACAAAGACTTAAGATAAATTAAAGCGGAATATAATAACCAAATCGCTTTAAACCAAGGTTCTGCTTTTAAAAGAGAGTCAACACGTGATAAATACACAAAGGCAACGTTCACAAATTCAAAATACACGCTCCAAATATGCAGGACCACAATCAAAGAAAAGGACGACAGCTTAAAAGCAAACAATGACCAAAAAGCAACGACACGTTTTTAAAGAAAAATGCTAAGCAAATAAATAACCAAAGACACACGTTTAGAAAAGGGCAGCACGGTCATAAACAATTAAATGAGTGCACACACAATCATGTTCAGGACCACGTTCATGAGCTGGCACAAAAAGCACACATGTACTAAACGTAAAAGCAAAATATTCCTTAACTTTACCAAATAAAACAAAAAACAATCTTCTTTTTCCTAGCATTCATCAGTGGCGGCTGAGAGCTTAAGAGACACTAACAATGGTGAGCGAACATGCTACTCAAGATTTAAGACATACTACCATACAATCTACTCACAAAAACGAAATCTCGCAACTTAAACTCAAGAAAACAGCAAACCGGAACTAAAAGAGCAACTTTTTATGATTTTTTGTTTTTATGCAAGAACTAAACATGCAAGACATGACCAGATCTATAGCAACACATGAAAATAAACAACTTACACATGCTTTCTAAATCAAACAAACAAGATCTACCACCCAAGAAACAAGAACACCAAAGATTGAACCCAAAGATGAAAACTTTTCCATGTTTCCTTCATAGATCCGATCAAAACAAGTAAGGTGAGAGAGATGGAATGGAAAGACACAACTTTTAGGAACTTGGGCTCTGATACCAAGATGATACACTCCTAAGATCCCAAAAGAAGAACCGATCCAAGCTTGAGAAGATCCAAGGAAGCAAACGGGCATGAGTTACGGCGAGATGAAGCAAGCGAATGAAAAAGGGGTGGTGGGAGCTGAGATGACGTGATGGAGAGATAGAGGAATTGATGGGGAGCTGGAGAACCAAGAACACGAACAGGAACAGCAGCAAAAGGATGGCGGAATGAGTGGTGGCACGAAGGCAGAGCTAAACATGGGATGAGGTTCAACCGTGAGAAGCGTTTCGTGATGGCGGCGAGATGGTGAGATGCGAGGCACAACAAGAGCTATGGGGGCTCTTGATACAGCCAAGCTCGAGCCAAAGGACTAACCTCAATGGTCAGAACCAAAACCCTAGCCTAGAAGGAGATTCTAGGTTAAGAGAGAAAAGAGACAACCTTGGTAATAATTGCTTAATGATTAATGAATAGAGTTTTGCCTTATATAGGCTTACAAATAGGACAAATAAATAGTAGATGGGCCTAAACCAGTTTAGAACAAAGCTTGATACTTAGGCCCAACAATACACTTAAATAAACCCATCAAAGAAACCAAAAAGAAAAGACAATGCTCAAAAGCAATACAAAGAAGGGGAAAATAAATGTAATGAATTTTCCCTAAAGATAGGATCACAATTCTAGACTAGCTAAACTTGTCATGAGTGCTTCCAAGTAGTTAGTCTATGGAGATTGGATTGTGATGTTCTAAGCCTTTTTCGTCTCGTTAAAACCCTTTCCTAGTAAAACCTGGTCGGAAATCTAGGAGTAGGAAAAGAGTACGATATTCACCTAGAGTCTTGGAAGTTCCTCACTAGTGGTTAGTGAGGAAATATATAGCCTTTCTCCTAAGGCTCCATATCCGTGAGTCTTCTAGACTCACTCTTGGTTCCGGTCTCAGGTCTCAATCGGTATCAGGTCCGGAACTTGTCTCATTTGGCTCTCGGGTCTTGAAGCTTGGCACTGTCTGATCTCTTGAATCTCTCTTCATGCTTGAAGCTATCTTCTTAGTAGACTCGAGTGGCACGAACAGCTCCACTCCATGGCTTGGTCTGTCGCGAACCGATCCTTCTCGTTCCTAGATTACATCACAAGCCCACTCTCGTGATGATGTATTCCTGAGATCTTAATCTATTTTTGGCCATAACTAGACCAGCTTTGAGCTTCTCCATCAAACAACAAACTCGACCATAGCTAATACTCTTTAATATGCAAGTCTGAAGTTGTAACAGACTCTTATGGTGCTAAGGGCTTTTATTCGTATAACCGCCTCTACTAATTTGGTTATAACCTTAAGCACATCCTATAGGACATATCTTAGCATTAAGATTGCATATTAGAGTAGCTAGATCAATTAAGAACAATCAGACATATTGAATCATAAATCTTTGATCCCATCATCGATCACCACCCTAGTGGTCTAAAGGATCTACTCTCTTATCTCTTCGAGGGTGATAATAGAGATAACGATTAGAATCATAAAGCAAATAAACAATAAACTAAAAGCTAAGAACAGTAAAGTAAATCAAAGCATAAGAATAAATAAATGTATAAGTAAGAAGTAAACCTAGAAGAAGAACTCTTTTATTGATATGAGAAAGGGAGAAAAAAGTTGGAACTTGTTGGAAACTTCTTTCTAATGGCATTACATGTGTTTATATAGAGTTAGGAGACTTGAATGGATCTAGGTCATGCCTTAGAAGCTTATGGAATATAATAACTCGCATCCCCAAGTTTCCATACTTTGAATCAATCAAGATCAAAAGTTTCTTTTTCTGCTCGGAGGGGTAGCGTCGACCACCCTCGGTCGACGCTCGGATTAGGATGAGCATCGACCACTCACGGTTGACGGTTGCATCAACGAGCTCCGTCAGAGGATCAACATCGATCATGGGTGGTCGACGCTCGCATCGGGACTGGCTCAGGAGCACTTCGAACCCCTACGATCGATGGTGGGGTCGACGCTCGTCTTGTCGGTCTTTACGAAATCTTTCCACGAACACACTTGATCGAAGTGATGGCCCCATCTTTCGATTAGACTCCAGCAAGCTCTCAAAACACCTTAAATATGATGGTTTTCTCCCAAGTACCTACAAATACATAAACACACACAAATGCACTAAAACTATCCTAAATTCATGTTAGAACATATAAAACTAAGCTAAATGCATGCGAGAAAATAGGTAAAATATGATGCTATCAGTTACAGTTTTTTTTTCCAAAGGAAGATTAATAAAGAAGAAAACGGAGGCTTACTATATACAATCGGAGAAGAGGATGACGATTGTGAGTGATGCCGAAGAAGAAATCAAAGAAATCGGCGAAGAAGAATTCGGCATTGGAGATCGTTGGCCACCGAACTGCAAGAAGACTAAGAAGAAGATTCGAAAGAAGTTTATTTTGGTCCCGTTCAATTACTCGATTTTGTGTTTTACTGCTTATTATTCCCTATTCTTTTACTGCTTCAAAAAATCGTGTAACAAAAAAGGAAGGAAAGGGATTATTGGATCGGGTCAGATTTATGGATAATCGGATTTGCTATGGTGGATCCGCGGTTGGGTTTGTAATTATAAAAGGTTGGAAAGGTTAAGGAGTCTTTTTCTTATTTTTGACTGTAAAAAAAAATTGAAAAATAAAATAATTTTAAGAAAGAGGTTTTTTTGTAAAAATTTGTGACTGCACCAGATTTGGTGCAAACTCTCTAGAACATAATTTTTGTTCTAGGCAAAGAGATTGACAGCGGAAATGATTATGTAGAAAGTAGAAACGTGGTTTAAGAGTATGAATATGAGAGAATAAGAGAGAATTGAGTATACGACGACTTTAGAGAAAACAAGCTCAACAAAGTTATTATGATATTATTAAGAACTCTACATTCTCCGTTTTCTGTTATTTTGATTACATAGCAGAAATTTTATATAAATAGAGAAGACATAACAAACTAGGTATTAAGAAGAATAAAAATGATAATGGCTGCATGAAAGAAAGAGAAGAGCCATCAATTTCGTCCATATTGCATGTAGGAGAGAGAAGGTGACGAGAAATTGCTGGTCATCAGACTTAATGCTCAGATTGAATGTTTGCTGAATTTGCACCATTGACTACCACTTTAAATTGCCAACTCAGGTTCACCACACTTAGGTTCACCATATTTAAGGTCCTACCTTAGGTCATCCTCTTAGGCATATATATTGCTTTCCTTCTTAGGTCCACCTCGCTGAGGTCCACTACCTTTAAGGTCCTCCTTCGGCTCATCCTTTTGGGTCAGCAATCTTTGTCTACCTCTTGGGCACCTCGTTTAGGTTAACCACATTTAAGGTCTTCCTTCGGGCCATCAACTAGGCTAGACACTTCTGGTTAGTCATTTTGGTCTGAATTTCAACATTCCCCCTCAAGATTGGCTGGAGAGAATATAAGAAAAGCCAATCTTGCAAAGAAGACCTTTAGCACATCCCCACCTAACTCCATATGCACTTTATTAATGATCGTTTTGAGCAGCACCAGAGGCACTGCCATATGTTTCTTTTTTCACTTGCTCATATCGGACCTCCTCTTCTGAGACACGTTCCTAAATCTGCTTTTCGGACTCTTTATCATGTCGTATTTCAGGAAAACATTTAAGAATGCATATCAAATCTCGTGGTCGGAAATGAGGATCTTGCTCATCAATGAATACATATAGGGAAGCAAAAACATGCTACCACAACCCACGACTGCGAAGAACAGTCTTCATGGTCCTAGACCACAACAGTGGTTATCTCCTCTGAGAATTACATGGACAACAAACGGTTTTGAGTTTTCCATGTTTTCCTTAGAAAATCACAAAACCAAACTTTTGAGAATGAAAAACAGAGAATACGAACCGCCAATTAAGAATAAAAAATGGAGAATGAGAGTATTTGAGAATAAAGAATGGAGAATAGACTTGTAGAATTGTTACTGCTCTGCTACCATGTAGAAATTTGTGACTGCACCAGATTTGGTGCAAACTCTCTAGAACAAAATTCATGTTCTAGGCAAAGAGATTGACAGCGGAAATGATTATGTATAAGGACAGAAGCAATATAGAAGCATGGGGTCAATTGACACCCATGGATTTTTAAAAATAGTCTAGATTTGGTTAAATTTTTTAAATTGACCTCTCCCAAAATATTATTGACGCCCATCAAATATATATATATAAATATAATCCAATAAAGAAATTTAAAACTATAACATGTTAGCCCAATTAACTTTATCAAAATATATATTATTAATTTTTAACAGAAAACCTTATTATCTTAGTTCTATCTCGTCTTCTTTTTCTTTTTTTCATATCGTTTTTTTTTTGTGATGGTATTTTTGTTTCTATAAAACTATCATTTGCGATGGTATTTTTCTTTCTTTTAAAAAAAAAAGTTTTGCATTTTTCTTACAAAAAGATTATGACCCCCTATGACTAAATATTCTGCCTCCACCACTGATTATGTATAGAGTATAAATGTGGTTTAAGAGTATGAATATGAGAGAATTGAGTATAAGACTAATTTAGAGAGAACAAACTCAAAAGGGTTGTTTTGAAATTATTATGATGAGATAATTGCTGGTCTTCACACTTAATGCTCATATTGAAATTTTTTTTTTTTTGTCAACAATGCTCATATTGAATTTTTGTTGGAATTTGCACCATTGATTACCACTTTAAACTGCCAACTCAGCTTCACCACATTTGGGGCCACCATATTTAAAGTTCTCCCTCTGATTCGTCCTCTTGGGCCTGTATATTCTCTTTTTTAGGTCCATCTCGCTTAGGGTCAACAATTTTCGTTTACCTCTTGGCCACCTTACTTAGGTTAACCACATTTAAGATCCTCCTTCGGATCATCCACTAGGCTAGACACTTCTGATTAGTCATTTCGGTCTGAATTCCAACACTTTTGAGCACTTTTTTTAACGCCGAAGGTCATCTCAATCATTGATCCCATCTTTTCCCTCTTTTCCATTGTGAAAATGTACATCTTTTCCACTATTTAATATTACGAAATTTTTGAGACAGTAGGCAGAGAGACAAGAATAAAACCAAATATCAATATCCCAACTTTTATGCCATTTTTCATAGAAACACATATTTATGTATTAAGAGGCTCTTCACAGCTGTCAACAGTTGTCAAGTCCAAGCATAAAATGACATCTCGGCATCACAAATTTCTGTCGAAAGCCACAACAAGAGATCATCGCAAAGAGCAGCAACAAAAGCTCATTAACATGAAATTCTCGAGACGAACCATATCAAAGGTCACCATCACCATCGGTACTCACACTTGCTGAAATTTGTGTGGCTCTTGATAAAACTGGCCACTCGGCAGGTATATACACCAATCTCTTCATATATTGTTCTACCGGTTTACTCCCATCCAAGAGCGAAGGAATGAATTTCGGCCCAGCTTGAAACTGTGTAAAGTGTACCAGAGAGTCCTTTCCAGGTTGATGATGAATCTTCTTTGGTGTGTTGTTTCTGTTTCTGGACGATTCCAGAAAACAAAGGCACAAATGAAACCCCAAAATGGCTTCCCACTCTCCTGAGACTCGAGCTCGAGCTAACCACTATTCCTATATCTGCTTCGAGGAGACACAGCAAGTCACCTACTGAATCTCCAATATAAACAGTCAGGGGGCTTCTCTTCTCGTTGATATCCTTTCCATTTTGTAGAATGCTTTTGAACTGTTGAGCCTTGTCGATCGGAGATTCCACCTTTCTTTCAATTTCACCAGTCGAGATGGATTCCTCAAATGTGAATTCATTTGCATGTACTTCCACTGCATCTACTCCGCCTGTAAAGAGGAGATTGTTTTTAGCATAGTTTCTTAATTCTAGGGCCTGAATTGTCTGCAAACATCACAAAGTTAAGGATTTTGGCACATACCTGCACAAAAGGCTGCCCTTATCAGGTCACCACACCAACAATACGAAAGTACGTGAACTTTTGCATTCAGATTCTCAGTCTTTAAAATGTTCTGGAAGACATTGATGCAACCATCTTGAAGAATCAACCTTTCCCCAGCTCGCTTAATGTCTTCGAGATTCAGGCCTTTGAGTACACCAGAATCGATCACTCGACTGTTTGCCTCTTTCTCAAAATCTGAGAGCTGCTCTAGTGCTTTACATAAACCCTCATAGTCAAACTTGTCCGCTGCAAAAGCATGGAAGAACAAATTTCCCACATTGAGAGAAAAATCAAACAGAAAGTCTCAACCACTTTATAAGGCCAAGTAGATTAGTATAGTGGTTGAAACTGTGTCAACTAAAAGTATACATGTCTGACCTTTTTCCTTATTCAGAATATTCTCTATGCATTCTTCATAATGCTCTGTGTATTGTTTAGAAAGTAGATTCCAGGTGCTCTTAAGGTCAGATGAGAGCATCTGATGAATTTGTTGTCCAGATCGACTCTGTTCATCTTTTGGGGCAGTTACAATTGCTATTTCCGCTAAAATAGCAGAAGAATCCACAACGGTGCAAGTCAGATCAAAATCAGAAAAGATCACCAGATCATCTTTTGAATGGTTCTTGAACAGTGGAACTATGGTAGGCTGAGCAAGCGGTTGAGCATGGAAGAACTCTACTTCAAGTTTCATAGCCTGTTGATACAATTTTTCAATTATGTCCAATTCTTCACCAGTCATAGAGACACTAAGCTTCTCAAGCAAGTCTTCAGTTTGCTTGGCTGATGCCTAAATTAAAGGAAAACAGACATTCATTACACAAGATGCATCATCTCACACAGCATACCTAGAAACCCTTAAAAGTTAATAGAATTATGCAGAAACATAAAACTACGACATACCTGAAAAGCATCACTAGAATAATTTTCGATCCATTTCTTGTAGGGTTGGTTCACATCACTCAGATCAAGAAGTGCTCCAAACTCCTCACCGAGAAAGGCATACAACCTCATGCAAGGTGTCAGAGCACCAAGCGTGTAGGCAGCAACTTTTGTTTTTTCAAATGGAGTATCAAGCATGCCGGGAGCTTTGCATCCTTCTACTTTTCCGGATGCTGTAGCTAACAAGAACTCAGTGTATCTCAAAGTAGCTGAATTAACACTTACTTCTTTGTTGATATCTAAATCCAAATCCTGCAAGGATCAGACAAACGTACTACTGAGGATACCATTTGATAGGAAAATCATAATAATGATGTCAATGAAATCAATATAATAAAGCTGACAGAAAACTTAAGAAGATTTTTTTTTTCAGAATTTAGAAGCTAAGTGGCATCAATATACAAAATTATTCAGTGTCCAGGATGAGGAACCCGCATGTAAAAGCCACAGCTTCAATAAATATCCAAGCATGACCCTTTCTCACTATACTTCCCAAGTTCTGAAGTAAAATGAAGTGATACTTTCACTAACTTCGCTTAGAATTTAGAACCAAAAGGCGTAAAATAACTAATTAACTCAATTTGTTTGCTGTTGGGTGAGCATTTTTAAAACATTTAGCCTCTATCTAAAAACCAACCATTTAGTGACTGATGTCATTATCAGAAAATAGATTTAACCATCCTCCAACAACTAGAAGAAAAAACAACTGATTTGATATTGAACCGGCCCCTATAGTTGGATATATACTTAAATTTCCATTGCAGGGATTCGGCTGAAAAATATATGTCATGGTAAAAGAATTTGAGAGATCAAAAAAATGAAAGTTAACTAATAGCAGTTTTTTTCTGCGATGATATGAAGATGTGTTCCAATCCAAGCAACAAGCAGGATTTATCTGGTTAGATACATGAAGTTAGTACCATTTTAGGGACTCTTGTTAATTGTGATGTTCAAATTCCGGTAATCATGAAATAAGTGAGCATGTAAAACAGGAAAGACCTTTATGTTTTACCTGTACAAATGAGTCGTGCATTTTCAATTCTTCCATCACGCTTTTCCTCAAGTTAGAAATTGCAAATTTATCATCATCATCATCAGCACACTCTGCGGCCAATTCATACCTAAAGAAGCAGGAACACAAATATTCATAAAGAAAACAAGAAAAACTATGAAAGCCTTTTATTGAAAGGTTTGCAGAGGGTTGATATTATACAAATTTTAACCATCTCTTCATATCTTATCACTGATAAGCTAAACAAAACGTTATCACATTCATTGTAACAAAATCAAATCATTTGATCAACTGCTAAAGCGAAAATGATAACGTGGCACTGAATGAGAGCAGCATCCCAGACCACCAGAACAAATCTCATGATGAATAAGAATCCTATCCTATGTCAAGGGATAGTACGGTAATAAAAATCATTCGGCAGACATGAACAACCACACTAAACGTGAGGCAGAAAACAGCCTTATGAAATCTTAAAAAACATTCCAACGGAACCTACAATCTTACAAAATTAGAAGACCGGATAAAAAAACATTTCCACAAATAAACTGTTCTTGATGTACTTTCTTTCATACAAACTTTGCCATACGCATACAGGGACCAATAGAAAACTAATTTCCGTACCACCATGTTTAGGAGCCGATACTCTTTATCTGAACTTAATATTATTAACCAACAACTATAGAAATCCTAAAAGTAAGAGGTATGGATTCAATCAAATCGACATTTTCTACAGAATTTGTGGTTAACAAATGAAATAATGTTTGACAAAAGCATCAATCCTATATATTACATATTAGATTTCTTCTCTTACGTATCAGGTACACACACAGCTTTTGATTCTAGAAACCTAAAATACATGGGAGTTTTAAGCAAAATGTGAAGCTCCAGATCCATTCTTTCAATGACGATTTCTAGCCCTAATTTAAAAACCTCCGGTCTCTAACATTATCCATCTACATTCATCTTCACTTTACAGTCTAAAGGATGAACATCAAAATTGTCAGTATTTTGAACTCACAAACTTCTAAAGCAAACTCTCAACCATCATTGTATCCACAATCCAAGTAAATGAAGGCAATTCACAGAACAACAAAACAAGCCCGAAAGAAGAGAGCTTACGCGTGAGCAAACGCCTTAAGGAAATGAACATCCTGTGCAATATACTGACGAAATGTGTCGATCTTGAGATTTCCGGCGGCTAAACAGACGGCGAAGGGGCTATAGATAGAGAAGAGGCACTCTCTGTTAAACTTGATCCAGAGCTTCCTTGCAAGAGCTTCTTCCGAGTTAGGAGTAATCGCCATCGCTGAAGAGAAGGCGGCCGCAGCCATTGGATTAGTCGCCGATCGGATGACCGGAGACTTGCTGCGAAACCAGAGAGGACGGATCAGCGCAGCGGTGCGTGGAGATCGGAGGAGACCAAGCGAGTTATTGATGAGGCGCGTGGAGAAGAGGAAGCGCATAAAACGAGATTAAAGAGAAGAGCTTCGCTCGTTGTTCAAGGCTCAATGCTTGTGGGTAGATGCAGAGACAAGAAAACTCACTTTTTTTTTTCGCTTGTAATTTTGAGTTTTAATTTTATTTTATTTTTTCTTCTCAGCTAGATAATTATTGTTTATATTTTTTATTTATGTAAAAGTGATGTTGTGAAACAACAGACTTCAGAACTTCACTAAAGACATTTTCAGCTTTGGTGATGGTAAAGACTTTACCTACGAACACATTAGCTGGAATTCAAACAATTATGTGGATACCTTGGCCAAAGGCATAAGTGGTTATCCTTTGTATTTTGCTTTTCTTCGTGTAGTTCCACCAAATTGGCTTGCTCCAATTATGGAACAAGATAAACAATGTATTGAACTAGTAAGTACCAATTAAGGACAGTATAGGTGAAAAAGGGTAAAAGTGCCCAAAAACAATTTCTTACAAATCAACTGCTAGAGTTTCTAGGTTTTTTCATATCTAGATCATTAGTAAGTGATGTTACTTGTCTGTTTTTGTTATGCAAGACTGTAGTGTTTTCAACTCTCGTCCTAGAGGTTTCTTGTGAATAGAACAACAAACATTACTAGCGAGGAGCGTGGTTATGACTTCATCAAAAGATCTGGAATGATGAAGAGTTGAAAAGTGGGCACCACTACCTCGCTTTGTCGATTGGAGAGTCATTGGTAGATGCAAGGGAGGTTTTGTCACCACCTCGACCTTTTAAATCTCAATAATAATTAGTTCATCTTATTTCGTACTTAAAAATATTACCCTATGTATTCTAGTATAACTTTCAAAAGCATATAAAACTTAATTATCAGATTTATATCTCTAAGGTACGAGCCAAATCTTGATTCTAAATCATCATAGTGAGAATTTTGTTTGGAGTCCCTACAATTGGATTTATCTATAAGGTAAACAGTAGTGAGTGACCCAACTCTGTTATGAAAGTCTAAAATATGTGTGCTCAAAATGAAGAGGTATGTATTTTAAGAGAAGATATGAATATTTACTTCAAAAGCTAAAGAAATAAGATGAAATTAACCTGAAGAAAATTTCATACTTTGATAAAAAAAAAAGTTTTTTTTTTGAACGAATGTTAAATTATATTTAATCAAGACATGATCAGTTTCGAAAAGAGTAATAGAAATGTGTTTTAATGATGACAACAAAAGAGGTTATTTTTGAAAAGGACCTACCCAGGAACAATAAGACGGAACCCGCGGAAAATACGAAAATTTTAAAACTTTTTCTTAAAACATTTCTAATCGGTGAAAATTAAAACTTACTTGTTACTTAGGCTAAAGACTCCATCCCTAATGCAAGACAAACACTTAAACCTTATTGCAATAGGGATCGATCGATCTTCCCCAGGATCGATCGATCCTATTCCCTAAAAACAGATCTGAAACTTCTGCCTTAAGAACGCCCCTCAGGAACGGTCGATCCTCCCAAGAACGGTCGATCCTAACCCCATGTGATTGATTGATCACCCTTGGACCGATCGATCTTCACACCCTAAAAACGATCCGGAAAATTTTACGTCAAAACGGATCGATCGATCATACCTTGATCGGTCGATCTCTTTCCTCCACCAAATAACCCGATCATTCTGGCCAAAATAACCCACCAGGATCAATCGATCTCACACTGGGATCGGTCGATCTCACCCTGGGATCGGTCGATCCTACCCCTAAAAACTTGGCCAGAAATCTTCTGCTTCGAAAACAACCTACAGGATCGATCGATCCTACTTGGATCGGTCGATCTCTCCTTTGCCCTGCGCCCAAAACAACTTCACTCAAGCAACACACGACAACAACCAACAACCAACCACGACATTTCTTAAGCATTCAAAACCATCTTAGCATACCAATATGCATCATATCAAGTTCAAACATTGCATCCTAAGTACACAAGTTATAACAACACAAAAGATGCAAAAAGAGGACCCGATATGCCTAGATCATCCATCTTCCTTCTCGGCCTTGGTTCCACGAGCATCGATATTTAAGACTTGTCCTTACCTGCACCAAAAGAGGCGCGTAAGCATTGATAATGCTTAGTGAGGCGGTCATCCCATCCCACAGCGATAAACACATATAATCAAAAGCTTACCGCAATCAATATGCAATGCAAACAATTAGGCAATATCATGATAAAGCTCTATCGTCACACACATCACATAACTTGGACTAGCCATAAATCACACCCATATGGACAAGTCCTACATCACACATCAACCACGAAAAGTCTAATGATTATATGTTCGCTACGGTCACGCACTCACCTCGTTGACGATTCCAAGCTTTAAGCTTGCTTCCCTTGCACCCCTTAGCTCCTACTCACCAAAATATCACCTCTTGCCTAGAAACTTGCCTAGCAAGAGACCAACAAACACTTCAATTGAAAGAACATAAGCTTAAAGACCTCATGCAACCCCTTAAACTCGGATTCCTTTTGCTCAAAAACAGGGGCAACTTCAATTGCTCATAACTCCTACCACAGGTCAATTTGACAAAACCCTTCAGTGATCATCAAGACTACACCTTCAAGAACTCATCTACCAAATTTCATCCAAAACTAACAAGATTTGAGTGTCCAAACACTCACTCAAACTCAACTCGGCGCTACAGCCCGCAAAACAGAGCAGTCTAGGGGAAAATATCGTATCTCCTAAACTACACAACAAAAACCCCCGAAATTTGGTAAACAAGCACAAAAGAGATGGAAGAACTTACCCACAAAATCTCAACTCAATCCGAGCCCTCTTGATATCCCGATCGAAGCTCACAAGTCGCCCCAAGATTTTGTTTTCTCAACCCTTTTTCCTCCCTTTTTCCTTCTCCTTCTTCTCCCTCTTTCTCCTCTTCTTCTCTTGTTTTCTTTCTCTCCTCTCCCCTCCTCTCTTTCTCGTTCTCTCTTTCCCAAAAGAAGAAGAGTCTAAAAGGGGGTAGAAGAGAAGGAGAAAAGATATATACATATGCATGTATGTGTTTTGGTTTAATCCCAATTAAACCAAACCGAATCTACTAAACCACAACACTCAATCTTAATTACTTATTTCCCGTGGTTTAGTAATTCCATCCAATTTCCCGAAATATTTGAAACATCTCCCCGTCCCAAAATATTTCTTCCACTCCCGTCCCAAACCCCGGAATCACCACGTAATTCCACTAAACTGAACCGCTCGGGATTCCCAACAACGATTACTCCTCGATCGTTTTACCTCATTCCTCGCCCCTAGGGCCACCAATCAAGCTCGGTACCATTCCTTCCTCGGCTCAATAACACCCCGGATCTAACATCGCAAGATCCTACGTGGTCACCCAACGGCTAACCCGTCGAATCCAATACCACAGGATCCGAACGAGTAAGTCGTCAAACGACCTAGCATATTAGAATCCAATACCACAGGACCCTAATATACTAAGTCCCTGTGAGATCCAATACCACAGGCTCTCACTCGGTTTACCACGGTAAACCGTCCCGTTAGGGCTAAATACCACATAGCCCTAACAACATCATTAGAGTAAATACCACATACTCTAATGACCCATCATTAGGGTTAAATACCACATAACCCTAATGACCCGCCAATAGGATTAAATACCACATAATCCTATTGACCCCAACCACATAGCACGATCTATTGACGTAAACCCCAAAATCACCGAACCGTGACGGAACGAATACTTCGCTCAATCCCGCAATACATGAAGTACCACATCATGTGTCGCCCCGTCGATACATGAAATACCATATCATGTACTCGACATCCCAATACATGAAATACCACATCATGTATTATAAACCCCGACTCAATCCGTAAAATATCATTATATTATTAATCAACTCCAAAATACAATATCCCGAGGGTTTATTACAGCAATAAGTATAAATAAATACAACTCGAGCAGACGACTTAGGAACACGGATTTTACAATTCTCCCCCACTAATTAGATTCGTCCTCGAATCTCAAGCCGCAGCCTGTTCTCTGAACCACTTGGAGAATTTAGCCCTTATCCGTCTCTCTGGTTCTCAATTCTCCTCTTCAACCCCGTCACAATCCCAAAGGATCCTCACTTCGGGAGCTCTCCTCCTCCCGTCAATCCTGATCCTACGATCAAGAATCTTCATAGGTCTCGCCTCAACCCGCAAACTCTGAGGTAACTCAGGTGGAACCTCCCGTAACACCTGATCATTCTTATGCAAGCACTTCTTTAACTTAGAAACATGAAACACATCATGAAATGCTTGCATAGATGCTGGCAACTCCAGCCTGTAAGCAACAGGTCCAACTCGTTCCACCACTCGGAACGGTCCCAAATACCTCGGGCTCAATTTACCCTCAGAAAATAACCTGTTAGAACCCTTGAGCATCGCCATCTTAAGATAAACCATATCCCCTATGGCGAATGATATGTTTGCTTTTTGCATCGTTTTATCCTGCATAATTCATACGTTTAGACGTGTTATTCACCCTGTTCTTGTCATTTATTCCTAGTTTTGCATACTTAGAGTGTTTTGCATTAGGTTTGCATACATCCTGCATATTTGGCTTGTTACAGGTACTTTCAGGTGATTTTGGAGAAGTTAGGCCCGAAGCTGCTAGGACACGCCACTCGACCTGGATGCCCCAGCAGACGTGTTTTACCGAAGCTGTCTTGAGCATACCACTCGACCTGGATGCCCCAGCAGACGTGTTTTACCGAAGCTGTCTTGAGCATACCACTCGACCTGGATGCTACAACAGACTCAAGCACCTATGCTAGAACAGACGTGATCGAGTCCATGCAGGAAATGGAGCAGAAACTCAGCTCTAGCACCCATGCTCGAGCTGTATGATCAAGCAGAGACAAAAGGTGGCGTCTTGAAGATTTCTGGCCGAGCTTGAGTACCCATGCTCGAGCTGCATGATCAAGACCAACATAAAAGAGGAGTCTTGAAATTTCTGAGCCTAGCTCGAACCCCTGTAATCGAGTAGACTACTCAAACCAAACACAGAAAAATACAGTCTTGATTTCACCTGCTTGAGCACAGCACTCGACCAAAACGTGGTCGAGCTAGACCTTATCCCGCACGTTTTTACTATTTTGCCCATGACGTTTTATGGTTTTTAAGACTTAGTAGAAATACCTAATGGGGATTAATACTAAGGAGAGAACGTTTTTAGCTCTAACATTTCGAGTTTTCCTTGTGTTCTTCATTGTTCTTAGTTTCCAGAACTTGTAATTTGATTTCTACTTGTTATTTTGAGTTGATTCCTTCTGTTCTATCATTTCTCCATCTATTTCTATCTTATATGTAAGTTTTTATGATTTCTGGGTTTGTGTTCTTGATGTTCTTCATGAGTTTTGAGTAGTCATTAGGGTTCTTGAGGATGGGATAGATTAAGTGTGAAATCTTAGTCTTTCAGGTGGTTTAAGAGTATATTGTTTGATTTCCCTTCTAAATCAGTGTTCTTAATGCTAGTTTCTCTCTGATCAATTGAGATTAGAACTTAGGTGTTTTTCCACCCAGAAGGTGTTTGATAAAATGCTTGACTAAACTGATGTTAGAGATCTGCATGCCTAGCCTAAGGGATTAGTTGTCTAGGGTATATTTCGACAATATTGAACTGAATCTTATTGCCTGCTAGGGTAGATTTCGCCAAGGGATTGGGTCTGGAACTGGTCTAGTTTGAAGTTACTTATCACGGGAGTGGACTTAACTGGTTGTGATGTTTGATATCTAGGGAATAGCTTGATTGAGTTTTGTTAAACCACTTGAGTAGGCTAAGGGGACACATTGAGTCGATTACCCCATCCTCAGGAACTTCTCTTGCATTATTTGACTTTTCTGCTAGTCCTATACGCTGTTCTGCTAACCTCTGTTAGTCCTATATGCTATTTCTGTTATTGATCTGCTTCTGTTAGTTCTTGCTAGTCCTATACAGTATCTATTTTAGTTTCCATTCTCAGTTTCTGTCTAGGCTGCTAGACCCCAATACGCTATTTGCTTGGCTTGACTTGAATTGCTTGATCGCATCCTTTTTGGTTAATATCTTCACCCTTATGGATTGACACCTTACTATACTACAACGAAACTTTGGTCTAGTAAGGAATTGACTTATACCAATTTGGCGCCGTTGCCATTTGGGTGTTGTTTGTTACAATTAGGATTTCAAAATATTCTAGATCAAGTTCTTTTACAGTTCTTTGTTTACTAACTTGACTGTCTTTGCATTTTCAGGTACACATCCACCTGCATGCAAACTAGATCAAGAGGAAGTCAGAACCTCCTCCGCCCCATCGATAATATTGACCGACTACCACAACAGTTACGAGCGCAGCGAGAAAACATCCAAGACGACAATCAGAATCCACTCGGTATGGAAGACCAACCACAGGTTCAAGACCCTCCTGTGAGGAGACCCCGTTTGATAGGAGCAGGGGACGCCCCAAATACACATACCAACAGACAAGGAATTGTCCCTCCCACGGTCCAAAACAACAATTTTGAGATCAAGAGCAGCCTGATCGCCATGGTGCAGAACAATAAGTTTCATGGACTACCCATGGAGGATCCACTCGATCATCTGGATGAGTTTGATAGGCTTTGTAGCCTTACAAAGATCAATGGAGTTAGCGAAGACGGTTTCAAACTACGGCTCTTTCCCTTCTCTCTTGGTGACAGAGCCCGTCACTGGGAAAAGACTCTACCCCATGGATCCATCACTTCATGGGACGACTGTAAGAAAGCCTTCCTGGCCAAATTCTTCTCCAACGCTAGGACAGCACGCTTGAGGAATGAAATTTCTGGTTTCACTCAGAAAGACGGTGAAAGTTTCAGTGAATGCTGGGATCGCTTCAAGGGCTACACTACTCAATGCCCTCACCACGGTTTCAGTAAGGAGTCCCTCCTTAGCACTCTCTACAAAGGCGTTCTCCCGAAGGTCCGAATGCTTGATATGCTCAAATTAATACCCTATGATGATACTAAAGCATTTGCTGCAGTAAAGTTAGGGGTCGAACACAAGAACTCAAGAAAACTCACTCAGTAGATAAAAGATGCAGATTTTGCTAAGCAAACAATAATTGATGAGAAAACAAATGATTGAATTAAACTTAGGTTGATTTATATGGGAGGAAACTAGGCTCAGGGAAATTCTCAGGAAATCAATGATAGATAACAATTAATCAATTAAGGTTCAATTCAATTAAGCGCCGTTCTTGAACTCAAACACGAAAGTATAGTTAACCAACTGTCGTTGCGAAAACTATCTAAGTCTAAAGTCTAAAATTCCAAATCTCTTTGCAAATCCTACACAGTAAACCAGCAATCAATTCAAGTTTGATATGTTCACAATTCGATTAAACCAAATCTCTTTGCAGATAATCCAATTGCTCACCCTAGGTTTTATCAGATTACTCAATTGCACTGTCGTGCCTAATCGATTAATCTAAGTTCTATGTTCTAAGTGATCAGGTTAGAAATAGCTTTGAGAACAACCTATGGTGAAGAACTATTCAGATTTTGAACCTAACAAAACAATCATCATAAATCAGAGAAATCCATATGAGAAAACCCTAAACCTAAAATGAGACTACTCAGACATGATAGATGAAACAAATAACATAACTGAATAATTCATGAAATTAAAACAAAAGAATAAAAACAAGGGTTCGGGATCTTCTCTATGATGAACAAAGTCTTGGATCCGTCTCCCTCCCAAAAAACTCTCAAGTCTCAATGGTGGCTTAAGAATAAATGTGAAAAGTAAAGTCTGCCTCCCCCCTCTGACCTAATGACTAAAAGTTTGCTTAAATAGGTCTAAAAACACGAGCTGGGCTTCTTATGTAAATAAAGGGATGATTGGACTTCTGCGCGTTGATTACGTCGGTATCGATCGATACCATGATGGTCTCGATCGATGCTAAAGCTTCAAAACGGGTACTTTCTTCGGTTTGCTCCAAAAAGGCTCCAAATGTCTCCAAAATCTCCAATTTCGTCCCAAACGTGCTAAAACCTGAAAAGACTCTAAAATGATAGAAAAAGCACTAGAAAGACTCGATAAAACGACTTATATCATGGCTAAAAACGGGTAAAATCCATGATATATCAACTCCCCCAGACTTAGTCTTTTGCTTGCCCTCAAGCAAAACAGAAAACTAAGTTAGAGAAAGAGGTTTGAAAAACCTTAGAGATCTGAACTGTTACCGAAATCGCTGTAATGACCCTTTTTCCAAAGCGCCCACTGCTGCCTGATCAGCTCCAGAATTTAACCACCATGTACTTCTCCGTAGGAACCCCAACTTCCCAAGATTTCACTTACTATCTCACACCAATATTCATCCAAGCTCTCATCGCCAGTTTCATCGCTGCAATCAGTGTTCAAGAACTTTCTAGATTCTTGCCCATACAATATCATAGCTAAGGAACCATTTATTCAACAACATTTATTGCTCTCCGGTAGTCTTTATCTCCCCCAGACTTATTTCATAATCAGTTCTCATTAGATTTCAACAGCGCAGGTTTATCTGAACAGCATATACAAATCAAGGTCTGAAGCGCGAGTATTGATAGTGTTTGCTACCGAATCCCCAGTTCTTACCCTCTCAATGTATCAAAAGTCTTAGGTGAATAATGGGGTCATAGGAAATTTTCCTACCCCTCACTTCAGGCCTTTGTGTGATCATTCCTTATCCAAGTAGAGTAATGGGGTCATAGGAAATTTTTCTACCCCTCTACTCGGCGGAAATCATTTCATCTTTTATATAGATTTTACCTGTTTTAACGCAAATATGTATCCAACAATTTTCACGGGAGAGATATACCACAATTTTCAAGCATGATGGGTTCCTTAGCCAGATATGAATGATGAATCAAGCTTTAAGAACACTAACCACGTAGATGAAGTGCAAAATTTGGCTAAAGCTTGTGAAGAACATTGCTGGAGACGTGGGTGATTTCTAGCTGGCTGGTTATCCTTTGGATTTTTCATTAGTCGAACTGAAACTAATCCTGTAACAGTGGTCACTCAAAAGCAAAATCAGAACAACAAATTCTAGCAAAAGACGGAAAACTCTAAGTTGTTTTGACTCAATTAAACAAATTTTTTTTTTTTTTTACAAAAACAAAATGAACACAATGTCAGTAACTACTTCCCCCAGACTTAAACAACACTGTCCCCAGTGTTTATCATGCCTAGAGAAAGTGAAAGAAATCAAAGGACAAAACGAAATAGGTCAAGAACAAGAGGTGTTACCATAGAGCGGTGGTATCGATCGATACCAAGGTGGTGTCGATCGATACGGAACAAAAACGACCATCCTTCTTCCGACCTGATTCGCAAGACACAACAAAAGACAAAAACAAAAACTCATATTTATAGACTTACCAGTGGGTTGCCTCCCACTAAGCGCTTGTTTAATGTCACGAGCTTGACTTTGGCTAGGATATGAGTCAGGAGAAGGTGGAGAACTCACTCCGAAATAAGCTCCACAACCAGACATCTCCAGCTTCAAAGTTTTTCTCATCATATCCTCTGCTTTCCCTTTCATCTCTGTAGGAATGAGAACTCTAGCCTTAGAGAAAGGTTTCGAGGTTCCCTTGCACTTCACCTTATATTCGATCGAATCTCCATCACACTTCTGAGGAATTAAAGTGAAATTAGCAGCACTGTTGATCTTCTTGCTCGTCGCCTTCCTCTTTGTTACCTTGGTCTTTTCCACAACTTTCTTGGGGTGTTGGGAGGGTTCATTTGAAACATCTGCGACTTTTGGTTCATCATAAGACTCATCGAGCAGATCGATCATCAGAGTCTCGTCCGAGGCAATGGTGATGCGCGAGACATGTCTGGGTGCTCCTCCAGAAGGAATGGCATCGTAGAAGATATCTCCGTCAATGCAAGAGAAAGAGATTCTCTTTTTAGGCGTGTCCATGATCGCGCCAACAGTAGCCATAAATGGTCTTCCCAAAATCAAGGGCACCTTGGATCCTTGGCTCATCTCCACAACCTGAAAATCAGTAGGAATCAGACAATCTCCTATTTTAACAGGTAAATCAAGAATTGTAGCGTAAGGGAGTGAGCTAGAAGAATCCGCGTATGTGAGAAGCGTGTTAGGAGATTTCATATCAGCTTTCAATCTCTCTGCAATCGCCCTCGACATGACGTTGACACTAGACCCTGAATCAACGAGAGACTCCTTGAAGTTTACTCTAGAGATGGAGCATTGAACTGAGAATTTCCCTGGGTCTTCCCTCTTTGTCAACTGTCTCAGCGGTGGTGGCGTATCAGCAACGGGAGGTCCTGCAACCATTTTTTTTGACAAAACTTGCTTCTAGCAGCCTCCCACTCCTCTCTTGTCAGCTTGGGAATAATAGGATAGGGCAACTTCGGCTTGTAGACTCTTTCTTTGACAGGTTCAACATCCTCCTTGGGCACTATCCCGGTATCGATCGATACCGGGATGGTGTCGATCGATACCCTGGGATTTTCAGCATCCCACTCGTCATCTCCAGCAAGATCGATGGGATTTTCAGCTATTGGAGTCTGCTTAACTCCTGAATTTACCACTTTTCCACTTCTTAGACTTATGGCGTTGATGTGAGCTCTTGGATCTTCAGTCTTCCCTGGAAGAAACCCCTCTTGTCTTCTCACAGCAGCTGCGGTCTGAGCAATTTGAGTCTTGAGTTTCTTCTGCGACAGATTCAATGCCTCGAGCTTTGGTTTGTATACCCGTTCCTCAACCATCTCTGTCCTTTTCTCAGTTATTGATTCAGCCTGCGAAGGGTATCAACCGTTACCAGATGAGTGTCGATCGATGCTGGAGTTTTGTATCGTCTCTGCAGGTTGGTGTCGATCGACACAGGTAGGGGTGTCGGTCGATACGCGTGGAATGTCAGAATTCTTATCTTCATCTTCAGCAACCTTCGAATCTACAGCAGGTCTCGGGAAGTGTCGATCGATACTAAGCCGGTATATGATCGATACTAGTAGTACTGGATACGGATATAGTCATCTGAGGCTCAAAATCCTCTTTTCTAGCGCTCGAGGTGATTGCATTGACATGTCCATGCTGTGGTTGAACTATCTTTCCCTTGACAGCTGCTGATATCTGAGCTATTTGATTTTCCAGCATCTTCTGATGGATTTCGAGAGCGTTGATTTTCCCATTCAGATCAGTGTATACATTATCCAGCTTTCTATTGAAATCCACAGTCATCTTTTCTTGTCCCTGCAGAATTTGTTCCAAGAGGATCTCCGTCTTACTCTCTGTAGACCTCGGAGAATGCGGTTGGTAAGCTGAATTACCGTATTGGCGAGTAAAATCACTGCCTTGAAGTGGTTTTTGGGCGAATTGAGTGGCACCAAAACTAGATTGGTTACCTCCAGACTTGTAACCACCTTGCTGATCGTTGTTGAAGCTTCGGTTGTTGTAACCATATCGCTGACCCTGAAAACCAGAACCACCAATGTAGTTAACGTCCTCTGCCTCATCTTCAATGTTCTCTACTTCCTCAGCAAAATGTACAGCCTTCTTCGTCTTTCCCACTAAGAGGTTGTGCATCGTGACCAGCTTCGCCTGAACCTCAGCAATCTGCGAACCATCAGCAACACTAGCGAGCCATTTTCGCTCGAAATCAGCATTCTTGGTGCTATTGCTAGACGCCAAGTTCTCAATCAGCTTCACAGCATCGGTTGGAATCCTAGTGTTGAAGTTCCCGTTGCTTGCAGAATCTAGTGCCATCTGATACCGCCAATCAATCCCTCTGTAAAAGATCCCGAGCAGCTGAACTTGACTGAAACCGTGATGCGGACAGTCTCTCTGGAAGGATCTGAATCGCACCCAAGCAGCCTTGAGTGCTTCTGTTGGACCTTGAGAAAATTGAGAGAGCTTGTTCCTGAGCTCCTCCGACCTTGCATCGTCATAGAAATTGTTCAGGAATGCGTTCTTGGTCTCGTTCCAAGTAGCGAGAGATCCAGGAGGTAGCTGCTTCAGCCAGTAAGCTGCCTCTCCACCAAGAGAGTATGGAAAGAGCTTACAAAAGAGGTATTCTTGTGGTACTCCATTGTACTTCATACTGGTGACCAAATCCTCGAATTTCTCAATGTGATCCATAGGGTGCTCATGAGAAAGACCGGTGAAAGGGTGTTGTCCAACAAGAGTGAAGTAAGCAGGCTTCAGCTCAAAGTCATTCCTCTGGAAAGTCGGAATACGGATCGCTGCACGATTTGCATAGAATTGATCCGGTCGGTTGTACTCGCCAAGCGTCCGTTCAGCAACAACTTGGGGTTGTTGTGGAGGAGGTAGTTGTTCACCTTCCTCATCATGCACCAAACCTTGTGGAAGATCCATCTCAACTGTAGTTCTTTTCCTTGTTCGACTCGTGCGTTCAAGCTCTGCTAGCTCTGAGTTGGAGAGATTGATCAGTGGTGTGTTCTTCGTTCTCCTGGTGGTACGCTGATGCATACACCTGAAAATCAAAAGAAAACGAGAAGATAAGTAACCAAAATTTAAAAACAGACGTTCAGTGTCGATCGATACCAATGGAGTATCGATCGATACTGACGACGAACTTAGACAAAATCAACAACTAAAATTCTAATGGTGAATTTTTAGAGTCCCCGGCAACGGCGCCAAATTTGATATGCTCAAATTAATACCCTATGATGATACTAAAGCAGTTGCTGCAGTAAAGTTAGGGGTCGAACACAAGAACTCAAGAAAACTCACTCAGTAGATAAAAGATGCAGATTTTGCTAAGCAAACAATAATTGATGAGAAAACAAATGATTGAATTAAACTTAGGTTGATTTATATGGGAGGAAACTAGGCTCAGGGAAATTCTCAGGAAATCAATGATAGATAACAATTAATCAATTAAGGTTCAATTCAATTAAGCGCCGTTCTTGAACTCAAACACGAAAGTATAGTTAACCAACTGTCGTTGCGAAAACTAACTAAGTCTAAAGTCTAAAATTCCAAATCTCTTTGCAAATCCTACACAGTAAACCAGCAATCAATTCAAGTTTGATATGTTCATAATTCGATTAAACCAAATCTCTTTGCAGATAATCCAATTACTCACCCTAGGTTTTATCAGATTACTCAATTGCACTGTCGTGCCTAATCGATTAATCTAGGTTCTATGTTCTAAGTGATCAGGTTAGAAATAGCTTTGAGAACAACCTATGGTAAAGAACTATTCAGATTTTGAACCTAACAAAACAATCATCATAAATCAGAGAAATCCATATGAGAAAACCCTAAACCTAAAATGAGACTACTCAGACATGATAGATGAAACAAATAACATAACTGAATAATTCATGAATTTAAAACAAAAGAATAAAAACAAGGGTTCGGGATCTTCTCTATGATGAACAAAGTCTTGGATCCGTCTTCCTCCCAAAAAACTCTCAAGTCTCAATGGTGGCTTAAGAATAAATGTGAAAAGTAAAGTCTGCCTCCCCCCTCTGACCTAATGACTAAAAGTTTGCTTAAATAGGTCTAAAAACACGAGCTGGGCTTCTTATGTAAATAAAGGGATGATTGGGCTTCTTATGGGCTTCCTTGAAAATCTCTTCTGCGCGTTGATTACGTCGGTATCGATCGATACCATGATGGTGTTGATCGATGCTAAAGCTTCAAAACGGGTACTTTCTTCGGTTTGCTCCAAAAAGGCTCCAAATGTCTCCAAAATCTCCAATTTCGTCCCAAACGTGCTAAAACCTGAAAAGACTCTAAAATGATAGAAAAAGCACTAGAAAGACTCGATAAAACGACTTATATCATGGCTAAAAACGGGTAAAATCCATGATATATCAATGCTTCTCAATACCGCCAGTAGTGGTAACTTCCTCAACCAAGACGTTGATGCTGGCTGGGCATTAGTGGAGAACCTAGCCCAATCTGATGGTAACTACACTGCTGAGTATGATAGGAGTGTCCGGCCAAGTATTGGAACAGATGATCAGACTAGGGCCATCAAGGCCTTGACTGCTAAGTTGGATCAACTACTACAGCAGAAGAAACAAGTTCACTTTGCTTCTAAGGATACAGTGTTCCAAGTTTAAGATGGGGAGGATGATGATCTAGAGGAAGTCAGCTATGTGCAGAATCAGGGTCAGTACAACAAAGGTTTTATCAACTACAAGAACAACCCGAATCTGTCTTACAGGAGTACCAACGTTGCCAACCCTCAGGATCAGGTCTACCCACCTCAGCAAATACCGCCATCCAAGCCTTTTGTTCCCTACAATCAGCAACAGAACTTTGCCCCTAAATCGCATTTTCAGAGTCATCACCAACAACAGGGAGCCCCGTTTCCACCACCAGGTTTTCCGTCTCACCACGCTCAGTCTTCTACCGCTCCAGATCAACATACAAACACTTTGCTGCAGCAAATCCTACAGGGTCAAGCAGCAGGAGCACTTGAAACAGCCAAGAAGTTTGGTGAAATTAAAACCCAGATGGACTACACCTAGAATGATCTTAACAGCAAGATTGAGTCTCTGCAGTCCAAGATTCGTTCCATCGAGGGCAAGACAGCTTCATCCTCTCACCCTTCCCAACTCCCTGGTAAAGCTGACCAAAACCCCAAAGACTATGTTCACATCAATGCAATCACTTTGAGGAATGAAAAAGAATTACCTGAGCGGGAAGGACCTCCTACAATCACTGTGGACAGTGAGGATCCAGATGGGGAGGATTTCGTATCCAAAAACGACCAAGACAAGAGTTCCATGCCTGCTGGGGCACCACAGCTCGACCAAAATGGTCAAGACAGTCTACCTCCTGCACCTAAAACTGTGATTTCAGAGGAAAAGAAGGCACCTTATGTCCCTCCTCCCTACAAGTCCAAATTGCCTTTCCCAAAGAGGTTTAAGAAGGACTTAATGGAGAAACATAAGCAAATCTTTGATAAGCATATCAAGGAAGCCGAGATCAGGTTGCCTCTCATTGATGCCTTCTCCATGGTACCTGCTTATCAGAAGTTCTTGAAGGATGCAGTAGCTGAGAAAGCCAAGACGGTTCAGGGTATGGTTGTCCTATCAGAGGAGTGCAGCGCCATCATTCAGAAGAGAGTCGTCAAAGAGAAGTTAGGCGACCCAGGTTCTTTCACTCTACCATGCTCTCTAGGTCCATTGGTTTTCAAGAAGTCTCTTTGTGATCTTGGAGCATCTATCAGCCTCATGCCACTCTCGGTTGCAAGGAAGCTAGGGTTCAGCAACTATAGGCCCTGCAACATCTCTCTGCTGCTTACAGACAGATCTACTAGGACCCATCATGGTATGCTACCAGATCTTCCTCTGATGGTCGGTACAGTGGAGATACCTACAGACTTCATAGTTCTTGAGATGGATGAAGAACCAAGAGATCCTCTGATTCTGGAAAGACCTTTCCTTGCTACATCTGGTGCAATCATTGATGTCAGAAAAGGAAAAATCGATCTCAACCTCGGGAGCGACTTCAAAATGACATTTGATGTCAAGGACACTATGAGGAAGCCAGAAATAGAAAGACAAGTCTTCTATGTTGAGATGATGGATAAGCTTGCTGATGAGTTTTTGGAGGAGTTTAGTCAAGAGGATCACCTTCAGACGGCTTTAACCAAGAGTGGTAAAGATGGGTATCTGCATGAAGAGACCTTGGGGTATGAGATGATTTTAGACTCCCACAAGGTTCTGGAAGAATCAGACGGGTTTGAGGAGCTGATAGGGGCCAACACAGAAATTCATGCTGCCGAGGACACCAAGCTCGACCAGCAGACTCACGACAGACTCTCTCGCAATGTACGATCGGTCGAATCGGCGAGCACCTAAGGTAGATCTCAAACCTCTTCCTTATGGGCTAAGGTACGCCTTTCTTGGACAAAACTCTACTTATCCAATCATAGTAAATGATATGCTTAGTGATGATGAGTTGCATTTGCTGTTGACTGAGTTGAGAAAATTTAGAAAGGCTATAGGATATTCTCTGGATGATATCAAAGGAATTTCACCTAGCTTATGTACTCACAGAATTTACCTTGAAAATGAATCATACACTAGCATTGAACCCCAGAGAAAATTGAACCCAAATTTGAAAGAGGTAGTTAAAAAGGAAATTTTTAAGTTGCTAGAAGCTGGAATCATATATCCTATATCAGATAGTACTTGGATTTCTCCTGTGCATTGTGTGCCTAAGAAGGGGGGTATGGCTGTGATTAGAAATGATAAGGATGAATTGATACCTACTAGGACTGTAACAGGACATAGGATGTGTATTGACTATAGGAAATTGAATGCTGCTTCTAGGAAAGATCATTTCCCTTTGCCATTCATTGACCAGATGCTAGAAAGGTTAGCTAATCATCCTTACTACTGTTTTCTAGATGGGTACAGTGGGTTCTTTCAGATTCCAATTCATCCTAATGATCAGGAAAAAACGACCTTTACTTGCCCTTATGGAACTTTTGCATATAGGAGAATGCCTTTTGGCCTTTGCAATGCACCTGCTACTTTTCAACGATGCATGACTTCTATATTCTCGGATTTAATTGAGGAGACTGTGGAGGTATTCATGGATGACTTTTCCGTGTATGGCTCCTCTTTCTCCTCCTGCCTTTTGAACCTTTGCAGGGTACTTACTAAGTGTGAAGAGACAAATCTGGTGCTCAATTGGGAGAAATGCCACTTCATGGTCAGAGAAGGGATTGTCTTGGGCCACAGAATTTCTGAGAAGGGTATAGAGGTAGGCAAGGCCAAGGTTGATGTGATGATGCAGCTGCAGCCACCAAAAAACGTCAAGGACATCAGGAGTTTCCTTGGGCACGCTGGGTTTTACAGAAGATTCATGAAGGACTTCTCAAGGATAGCCAGACCACTGAAAAGGCTGTTGTGAAAGGAGCAAGAGTTCTTGTTTGATACCGAATGTTTGAAGGCTTTCCAGCTCATTAAGGAAGCCTTAGTCACTGCTCCGATAGTCCAAGCACCAAACTGGGACCACCCGTTTGAGATCATGTGCGATGCATCGGACTATGCTGTAGGAGCTGTACTGGGCCAAAGGATTGAGAAGAAGCTGCATGTGATCTACTATGCAAGCAGGACGCTTGATGATGCCCAAAGGAGATATGCCACAACAGAGAAGGAGTTGCTGGCTGTAGTCTTTGCCTTTGAGAAATTTAGAAGCTATCTGGTTGGGTCTAAGGTCATAGTCTATACGGATCATGCAGCACTAAGGCATATCTATGCTAAGAAGGATACTAAGCCAAGATTGCTCAGGTGGATACTCTTTCTTCAAGAGTTTGACATGGAGATTGTTGATAAGAAGGGAATAGAGAATGGTGTGGCTGATCACCTGTCGAGGATGAGAATAGACGATCCAGCACCTGTTGATGACACTATGCCTGACGAGAGATTCCTAGATGCTGTTTCTGTGATAGGAGTGAAAGACATACCTTGGTGTTCGGATCTGGCCAATTTCCTTGCATGTGGTGAGTTACCTGATGATCTTGATGCTTACAGAAAAAAGAAGTTTCTGAGAGATGTCAACCACTACTACTGGGACGAGCCTTTCCTGTACAAGAGGGGTTCAGATGGTCTGTTCAGGGGATGTATAGCACAAGACGAGGTTCAGGGTGTGCTAGAGCACTGTCACGGTTCCGCCTATGGAGGACATTTTGCTACATTCAAGACTGTTCAGAAGGTGTTGCAAGCAGGTTTATAGTGGCCTACAATGTTCAGAGATGCTCAAGCCTACATCACTAAGTGTGATCCTTGCCAGAGAATGGGCAACATCAGCAGAAGGAATGAGATGCCACAAAATCCGATTTTGGAAGTGGAGGTGTTTGATGTTTGGGGGATTGATTTCATGGGTCCTTTCAACCCACCTTCTTCTGGGAACAACTACATCTTAGTAGCTGTTGATTATGTCTCGAAGTGGATTGAAGCCTTAGCTTGCCCTAGCAATGATGCAAAGGTGGTCCTGAAGATGTTCAAGAGCATCATTTTCCCCAGATTTGGTGTGCCAAGAGTTGTTATTAGTGATGGGGGATCTCACTTCATCAACAAGCTCTTCGAGAATCTTCTGAAGAAACATGGGGTCAAGCACAAAGTGGCTACACCATATCACCCCCAGACTAGTGGTCAAGTGGAGGTGTCTAACAAGCAGATCAAAGCCATCTTGGCTAGAGTAGTGGGCGCTTCAAAGTGAGATTGGTCTGCTAAGCTTGATGAGACTCTCTGGGCTTACAGAACTGCATTCAAGACCCCTATTGGGAGAACACCATTCCAGCTCCTTTATGGCAAGGCTTGTCATCTACCTGTTGAGGTTGAGTATAAGGCATTATGGGCAACAAAGCTTCTGAATCTAGATATCAAGCCTGCCCAGGAAAAGAGAGTATTGGACCTACATGAGCTAGAAGAGATCAGGCTGGATGCTTATGAGAGTTCTAAGATCTACAAAAAGAGGACTAAGGCATTCCATGACAAGAGGATCTTGCACAAAGAATTCAAGGCTGGCGATCAAGTTCTCCTTTTTAATTGCAGACTCAAGCTATTCCCGAGAAAGCTCAAGTCTAGATGGTCAGGACCATTTTCTGTCAAGGAAGTCTCACCCTACGGGGCAATCACCTTATTTGGAAAGGGAGGAAACGAATTCACAGTGAATGGACAGAGGCTCAAGCCCTATCTAGCTAACACCATCATTCCAGAAGGAACTTCGATTCCTCTGGATGAGCCTTCCACTGCCTGAACAAAACAGGAAGTCAAGCTCAGAGACGTTAAACAAGCTCACTTGGGAGGAAGTCCCATGTCTATCTCTGTACATATTTCTTTGTTTAGAATTTTGTTTTTAAATCGTCGAATAAGTGTGCTAAGCTATTTTGATTTTGTCTTGATTGTGTGATTTCAGGAAAGTATGAGTGGTGAACCATGCAACTGAGCCTTAGGAGGGAATTTTAAAATTTCGAAATTCTGACATGTGGACCCAGGACGAGCCCATTTGGTCGAGTCAGAGGAGTCATGGCCGAGTCAAAGCTCACATGCTCGAATGCAGAGGCGTCAGAGTGGAGTCAGAGCCAACATGGCCGAGTCACAGCTCACATGCTCGAGTGCACACGCTAAAATCCAGAGGATGTCAGCTCGAGTCACACCAGAGGGAGCCCACACGCTTTCAACACGCTCCCCTTGTCCTTTTTGTCCCCTCCCACTTGGCTATAAATGACGAACTCGACTCCTTACTCTCCTCACACCACAAACACTCTCACTTCTCTCTCTTTCATTTCCAGAAATCTCTCTAATTGTTTTTGCTGCTCTTGAGGCTTATCCTCACGACCGTAAGTTTTTTTTTCCTTTGTCTTTGATCGAGTCTCAAGTATGGATCCTCGCCAAGCCCGTCGTAGGTCAGCTAAAGCACTCGCCCGAAACTTCCAGATGTGGAGAGCGAGCATTCCTCCGGCCGAAGAGAAAGAACAAGAACAAGCCGCAGAACAAGAACAAGTTACGGTACCCATGGAGTATGAAGTCACGCCGGACTCGACCACATATGCCCGAGCCCAAGGATCAAATCAGAAGGGCCGGAAGTCTCGCTTGAGCACCCACACTCGAGCCGGCGAGACGAGACAAACCACCCGTGTCAAACGTGAGGGAAAAGAACAAATGGTGGCGAGTATGCATCAAAGGGGTGAAGAAACAGAGGAAGATGAGCCTAAGGTGATAAGGCAACCCCGAAAGAAGAACACCAAACCCTCTGCAACCAAGTACCTAGAGGTCCTCCTTGATCGTGGTTTTGAAGGGACAAGGTACCCGCACAAGGAAACGATGCAAGCACTCGGGATTGCTAGGGATATGGAGTATCTCTTTGAGGTAGGAGGTATAAGTTCATTCATGAACAAACCGCTGTAAGCCTACAAAGAAGAGACATGCCACTTCCTCTCATCTCTCAGGGTTCATTTCTATGATGAGGAGCCCGACGTTGAACCCGATGACGGTCCTGGTTTCATTACCTTCACGTGCAGAGGACGATCCTACGCCCTCACCTGTACCCTATATGGTTTTTCTGGGGGTGACGAACTGATTCAAGATTTTGATCATGAGGAGCTCAAACAATTATGGTCGACCATCGGAGATAGCACCAAACCTTTCTCCTCCTCTCGAAGCAAGAGCTCGAGCATCCGAAGCCCTGTCCTGAGGTACCTACACAAGACAATATCAAGCACTATGTTTGCAAGGAAGGTGACTGGGACGGTGAATGAAGGTGAATTAAAGATGTTGGACTTGTGCCTACTACCACTTCTGGGGTGCACAAGAGATGGTCGGAAGATGCTGGGTGATAGAGCAGATGCAAACCTCGCCCTTGTTCTGATGGAGCAATTCCTCAACTATAAGGACTGGGCGATAAAGATGGACAAGATGAAGATGGATGGCGCAGGTGATCTCTGCATTGGGGGTATCATCACTCCAATTCTTGTTGCTTGTGATGTAGAGCTACGATCAGTACCCTATCCACCAAAATGGATAGATATCGACTTCTTGAGAAGGTGCAGGTTCTTGGACCATACAACGCCTCCAGATGAGTACATCTATCAGTTCATGCGTCCGATCGTCAGGGAAGCCAAGCTGCGCCTGCCTTGCACGGATCTGACCAAGGTACGACTGGGCTGGAACATTGATTTCAATCCTCCTCTCGATAGACTCTACAATCCAGACGCGGAGATCATGGAACAAGGAATGGGGTCAGACGATCATGATGCTGTTCTAGAGGAGGGTGATCCAACAGAAAGGTACTCGTTTGAGGAGTACAAGCTCAAGCCCACACATAGTCCAGCTTTGAAGGAAGCACACATGTTCAGGGGAAGTCCGTCGCTGCACTTAAGGGTACCGTGAAGGACCTGAAGGACCAAGTGAAGGACGTTAAGGACCAGCTCAAGGACTTGTTCAAGGCCCTACACCCAAGAAAACCATCGTACCAGGGAGAATTCTGATGGGGAGCGGTTCGTTTCGAGAAGAACCAAGACCTCATGCACCTGAAAAGGAACCACCACGAGCCTCTTCTTTCGAGCCAAGGTAGCCAAGACAGTTTTAACACGCAAAGAATAGACGCCAAGCAGGAGGAGCATCTGGCTCGGGCACCCAGCTCGAGCAAGGACGTCGAGACAGACACTTCGGCTCGTCTATCTCGCGCACCCAGCTCGACCACTACCAGGTCGAGTCGACGTACTCTCCGTAATCACCAAGGTACCCGTACCGACCCTTTCTTGTATATATTAGTCGCATCGTTTTATGTTTTCTGTTACCTCTTAATCTTTCTTTCCAAATTTTTATTACACAAGGGACTGTGTAATTTAAGTTTGGGGGGAAAGATTAAAGTCTGTATTGATGTGTTTTCTCTGTTCTTATTTTGATTTTGTGCATCCTTGAGTCTGCATGCATCTATGGCATAGAAAAACCAAAAAAATCTTGAAAATTTTTCGAAAATGATTACAAAAAAAAAAAACAGAGTGTTCATGTAGTTGTTGCATTCACATTTTAGGATTGAGTCTAGATTGTTTCATATAGGGCTGTTGCATATACATAGGGGATGATGATGATTTAAAACCTTGTAAACTTGCTGATTCAACTGTATGACTTCAATGCCCTCATTTCTAGTTGTTTAATGCCTTGTTATTGAGCCTGAAGTAAGACTGAACCATGTTCTGAATGCACAACTAGATCGAGTCTTAGCTGAGGCATGCTGTGATTTTCTGTCATTCCCCATCTATTTGAACCAGAATTTGACTTATAATTATCATGTCTAGGCATAGAATTTGAACTCGTGGATACCATATACATACTTGGATTCTCTTTCATCTGTTTATACCACTCTTTGCTAATCCAAGTAGCTGATTCTCATTGTTAGATCAGTTTTACCATGCCCTTACCCTAGCCTTCTTTCAAGCCATGCTATTACTTTAGTGAGTGTGTGAGGTATATTTCTGAATGAGCTTGGTAGAAAGTGTTAGGTTTGAGCCGACAAGGATAAAATCTCATGTAGTTCTGGTTTACAATTTTCGAATCAGATAGGACTAGGTGGGATCTTGATCATTGGATATTGGGGTGGGTTCTGTGAATAGAAAAGAATGAGAAAAACTTGGAAAAAGAAAAGAAAAGGGTAAGAGTTCTTAGGAGGGGAATGATCTGAATGTTTGAGTATCTAGTAAAAGATTAGGGGATGTGCATAATAAAAGAAAAAAAGAAAAGGCAGAAAGCTCAAAAGTCTGAAAAATATAAAAACGCCTAAGCTAAGTTAAGAAAAGAACCCCAATCCGCTAGATGTATATGTGTATAACCCCTCCTAGAACCAAAAAAACAAAAAGAAAAAGATGAAACCGTTCCAAGATATCAAAAGAAAAAGCCTAAGGGTGAAGGGTAGAATCAGGATGACTTTCTGGGTTTTAGACTAAGGGATAAGAACGCTTGTGTAGGACTGGGTAGATGGGAGTCTATTCTTGTATGCATAGGTTGGTTCTTACCTTTAGCATTCTACTAAAGCTCATTCCGTTTCATTGAGAGACCCTGATATGCTCAAATTAATACCCTATAATGATACTAAAGCAGTTGCTGCAGTAAAGTTAGGGGTCGAACACAAGAACTCAAGAAAACTCACGCAATAGATGAAAGATGCAGATTGTGCTAAGCAAACAAATGATTGAATAGAAAACAAATGATTGAATTAAACTTAGGTTGATTTATATGGGAGGAAACTAGGCTCAGGGAAATTCTCAGGAAATCAATGATAGATAACAATTAATCAATTAAGGTTCAATTCAATTAAGCGCCGTTCTTGAACTCAAACACGATAGTATAGTTAACCAACTCTCGTTGTGAAAACTAACTAAGTCTAAAATCTAGAATTCCAAATCTCTTTGCAAATCCTACACAGTAAACCAGCAATCAATTCAAGTTTGATATGTTCACAATTCGATTAAACCAAATCTCTTTGCAGATAATCCAATTGCTCACCCTAGGTTTTATCAGATTACTCAATTGCACTGTCGTGCCTAATCGATTAATCTAGGTTCTATGTTCTAAGTGATCAGGTTAGAAAT
Source organism: Boechera divaricarpa (assembly GCA_026770425.1). Taxonomy (NCBI): domain Eukaryota; kingdom Viridiplantae; phylum Streptophyta; class Magnoliopsida; order Brassicales; family Brassicaceae; genus Boechera; species Boechera divaricarpa. The sequence continues at coordinate 18,482,764 of CM049192.1, read as the reverse complement.
AGCTTTGAGAACAACCTATGGTGAAGAACTATTCAGATTTTGAACCCTAACAAATCAATCATCATAAATCAGAGAAATCCATATGAGAAAACCCTAAATCTAAAAGGAGACTACTCAGACATGATAAATGAAACAAATACCATAACTGAATAAATCATGAAATTAAATATAACAAAAGAATAAAAACAAGGGTTCAGGATCTTCTCTATGATGAACAAAGTTCTGGATCCGTCTCCCTCACAAAAGCTCTCAAGTCTCAATGGTGGAATCAGAAATAAAAGTCCAAAGTAAAGTCTGCAGTCTCAATGGTGGAATCAGAAATAAAAGTCCAAAGTAAAGTCTGAAGTCTCTCCCTTGACCTAATGACTAAAAACTACTTAAATAGGTCTAAAAACACGAGCTGGGCCTCTTTGTAAATAAGGGAAAGTATTGGGCTTCTTATGGTGAGAATTCTCTTCCTTGGATATCTCTCTATCCCGCGTCAGTCGTCGGTATCGATCGATACCGGGATGGTGTCGATCGATACTCGGAATGGTGTCGATCGATACTCGGAATGGTGTCGATCGATACTCGGAATGGTGTCGATCGATACTCAGGCTTCAAAACGGGTACTTTCTTCGGTTTGCTCCAAAAAGGCTCCAAATGTCTCCAAAATCTCCAATTTCGTCCCAAACGTGCTAAAACCTGAAAAGACTCTAAAATGATAGAAAAAGCACTAGAAAGACTCGATAAAACGACTTATATCATGGCTAAAAACGGGTAAAATCCATGATATATCAGACCCTTGTTCTGAAACGTCAAAACCATACTGAAGGGACCATTTTTGTCTCTTGACCTTACCCTTAGCCGAATGAGTTCATTGAATATGTTTAGCTTGATTCATGGTTTCTGTCTAAATAAATGTTAAGGGGAATGATAGATTTGAATGCATGTCTAGGTTGAGGTTTGATTGAACTTGTGCTGAGAAGAGTATGGCTAACGTTTTTAAGTAGAGTTCACAACTTTGCATTCTAGAATTGGTAACTTGGACATTGAGATCATCTGTTACAATCTGCAAGTTTTGGTTCTGAGTCCCCACCTTCAACCCACTTCTCCATTCTTATTCTTTTGTTTGCTTGAGGGCAAGCAAAGACTATGTTTGGGGGAGTTGATATGTTTGCTTTTTGCATCGTTTTATCCTGCATAATTCATACGTTTAGACGTGTTATTCACCCTGTTCTTGTCATTTATTCCTAGTTTTGCATACTTAGAGTGTTTTGCATTAGGTTTGCATACATCCTGCATATTTGGCTTGTTACAGGTACTTTCAGGTGATTTTGGAGAAGTTAGGCCCGAAGCTGCTAGGACATGCCACTCGACCTGGATGCCCCAGCAGACGTGTTTTACCGAAGCTGTCTTGAGCATACCACTCGACCTGGATGCCCCAGCAGACGTGTTTTACCGAAGCTGTCTTGAGCATACCACTCGACCTGGATGCTACAACAGACTCAAGCACCTATGCTAGAGCAGACGTGATCGAGTCCATGCAGGAAATAGAGCAGAAACTCAGCTCTAACACCCATGCTCGAACTGTATGATCAAGCAGAGACAAAAGGTGGCGTCTTGAAGATTTCTGGCCGAGCTTGAGTACCCATGCTCGAGCTGCATGATCAAGACCAACATAAAAGAGGAGTCTTGGAATTTCTGAGCCCAGCTCGAGCCCCTGCAATCGAGTAGACTGCTCAAACCAAACACAGAAAAATGCAGTCTTGATTTCACCTGCTTGAGCACAGCACTCGACCAAAACGTGGTCGAGCTAGACCTTATCCCGCACGTTTTTACTATTTTGCCCATGACATTTTAGGGTTTTTAAGACTTAGTATAAATACCTAATGGGGATTAATACTAAGGAGAGAACGTTTTTAGCTCTAACATTTCGAGTTTTCCTTGTGTTCTTCATTGTTCTTAGTTTCCAGAACTTGTAATTTGATTTCTACTTGTTATTTTGAGTTGATTCCTTCTGTTCTATCATTTCTCCATCTATTTCTATCTTATATGCAAGTTTTTATGATTTCTGGGTTTGTGTTCTTGATGTTCTTCATGAGTTTTGAGTAGTCATCAGGGTTCTTGGGATGGGATAGATTAAGTGTGAAATCTTAGTCTTTCAGGTGGTTTAAGAGTATATTGTTTGATTTCCCTTCTAAATCAGTGTTCTTAATGCTAGTTTCTCTCTGATCAATTGAGATTAGAACTTAGGTGTTTTTCCACCCAGAAGGTGTTTGATAAAATGCTTGACTAAACTGATGTTAGAGATCTGCATGCCTAGCCTAAGGGATTAGTTGTCTAGGGTGTTTTTCGACAATATTGAACTGAATCTTATTGCCTGCTAGGGTAGATTTCGCCAAGGGATTGGGTCTGGAACTGGTCTAGTTTGAGGTTACTTATCACGGGAGTGGACTTAACTGGTTGTGATGTTTGATGTCTAGGGAATAGCTTGATTGAGTTTTGTTAAACCACTTGAGTAGGCTAAGGGGACACACTGAGTCAATTACCCCATCCTTAGGAACTTCTCTTGCATTATTTGACTTTTCTGCTAGTCCTATACGCTGTTCTGCTAACCTCTGTTAGTCCTATATGTTATTTCTGTTATTGATCTGCTTCTGTTAGTTCTTGCTAGTCCTATACAGTATCTATTTTAGTTTCCATTCTCAGTTTCTGTATAGGTTGCTAGACCCCAATACGCTATTTGCTTGGCTTGACTTGAATTGCTTGATCGCATCCTTTTTGGTTAATATCTCCACCCCTATGGATTGACACCTTACTATACTACAACGAAACTTTGGTCTAGTAAGGAATTGACTTATACCAGCGAACTCCAACTCTTTTCTGCGGTTATCCGCATAAATCTTCTGACGATCCTGAGCTTCTTTCATGTTAAACTTCAAGACTCGGATCTTCTCCGTAGTCTCCTGCACTAAATTCTCGCCAAACATGCTTCGCTCGCCCACTTGAGTCCAGCATAATGGCGTCCAGCAAGGCCTCCCATACAGAGTCTCATATGGTGCCACCCCGATACTCGCCTGGTAACTGTTATTATACGTAAACTCTACCAGGCTCAGATAATCAGCACAATGGCCACCCCAATCCAGCACACACATCCTCAAAAGATCCTCGAGAGTCTGAATGGTTCTCTCTGACTACCCATCCGTCTGAGGATGATATGCTGTACTCATGTGTACCTTAGTACCCATCTTCTTCTGGAACTCTCGCCAGAAAACCGATGCAAACTTACTATCACGGTCTGATACAATGTTCGCAGGTACCCCATGTAGTCTAACAATCTCATTGATGTACCTCCTCGCCAAAACCCGAGCTCCATCTGTTTTCCTTATGGCCAGGAAATGAGCAGACTTCGTCAAACAATCAACAATAACCCATATAGCATATAGGCCCCGCGAATTCGGCAATCCAACCACGAAATCCATCGCAACCATGTCCCATTTCCACTCAGGAATGGATAAGCTCTACAACAATCCGCTGGGAACCTGATGCTCTGCTCAACTGACAAGTCTCACAGCTGGCCACCCACTTGGCTACATCTCTTTTCATCCCGACCCAATGATAATACCGCTTCAGGTCTCGGTACATCTTAGTCGCCCCTGGGTGAATAGAGAACCGACTCTGATGTGCCTCTCGAAGGATGTCTCTCCTCAACTCTACGACGTTAGGCACACCTACTCGTCCATGAACCAGGATGGTTCCATTATTCGAGACTTGATACTCAGACTTCTCATCCCTCGAAGCCTTAATCAAAGCTTCATCTTTCTCTTGAGCCGCTTATACACTACTCAGAATATCGGCTTGGTTAGCCGCCTCTAACCCTAACGACTCTAACTCATCAGAAACGACACATAGCTGCAAGGTACTAATCATACCCACCAACTCCTCGATATCCTTCTCTGTACTTGCAGCTATCCGCTTCCTGCTTAAGGCATCCGCAACGAGATTAGCTTTCCCCGGGTGATAAGCTATCTCGAGATCATAAACTGCCATAAGCTCTACCCATCTTCTTTGTCTCAAGTTTAACTCAGACTGAGTGAACACATACTTGAGACTCTTATGATCCGTAAAAACCTGCACCTTAACACCATAGATATATGATCTCCATATCTTCAACGCAAACACCACTGCAGTCAACTCTAGATCATGAGTAGGGTAATTAGCTTCATGCTTCCTCAACTGTCTCGAAGCATACGCTATAACATTTCCATGTTGCATCAAAACACAGCCCAAGCCTAGCCTCGAGGCATCCGTATAAACCATATATGGTTCCTTAGGATCTGGTAAGGCCAATATTGGAGCGGTAGTCAACATCTCCTTAAGTCTCAAGAAGCTCTCCTCACACTTCTGAGACCACACAAAGGGAACATATTTCCCCGTCAACTTCGTCATAGGCTGAGCAATACTCGCAAAACCTTTGAACGAATCTCCTGTAATAACCAGATAGACCGAGAAAACTTCTTATCTCCGTAGCATTCTCGGGTCTCGGCCATTCCCGGATGGCCTTAATCTTCTCGGGGTCAACGGAAACTCCACTCTCAGAAACCATGTGACCCAAAAACCCAATCTCTCTTTGCCAGAAGCTACACTTACTTAGCTTGGCGAAAAGCTTCTGTTCCCTTAGCTTTTCCAACGCCTTCCTCAAGTGATCACCATGCTCGTCAGAACTCTTCGAATACACCAAAATATCATCGATGAAGATGATGACAAATTCATCTAAATATTCTCGAAACACATCTTTCATCAATCTCATGAACGCCGCTGGTGCATTCGTCAACCCAAAAGGCATCACCACGAACTCATAATGCCCATATCTCGTTCTAAAGGCCATCTTCTGAATGTCCGTCTCCTGAATAGGAATCTGGTGATATCCAGAAGCCAAATCAATCTTTGAGAACCAAGTAGCACCTCTCAACTGATCCAACAACTCATCAATCCTCGGAAGAGGGTACTTATTCTTTACCGTCACCCGGTTCAAACCCCGATAATCAATGCATAATCGGAAACTCCCATCCTTCTTCTTCACAAACAAGATGGGTGTTCCCCATGGCGAACTACTCGGTCTTATGAAACCCTTATCCAATATCTCCTCCAACTGCTTCTTAATTTCCGCCATCTCCGCCGGTGCCATACGGTATGGAGCTTTAGAAATAGGAGCCGTCCCCGGTTCCAACTCAATCGTGAAAAGATCCGACCTTTGTGGTGGTAATCCTGTCAACGATTGGAATACATCTTCAAACTCCCTCACCACGGGAATATTCTGAAGCATTGAGTCTCCGACTTCTTCTGGTATAGAAATCGTCGCGAGATATGCTTCACATCCCTTTGCTATCATCTTCTCGGTCTGGACCGCCGAGATCACCAAGCTCCCCGGTGTAGGTTTTATACCTTGATATACCACTTTCCCCAGCTCACCTTCGAACACCACTCGACCTTTATGACAATCCAGGTGAGCCTTATACTTCCCAAGCCAATCCATCTTCAAAATCACATCATATAACTCCACCGGCCAGACAATCAAATCAGCTGGTATCACTTCTCCAGCAATATGAACCTCAACGTCTCGCACCAGGCTATGTGTATCAAAGGTTTGACCCCCAGCCACTCTCACCCTTCTCAAACATTCACTAGGCTCTTCTCGAAGCCTTCCGACTCTTACCAATTCCGGAATAACAAAACAATGCGATGCTCCGGAATCAAACAACACGTGGGATGTAACCCCTCCCACACTCAGGGTCCCTACACATAGCCTATAAGTTGAGACTACCAAACAATAACAATTGCAACCACCAACAACAAGAAACAAAACTCACAGACACATTAAAAATAATCATAGGAAACGGATTCTAACCAGTGATCGGCTTGGAATTGCTCCCCTCTCCTGACTCGGTGGTAAGCGCATAGACTCGAGGAGTCACCGCCGCCTTCTTAGCTGGTGGAGCTCCTGAACTTCCCTCACCTTGCTTCAGCTTGGGACAGGAAGTCTTAATGTGTCCCACCTCTTTACAATGGTAATTTGTTAGGGCAGTTAGCGGCCTTATGGTTCAAGCCGCCACACCTAAAACACCCCGTTTAAATGCTAGAAGCACTCTGGGAAGAACGCTCCCACTTCCTCTTCTGCCCTCCCATAGACTTGCCACCTTTTCCAGGATCCGAATACGCCTTTTTGGCTGGACCCTGAGACTTTGCCGCTTTAGCCTCCTTCGCTAAACCCTCCTCAATGATGGCGGCTCTCTTGACTAACTCAGGTACTGAGGCATACGTCCGTACATTGCACCTGTTCTTCAAATCCAGACGCATACCATGCAAAAAGCGTCTTACCAGGGTTTGCTCATCCTCCAAACCCCTACCCGCATATTGCCTAAGTCGGTTGAACTCGGCCTCGTACTCTCTAACCGACCTGTTCCCTTGAGTCAAATACAAGAACTCCGTCGCCAACCTATCCAGCGCTTCTTGCGGAAAATACTTGAGATTAAATTCCTCGCAGAAGCCTTCCCATGCCTCAACACCATTTGGCCTTCTCGCCAACACACTACGCCATCACAAATGGGCATCTCCCTCAAGGTAATGCACCGCGAGATCACACTTATACTCCTCGGGGCATCTCACAGATACAAAGTTCCTCTCAAGCCTCGACTTCCATTGATCGGCCTTTATTGGCTTAGCACCCCCAGAGAAGAATTTGGTGCCAAGTCGCTGCATGTGATCCATCACGGTGAGATATGATAGAATCGCCGGTCCTGCAACACCTTCCCGAACCTCGGGATTAACCACTCTCGGCAACTCGATAACTTCAGGTGGCGCTACAGGAGCTGGAGCCGAAACCATTCCTGGTAACCTCTCTAAAATCTGAGTCAGTAACCCCAACATTTGACCCATTTGGTTATGACCCTCTTGTTGCTGAGTTTGAACTTGCGGCACTCCCACATCCGCTTGAGCCGCATCACCCGCAGCTCCCCCACTTCTCGACTCAGCAACTTCCTCGACCACCCCTCTGCCTTCACCCCTGGGTTCCGCTTGTTCCCTAAGCTCAGCCGGCTCCCACGCCACTCCTCCCCTACTTCTACCACTTCTTGAACTTCTCACCATACTACAAAGACAACAAAAGATTCAATACTCCAAACTCAACAACACAAATACAAGAGAAGTCTTACCGTGGAACCTTTTCCCCTTGGCCGAAGAGCATGATCTTTAACCCAACCCGCAATCAACGAATAACAACAACAAACAACATTCATACGCAAGACACCCCACGCATCCTAGAACCGTCTGGCTCTGATACCAAATTGAAAAAGACCTACCCCGAAACAATAAGACGGAACCCGCGGAAAATACGAAAATTTTAAAACTTTTTCTTAAAACATTTCTAATCGGTGAAAATTAAAACTTACTTGTTATTCAGGCTAAAGACTCCACCCCTAATGCAAGAAAAACACTTAAACCTTATTGCAATAGGGATCGATCGATCTTCTCCAGGATCGATCGATCCTATTCCCTAAAAACAGATCCGAAACTTCTACCTTAAGAACGCCCCTCAGGAACGGTCGATCCTCCCAAGAACTGTCGATCCTGACCCCATGTGATCGATCGATCACCCTTGGACCGATCGATCTTCACACCCTGAAAACGATCCGAAAAATTTTACGTCAAAACGGATCGATCGATCATACTTTGATCGGTCGATCTCTTTCCTCCACCAAATAACCCGATCATTCTGGCCAAAATAACCCACCAGGATCGATCGATCTTACTCCGGGATCGGTCGATCCTACCCCTAAAAACTTGGCCAGAAATCTTCTGCTTCGAAAACAACCTACAGGATCGATCGATCCTACTTGGATCGGTCGATCTCTCCTTTGCCCTACGCCCAAAACAACTTCACTCAAGCAACACACGACAACAACCAACAACCAACCATGACATTTCTTAAGCATTCAAAACCATCTTAGCAGACCGATATGCATCATACATCTTCCTTCTCGGCCTTGGTTCCACGAGCTTCGATATTTAAGACTTGTCCTTACCTGCACCAAAAGAGGCGCGTAAGCATTGATAATGCTTAGTGAGACGGTCATCCCATCTCACAGCGATAAACACATATAATCAAAAGCTTACCGCAATCAATATGCAATGCAAACAATTAGGCAATATCATGATAAGGCTCTATCGTCACACACATCACATAACATGGACTAGCCATAAATCACACCCATATGGACAAGTCCTACATCACACATCAACCACGAAAAGTCTAATGATTATATGTTCGCTACGGTCACGCACTCACCTCGTTGACGATTCGAACTTGACGATTCCAAGCTTTAAGCTTGCTTCCCTTGCACCCCTAAGCTCCTACTCACCAAAATATCACCTCTTGCCTAGCAAGAGACCAAAAAACACTTCAATTGAAAGAACATAAGCTTAAAGACCTCATGACAACCCCTTAAACTCGGATTCCTTTTGCTCAAAAACAGGGGTAACTTCGATTGCTCATAACTCCTACTATAGGTCGAATTTGACAAACCCCTTCGGTGATCATTAAGACTACACTTTCAAGAACTCATCTACCAAATTTCATCCAAAACTAACAAGATTTGAGTGTCCAAACACTCACTCAAACTCAACTCGGCGCTACAGCCCGCAAAACAGAGCAGTCTAGGGGAAAAATCGTATCTCCTAAACTACTCAACAAATACCCTCGAAATTTGGTAGACAAGCACAAAAGAGATGGAAGAACTTACCCACCAAATCTCAACTCAATCCGAGCCCTCTAGATATCCCGATCGAAGCTCACAAGTCGCTCCAAGATTTTGTTTTCTCAACCCTTTTTCCTCCCTTTTTCCTTCTCCTTCTTCTCCCTCTTTCTCCTCTTCTTCTCTTGTTTTCTTTCTCTCCTCTCCCCTCCTCTCTTTCTCGTTCTCTCTTTCCCAAAAGAAGAAGAGTCTAGAAGGGGGTAGAAGAGAAGGAGAAAAGATATATACATATGCATGTATGTGTTTTGGTTTAATCCCAATTAAACCAAACCGAATCTACTAAACCACAACACTCGATCTTAATTACTTATTTCCCTTGGTTTAGTAATTCCATCCAATTTCTCGAAATATTTGAAACATCTCCCCGTCCCAAAATATTTCTTCCACTCCCGTCCCAAACCCCAGAATCACCACGAAATTCCGCTAAACCGAACCGCTCGGGATTCCCAACAACGATCACTCCTCGACCGTTTTACCTCATTCCTCACCCCTAGGGCCACCAATCAAGCTCGGTACCGTTCCTTCCTTGGCTCAATAACATTCCAGGTCTAACATCGCAAGATACTACGTGGTCACCCAACGGCTAACCCGTCGAATCCAATACCACAGGATCCGAACGAGTAAGTCGTCAAACGACCTAGCATATTAGAATCCAATACCACAGGACCCCAATATACTAAGTCCCCGTGAGATCCAATACCACAGGCTCTCACTCGGTTTACCACGGTAAACCGCCCCGTTAGGGCTAAATACCACATAGCCCTAACAACATCATTAGAGTAAATACCACATACTCTAATGACCCATCATTAGGGTTAAATACCACATAACCCTAATGACCCGCCAATAGGATTAAATACCACATAATTCTATTGACCCCAACCACATAGCAGGATCTATTGACGTAAACCCCAAAATCACCGAACCGTGACGGAACGAATACTTCGCTCAATCCCGCAACACATGAAGTACCACATCATGTGTTGCCCCGTCGATACATGAAATACCACATCATGTACTCGACATCCCAATACATGAAATACCACATCATGTATTATAAACCCCGACTCAATCCGTAAAACATCATTATATTATTAATCAACTCCAAAATATAATATCTCGAGGGTTCATTACAGCAATAACTATAAATAAATACAACTCGAGCAGACGACTTAGGAACACGGATGTTACAATTTTTTATCGAAAAGGGGTTTTTATTAAGGAACTTGCTGCAAGTATATTTTATGTATCCTCAAAATATGAGTTGTGGTCGTATTTAAAATTTTTGGAAATTGAAGGTAGAGTTTCGAGGGAGCCGAGTAGGTAGGAATCACTCACGTTCTTCTTAAAAAGAGAATCTAATATGGAGAAGATGCTAAAAAGGCTATTTTGTGGAAAAACAACCAGTTTTATATAAGTGAAATAAATCCTTGATTATAATCTGAATTTCCTTACTAGAATACTTTTTGGATAAGAACCAAAAGTATCTCTCTAACTCCTCAAAAGCAGTAAACAATATTGAATAAAACGTATGGATAGTAGAAACGACTAAAATGCTTGTCAAAAACTCAGACTCTCTATAATACATGAGAACTAGAGTTTGGTTACCTACAATGAGACCATATCTTTAAGCATACTACCAAATTCAAAATCAAGGAGGTGATAATAGTTAATTGAGACTATGAGAAGCTCTCAAAGTATTTCCTCATATGTAAAAGACTTACTCATGACCAATATCATTGTTCAGGATGGATCTCTCTTAGACATCTCTTAGACAGGAAAAATAAATTTTCTTTAAAAAGCACAAAAATTATACTTAGGAGCATGATCCAGGAAAAAAGGAAGCAAACGAAATAGAGAGAGTCGAGGTAGAGATGGAGGGAGGATCCAATGGACTATTAGCTAGAACTTAGAACCTAAGTTAATATCGAAAGAAATAAAACCTTAATTGGTTTCCCAATCAAAAAGATAAATCTGACCATAATTCAAACAAGTCAATATCTACACTAGACATATATGTGTTCTCCTAGGCAAAAGATCCCAAAGAAAAAGGTAAAAATATCACCTCTACTCAAGCCCAATCCAAAGCATAAGTAGGGTAAGTATATGTTTAGGATCTCCAATTTTTTGGGGTTTTTAAGAGCTTCTAATTTTTAATATATTTAACAATTGTGTATTAGAGTCATTTTGCTTTGCTGTGACAGTCCAGAGCCATTGGTTTTTTCAAATAATATCATTTAATCCAAGCCACCCATAGAGAATCTTTAGAGGTGTGAATCCTCCAAATTAATTTCAACAAAAGCGTTTTATTCCAGCTTTGGATGTTTCTCAAACCCAGACCACCCTCATTCTTTGCACAGCAAACTGTAGTCTAGGCAACTTTGTTGGCACAAGTTTCTTATGTTTGACCAGACCATAAGAAGCTCTTGCACATTTGTTCCACCTTCTTAATGCAACCATTAGGAAGACAAAACGCAGCTCTCCAAAAATTAAGGACACTGTATATTACTGAGTTCAAGAGTTGTAAACGAGCTGCAAAACTCAGAAATCTCACCTTCCAACAGTTGAATCTTCTTTGAATGCTATCAATGAGAGGCAAATATTCGGCAAGTCTCAGTTTCCTTGTCATAAGCGGCAGGGCCTCTCTTTTTCTGAAAGGGAATTCACCCATTTTAAAACCATGAGCAGCCGGGGCCTCTCTTTTTCTCCCTTTGCTACCAACCACATACAAAGCAGATTTGTCAACATTCATCTCTAAATCTGACAAGTCCTGAAAATCCTGAAGACTATTGATAATACCTACTGACGAGCTGTTTCTCACATCAAAGAAGATAATTATGTCATCAGCAAAGGCCAAGTGCGTCACTCTTGGCTGTTTTGCCTGAGGATGCAGGCCAATATCCCCTCTATCAACTCTATCTTTGATGAGGTTCCCAAAGACCTCCATGGCAATAACAAACAGAGATGGAGAAAGAGCATCTCCTTGTCTTAATCTTTTTGCTCCCTTAAAATGACCACATAATTTTCCATCGACTTTTATCGAATAAGAAGTCGTTGTGATACACTCCTTGATCCAGTTGACATAAGTTGTTGGATTTCTATTTCCTTCAGAGCCACAATGATAAAAGACCAATGAATAAAATCAAAGGCCTTCCTAAGATTCACCTGGAGAGCATCTTTTTAGGACTATTCTTTCTCTTGAATCCCCGCAACAATTCTGTAGCCAATAAGTACATTCTCTACAAGCAGTCTACCCTTAACAAAAGCTGATTGATTGTTAGAGACCATTTGAGGTAGGAGCAACTGCAACCTGTTTGCTAGAAGTCTAGATATTACCTTGTACAGGACATTGCAAAGAGATATTGGTCTGAAATCTCCAATTCTATCGGCTCCATCTCTCTTCGGAATCAGAGCTATGGTGGTTGAATTGATCTGTTTTAAGAGTTTCCCAAATTTTAAAAATTCATGAACAGCCTCCACAGCTTCCTTCCCAACCACAATCCAAGCATCCTTATAGAACTCTGCAGAGTACCCATCAAGCCCTGGGGACTTAGAATTTGGCAATTTCAAGAATTCTTTCATTATCTCCTCGTTTGTGAAAGGCTTGATCAGATTCTTCTTATCAACTTCAGAACATTTAAACCGAGTTAACTTTTGACTTTCAATCTCTTTGCCTCAGAAAAGACTTCCTTTTGCTGACCTAGAAGACCTCTGAAGAACCTTACACATTCAGCTTTTATACCCACATAATCTTCAATACGGAATATATCACTGTCAAGCAAGTAATGGATTTGATTAAGATCCCTTCTTCTCTTAATTGCTTGGTGAAAAAAGGCTGAGTTCATGTCACCTTGCTCCAACCAATTCACCCTAGCACTTTGTTTAAGGAATTTCTCTTCTGCTTCTGCATACTCAAACCAGATTCTGTATAAACTTTTCTCCTTTTCTACCAACTCCGGAGATATAGAAAGCAGCAATTCTGATTGACATCCTTTAAGCTTCTCTTCCGCTTCCAAAACCCTTTTTCCAATGTTAGAAAAATTATCCTTGTTTAGATCTTTGAAGACACTCTTCATAGCTTTCAGCTTGCTAGCAAACTTAAACATAGCAGTTCCAAGAACAAACAGCTTGTCCCATTCATCTTTCACTTTCGCCGCAAAATTTGGATGGAGTGAGAGGAATGTTGAGTAATAAAACGGCCTACAAACCTTCACCGGGATATTACCAAGGCTGACACAAGCAAGCGTGTGATCTGAGAAGAGAGGCGCTATAAAAAACCCGAATGAGTTTGGCAGTTTCAAAATCCAGTGCTGATTCACTAAAATCCTGTCTATCTTTTTGACTATAGGGTTCTCAACTTGCTTATTCCACCAGGTGAAGTCGTTTCCCCTAAAAGACAAATCAGTGAGCTCACAAGAATTAGTGCAACTTCTCAAACTTTCCATGCCCTTCGTGATTTTCTTTGCCACTGGAGATGAATCCTCAAGGTTGAGAGCCTGATTGAAATCGCCTAATACCAACCAAGGCCTAGTACCAACCACTCCATCACCATGAAGGCTACCAATCTGCTCCCACAATTTCTCTCTTTTCTCCGAATAGTTAGAAGCGTACACAAAAGTAACAATAATCTTTTTGCTCAGATCCTTTAACTTAACGCAACAAGTGATAGTTTGGTCAGACTTCTTCACCACCACAACATCTAACCCCTTTTTCCCAAGGTCTAAAAATTTGTAATTCCCAGCAAAATTCCAATGAGCAAAATGATCAGAAAGAACCCTTCTATTGTTCTCTCTGACTCTGGTCTCTATTATACAACCAAATCCGATCTTATTAGCCTTAAGCCATTTTCTAAATATCCTTCATTTAGCGGAGTTATTGAACCTGCGGACATTCCAGCAAAAAGTGTCTATCGACATAAAATTAGGCGTAGATGGGGCCTTTGCCCCTGGAGTTAAGCCCGTTCTTACCTTTCTTTCCTTTAGAGGATCCTCTTAAATAGTATGATTCATCTACAGAAGAAGCAACATCTGAATCATCTGGGTCCTCTGAACTGCTACTCTCAGCGGAACTAGAATCCTCTTCTGTGTAGTCTGGAGAAGTCACGTTCTTCTTTAGAATAGAGCCTTTTCCATTCTTAACCTAAACCTTCTCTTCATTTTTTCTACCCATTCCTTTTCACCATACTCCTTCCTTGGTGGTTTAGCTCCTAACTCTTTGATCTTAATTGAATTAGAAGTCATCTTTCTTGATTTCTTCTTTTTCTTCTCTGAACCTGACTTGGCTAACCGCTCTTTTACTGTGTCATCCCTAGTAGCAATTGGATGATCTTCTTTATCCTCTGGCTGCTTCTTTTTCCTTGGAAAATTCTTTCCCATATGACCTGTAGAGTTGCAATCCTTATAGGTGATTGGTGCTTTCGGACACTTCTTAAGAGGATGTCTTACTTTGTGACAGTGTTCGCAGGTTGGAGGCAACCATGGACAATTTACAGTCACTCTTTATATTGCACCTGCTTGAAACTGAACATTTACCGCTTCCGGTATTGGTTTCTTTAGGTTGACCACTGTGAAGACCTTCCCTACCTCTAAGTTTGTCAAATTAGCCGTGTCTGGATGCAGGAATTTCGACTCCCCTAGCAGCCCAACAATGTGTTCAAATCCTTCAGGCGAGAAAAATTACGGAGGAACTCCTCTAAACTCCAGCCAAACTGGTGCATGTGTCAGAACTGGCAACTGAGGAGTAACTCCTGGTTCCCACTTCGCAACAAACATTGATTGGCCCTCTATATGCCACATACCTTGAGCCAAGACTCTAGGTCTAACAACTGAGCTAGGGATTCTAATCAGGAAGGATTGTTCAGACAACTTTGAAGCTGTAATATCTCTCATCTTGTTACTTTACATTCCATTCGTTATGGCGTGTAACGCACCTAGAGTGGGAGCTTTCCCATGGAATTAGGCTAGAATGTAATTCGTCCAACGAGATTGATTCTTAACTGTAACCGTATCCAGAATTTTGAGCACAATTCTCCAGAGGGTAATAGAAAACCTTCACTTTTCTCAGACAACTTTTGCTTTGCCGACACCATGTCACACCAACTCAGCTGAGAGATTTCCACCTCCTTTTCCGCCTAAGCGTTACCATCCTTAGCGTCTGGCATCTGCGAATTCGGAACCACTTCTGTCGAGGAGACAGAGTTGCTTGGAGAGCTTTCCTTTGCTGTCACAAGATTTTCCCTGTCTTGCTCTCCCGTCTTAATCGCCAGATCTAAAGAATTGTCTTCCTCACGTCTAGGGATTTCTGCTGTTTGGGGAGCTCCTACCTTCTCTTGCAGAGAATTCTCAGAAGCTTGTCGAAGTGGGGGTTGAATCAACGCCTAATTGTTGACATCAGAGGCAACGGAGTCAGAGGGTTCTGAAATCGCTGCCGAAGGTGCTTCAAGAGGGATGGGATTCGTCGTCTTCCGAGGAAAAGAGGACTTCTTGATCGGTTTGTTTTTCTTGGCCATTGGGTTTGCCAGCGACGGAGGCTAGGGACTATCGACGGTGAAGGAAGCGGTGGAACTAGGTTACAGAAAAAAATATCGTCTTTTTAATCGCTTTTGAAGAGAGAAAAAATATGAGAAAAAATGGTTTTTAGTTTCTTTTTCTTGGCAATTTTTTCTTGTGATTATACTAGTTTATTATTATTAAAATTAGAATAAAATACAAGTGATGACGAATGGATTTGTGGAACGTGGAATAGAGAAGAAGACCAGACCAGAACAACGTGGGGGTCCTGGGGAAATGAAAAGACACGACAAGCTTTGTGTTTTCTTTCTCTCATATATGTTCACTGAATCTGAATTCTGAAGACCTTGAGTTAGAGATACTTTAGGGTTACATTTTGTTCACCAATGGCTAATTCAATGTTCTCTTCTTCGGCCAAGCCACACTTCTTCAAGCCCATTCTTCCAGGCTTCAACACCTACATTGTAATCTCTCTGGCTCTCTCTGCATGTTACGTTTTTATTGTTACCTTTTCTTTTTTTAATCTGTTCTTCTTTGTTTGCAGTTGATTCCTGAAGCTTTTTACTCGAACTACTTAGAGGGAAGACAAGAGGGCAACGCCGCAGAACTGAGATCAGACGCGTCGGAGATCATCTGGAAAATTAAGATGGACGGCCGAAGATTAACCAAAGGATGGGAACAATTCGCCGTGGCTCACAGTCTTCAGGTCGGCGACATTCTTGTTTTCAGACACGAAGGAAATCTCTTGTTTCATGTCACACCTTTCGGACTGAGTTGCTGTGAGATACTTTACTCACAGAAAGACGAGAAAGATGTCAAGGACAAGACAGGTAAGTTGAACTCTTTACCGTACTTTCGAGTTAAAGATTTTACGGTTTTTCAACTACGAAAAGGGGAAGCTATTGACGTTTACTTGTGGTCTGCTTCTGATTCAGGAAAGCTTACAAGAAATATAACAGTGAAGAAAACCGCAAAAAATGAGTGTTCATCAGTGGACACTACTGATTTTGTGGTCCCTGTCACAGCTTCAAACCAACGACTTGATTCATTTGTAATAAGTCCTTCACTCTATACTCTTTTGAATTGAATTTGTAGAATGAAATTAATATTGCAATCAACTTCGGATATTTTCTTTGCAGTATCTTCCAAGAGGTTTCACAACCTCAAGTGGTCTGAGTAAACTGTGCAATGAGATAATCCTAATCGATGAAAAAGGTCGGCCATCGACACTACAGCTGAGTTACCATAAATCAACTAATCGGTTTTGTGCTAGCCGAGGTTGGAGAGCTTTCTGCTGCAGGAATGGGCATAAAACTGGTTGTTTCTTGAGGCTCATATTGGTCCGAAGTGGAAATACACTGGCGCTCCGGATTTTTCCTTTGGAGAGGGATGCGGACAGCATTGGTAAGTCAGCACTCTCTTGCTTTTATATGTAGTTAGGAATGCAATGATTATGAGGGAACCTTTTCTATCCAGGAAAGCACTCGAAGAAGATTAATCAAGAAGTAGAACATGAGTCTGCAAAAGAAGAGACAAATTTGGAATCAGGAAAGCTTATAAGAGATAGATTAGTGAAGAAAGATCCCAAAAATTTGTGTTCTTCATCACACGACACTAACTTTGTGGTCCTTGTCACAGCCTCAAACCAACGACTTGATACATTTGTAATAAGTCCTTAACTTTTATTACTCCTATTTAACTGAATTTTGTAGGATGAATTAGTAATACTCATGAATGTTATAAGCAATTTGGGATATTATCTTTGCAGCATCTTCCAAAAGGATTCACAACCTCAATTGGTCTGAGTAAACTGTGCAAGGAGATTATTTTTATCGATGAAAAAGGTAGGTCATCGATACTAGACTTGAGGTACCATAAATCAAGTAATCGGTTTAGTGTCAGGCGAGGCTGGAGAGCTTTCTGCTGCAGGAATTGGCATAAAACTGGTAGCTTCTTGAGGCTCATATTGGTTCGAAATGGAAAAACACCGGTGCTCCGGATTTCTCCTTTAGTGAGGGATGAGGACAGAATTGGTAAGTTTCGCACTCTCTTGCTTTTATATGTAGTTAGAAATGCAATGTTCATGAGGGAACCTTTTCTATCCAGGAAAGCACTCGAAGAAGATTAATCAAGAAGTAGAACATGAGTCTGCGAAAGAAGAGAAGGACGTGGAATCATTGTCTTTGTCAGATACTATTAGCTTTGTGGTATTTGTCACAGTTTCTAATCTAAGGGAAGATAGACTGGTTAGCATTTCACATTAATCCTACACTCTTATACAATGGCTTTTGCATTCCAAAGATAATTGGAAGTTTTTTAGTCTGACTATTTGGTGTTGCAGTATCTTCCAGTAAGGCTTTCAAGGTCAAACATATTGGACAAAAAATTTCACGAGATAAATTTAATGAACAAAGAGGGAAGAACGTGGACGTTATGTTTAAAATACAGTAAATCCTCCGGTAAGTTTAGCATCTCACGCGGCTGGAAAAGTTTCTGCGAGGCGAATGGTCAAAAACCTGGATGTACCTTCTTATTCAAGCTGGTCAGAAACAGAACAGGCCATGTGCTGCTCATGAACTCTTTAGCGGAAAATATTCACCAAAGCAAAACAGGTTTGTGATGTTAACTACGCTCATTTCCGTTCGAGTTCCACACATTGTAGTCAAGTAATTTAGAGTTGCTCCGTTTTACCGTTTTTTTCAGCATCTTTCGATGACTCTGTTGGACCAAGACGGAGTAGCATGGGTTGAAGCACATGAATCCAAGACTTAGATTCCGTTTGAAGGGTTATGTTTGAAGCATCCTGCCTTTTTTTTTTTTTTTTTTTTTTTTTTTATTAGACATGTCAATTAGGGTCTAAACCCCAAACTTCGTCAAGCCCGAGCATGAGAAAAGAGTTCAGCTTTATATATCAGATATCTAAAACCAAAAATCCAGAACTTTCAATGTAAGACCGTTTGCGCTAAACCTTTTTCAAATTTAACTAGACCCGGATTCAGAAGAAATTAAAAGCCTGCATATAAACCTATTGGTTTTTGTAACCTAAGTGACAGTAAGATGCTTAATTGCCTTTTATGCAAGTGGTTTACTAATAGTGATGAATGGTGTATATCATTTGTTCACCTTTGTGTAAATTTCTTGTCCACAAACAAAATGATATCCAGTCAATATGTATTATCATCAACAAGTCTTGCGTATCAAATTATAAGCTGTAAAGGAAACTATTAAGTCGTCAACCTTCAATGCAGTTACAGTGTCCTTCAATGCAACATGATACAATCACAGACCAGGCCATAATAAGTAGATAACTGGGAAATCCAAAAACACTTGCACTTATGAGAAACATGAAGCAAATAAAGTAAATTTGAGGACAATACAACACACAGAATATGAAGAACACTAAAAGAATGAAAATACGCTATATCACAAAAATTATGTTTACACAAGGCCAGCATAGCAACTCTTCTTGATCCTGACTATAACGCTTACTTGATTCCAAGCTTTTTATTATACAGCAATCGGTGTATCCTGTGGAAGCCATCTTAATCAGTTTTTCTTGTCATGCCTTAAAGGAGTAGGGATTTACATCAAATTATAATTATCACTAACAATCATTAAAACTCAAAGCTATTACTAGTTCTAGTACTAAGTCAGTTTTGGTTAAATAAATAACAGATTTTTGGCCGCCTAACAAAACAAATGTTGCGTCCTGACAACCATAAAATGTGATTTGGTTTGATGACTCACCTTGGAACTCATATTTGAGACAGCTAGATTGAACTTCTCTTTGGTTTTTGAGCCAGCAACCTGGCCTACTCTCGCCACTTTACTGAAAGCGCCACTAAACCAAGCAGCTCCAGCAGTCACATACCTATTTGGAAGCATAATCAAAAACAAAGAAACAAAACAGAGTGGGTTCATCACGGTAGTGTTGAAAATGACCAATTCATTAAGTCAGGACAAAAAACTTTGAAAGAAAAGTAGTTAGAGATGGACAATGTTGATTCCTGTCATATCTATCATCAAGAAGGTGTCTAAGGATTTATATTCCACCAAAGAATCAGAAGACAAGAAATTCTATACCTGCTTGATTTGACAGCTGAACCCGTGTCGTTTAATTTCTTCTCGGCTGCAAATATTGCTGCCATGGTTTTATCGGAGACCTGAAGCTTTTGATCAACAGATTTCACTTTCTCATTAACAGCAGAAATACCAACAGTTAACTTCTCAGTAAGCCCAACTCGCTTGTCAAAAGATGAAACTTTGGCAGAAGCATTGGCTCTTAATTGATGCTTTTCGTCGAATGCCTTGGCTTTATTAACTGCATCTTGTCCAAGAGCAGAACCTTTTGCCAAAACATTTGCCACCACATCTTGCGCTTTGCTAACATATGCTCTACTATTACCATCCGCCGTAGTTCTGGTCTGCAAATCGAGTTTATTTTACATTATTGATGTATAACAGAACATGCTTACAACTATATCACACAAGCTAGTTTTGTTAAATTCCTGCAAGAGTATTACTATGAAACGAATGAGCTATAACAAGAAAAATTAAATGGAGTTGATAATTTGTCAAGTTTAAAACTTGTTTCAACACAGCCAAGTAAAGTTGTTCTTCCCCGCTAACAAAGGGTAAAAAACCAAATAAAGTTGATGAGATTCTGAAAGAATGAATAGACTAAGAAAGCCCAAAACCACTATAAAAATTGATAAGAAGGTTTGAAAATCAGTATTTGACAGTGAATCCATAGACAAGTTTCTGCATTAAACAGCACCCAAAAAATTCTCCTAACCTGTGTAGTACTCTCTGGAAGACCAAGGGGCAACGCGTTGTCCACCATTCTTACTTCCTGCATGAACAGAAACTAAGATATCATACAGAGCAGACTTGAGGGAAAATTTGATTTGAAATTAACACACAACCTGCATCTCACGCCTCGGAACATAGTTTTCTGCTCGAGTTATTGTAACAATCTTGTCCACAATCGTCGCACCCTGCAAAACAAGATGTAGATTCTGTTAATGTTTATAGATTTTGAAACTGTTTGTGCAAAACTCTCTAAACCAATACTAAATAGAAATGCACATATACATACATTGAACATGACTTAACCGAAACTTAAATGCTCTATAACTCAATTACATGTTAATAGTATCACAAAATGCATAAGGCCCTTAAAACACACACACAATTCTCCTTTGTCATACAAAAAGCTACAAAATGAATAGTGTCGGTGAAATAGTAATGACAAAATTACATACCGATAATAACAACGCAATTTCAAGGGCTTTCGGATCCGTAAACGTAACAAATGCGATTCGAGACTGCCCAACTTCTCTGCACCTAAAATTCCCGACAACATTAACGCTTCAATTTAAGCTAAAGTTGAAATTAAACAGAAGAAGAAAACCTAAAACGAGCATAGAAGAAAAAAAGTAAATTACTTTTGGATTTCTATGTGTTCTATGTCGCCTGAGAAAGAGAAAAACTCGTGAATCTCCCTCTCCGTCGCTAGATCTGAGACATTATTTACTTGAACACTTCTCGTCTACATCGAATTTGAAGAAGAAGAAGAAGAAGAAAAAAAAAAAACACCAGTAAGAAGAAACTTTGCAGCTCGAGAATTGAAAAAATTAAAGTAATCATCATTCACCTGCATTGTTGTAGAAGCTCTTGACTGACTGCGAATATACAGAAGAGAGAATAATTTTGACGAAAGCGAGAAGAAAGATTTGAACAGCCCAGACGTCACTGTTGTCCAGCTAAGCTAATATTATCTCTCGCTAAAATGTTTTTTCTAAATGTTTATTCCTTCAATTTCTAAATAAATAAGTTTTTTAAGTTTATATATATATATATATATATATATAATGATCTGTCACAAAACCCGCAGATTTTATTAATCTGCGACAGATTTGTTTGTGGGGAACAGTTGTGCATATTTGGAATAAATCAGTCGCAGATTTACAAATCTGCGGCAAAAAAACTATGTCGATTTGTTTGACAGGAACAGCAGATTAATTAAGTCTGTCACAGTTTTGTTCATCTAACTAATCTGCCGCAGAAATATTTGAGGACGACAGACTTATTTTTCTGTTCATGAGATCGATAATAACTAGATTGACACGTAGCGATGACATATTTATTTAAGCAACAACATAGTTAATTGGGCCGACAGACTTATATGTCATGGCCGCAGGATTGTCCGACCATGTGTCGACAGACTTAATTCTGACTATACTAACTTTTATAGTAGCGACAGACTTATAATACGCAGATTTTTTTAATACTTTAAGCCGTAGAGTTATAAACGCAGATTTAATTCTAGTAAATCACAGATTTGTTATCCTGGAAATGAGATGGACAAATCTTGACCGTTTAATTTAGGTTTTCTTAGTAGATATAGATATTGTCGTCACAACATATAACTAACTGTTCATTGTCAATTTCCGTTCGAGAGCGAAAATTAAATTCTTCAAGCAGCAGAATATCTACCATTAAGCAATCGAGATCAAGCATCAAGCATCAAATTTCGATTATCAAGAAACACCAACCCAGCTCTTGCGTTGTGAGATGGATCAGATTATTCTCGTATGTGGAAAATGGGAGTGTGAAGGAAGTAGATGGTTGTTTAATGTTGATAATAAGCGAGGGTCTAGAATACTAAAAACTGATTCTAGTAACCGATTTGAAGATTTCATCGAAATGGTGTATGAGGATTACACATTGGATAAGAGATCCTGTAAACTCGAATTGAGCTACATGTTTCCTAAGAAGCTTATTTGGTGCAATCGAAAGCTTATTTGGTGCAATCGAAAGCGGCAATAGTTCGACTATGTGTTGAAGTGAAGGAAAAAGTTTGTGAATCAAGGATAAAGGAAATAGAGGACGATTATGCAGATTCAGATCGGAGAAGATATATTCAGATATGTGGCGAGAAGGATCCGCGTCCTATTCTTGAAGAAAAATTGGAATACAAAAATTATGACAACAAAATAGGCTGTGGTATGGGAAAAAATGATGAAGATGTTATACAATTTCCCAGTTTTTGGGGGCAATCGCAAGCGTCAATTGTTCCAGTTAGTGTGGAAGTGAATGAAAAAACATCTGAATTTGTTGATTCAGAAATGGATGAAGTCATGTCAGAGAAGAAAGCTGAAGAAGAGGAGGAAGACGATTATACATAGAAATTCGATTATTGCGATGATTCCGTCGGTACAGACTCTGGTTATGAGAATTTTGCATCGTTTGAGATCCTACCAAAAGAAGAGGATGAGAATATAGAGGATGACAAGCCAGAGGATGAGAAGCCAGATGTATTTGTAAGTCAAGGAACTGGAAATATTAAATATCAGATATCTGAAATTCCTGTTAAGGATTTAGCTCTCAGCTAATGCTTTTTGACGAAAGAGCATCTGGAAATGAGATTGAAGATTTTAAGTGTAATACATAAATTTGATTTTGATGTAAAGAGATCAAATCCAGTATTGTTGATTGTCAAGTGTTGGGTTAACAGATGTACATGGAAGGTACGAGCATCACCTATAGGAGATTTTCCAAAGTTTCATACCCGCAAGTATGTCGCTGAACATACATGTTCAGTTACAGATCGTTCTACAAGATGCAGACAAGCAACGCATGAGGTACTTGGAATGTTATATAAGGAATTTGTTGGTGGGGTTGGACCATCCGTTTTGCCAATGCATGTTGCTGATGTTCTAAATAAACGATTTCAAATAAGGGTTAGTAACCACAGACTTTGTTACCTTGCCTTTTATGTTTTCGCAGATTTTTTAAACTAGGCATTGTAGTAAACGTAGACTTTTTTGATACAATCATGTTTGTTACGGAATTTTAATACTTTCTTGTGGAATTGTGTTATAGATGGAATATTGGAAAGCCTATCAAACATTAAGACATGTACGATCATTGATTAATGGGACACCGGAGAGTGGATATTAGTTACTACCTGCTTATTTATACATGATAAGACAAGCAAATCCCGAAACAATAACCCGACTTGAAGTTGATGAAAATCAGAGATTCAAGTATATGGTTATAGCGTTTAGTGCAAGCATTAATGGATTTAAATGCATGCGCAAAGTGGTGGTAGTTGATGGCACATTTTTGCAAGAGAAATACAAAGGAACCCTTCTTGCGGCAACAGCTCAAGACGGTAATTTTCAAATATATCCTATTACTTTTGTCATGGTTGATACTGCAAATGATGAATTGTGGGCATGGTTCTTCAGTCAACTGAGTTCTGTGATTCCCGATGATGAAGGCCTTGCCATTATTTCTAATAGGCACCAGTCTATAGCGAAAGCGATTTTAACGGTTTACAGCCGTGAAATATGCACATACTATTTGTACAAGAATATATTGGTTCGTTTTAAAGGCCGAGAAGCATTTGGGCTTGTTAAAAAGGAAGCCAATGTTTGCAGACTTATTGATTTTCAAACAATCTTCGATATGATACAAGTGATGAATCTTCTACTGCATAGTTATCTCGTAAGAGCGGATGTGAAACTGTGGACACGCGTGCATTTTCCTGGGGATAGGTACAATCTTCTTACAAGCAACATTGTTGAGTCAATGAATAACGTTCTATCCAAGACTAGAGGTTTGCCTATTGTACAATTGTTGGAGACTATCAGAACAATGATGAAAAGATGGATTTCAGAACGAATGACCAATGCAATGAAAATGACAACATTGCTAACCCGTGGAGCTGAAAAATTGCTTCAGGTATCGCAGATTTTCCTTATCACCCGCGCAGATTTTCCTTATCATTCGTGCAGATTTTTTGTATCATTCGCGCAGATTTTTATTCTTCTTCTCATCGCAGTTTTTTTTTCTTCTCTTATAATGTTGGTAGAGTCGCGTAGAGTATTCTAAGCTTTTAGAGGTCCAAGAAATCGATGCCTATCAAGTGCAAGTCAGAAGCGCATCATCTCTACATGTTATCAATCTGAGACACAAAAATTGTTCATGTCGTAGGTTTGACTTGGAGAAGTTGTCATGTGCACACACAATAGCGGCGGCTGAAAGTAAGAGCATATCCCGTATTTTACTTTGTTCTCTATATTATCAAACTCTCAACTTGTACAACACCTATTCAAGCCCCATCATGCCTAGGAATTTTGGGGTTCCAATACCCGAGAATATTACGAGAACAGTTTGTTCTCTTCCTATGACGAGACAACAGCCAGGTAAGCCGAAAAAGGAGAGGGATAAATCCGCACTTGAAGTTGCCATGTTGAAAAAAGCCTAGAAGGAAAAACGGTTATACAAACTGTCAACAAGAAGGACATAATGTGAGAACTTGTAGCATCAAGTCAACATGAAAGATGTTGAAGCTGAACATTTCTTTTTATTTGACGCAGACTTTTCTTGCATGCTTTGTCGGATAACGATTTTATAAAAAACTGTCAGAAAGAATAAACAAATCTGCGCGAATTTTACTAATTTCTGGGTTTTCATGTCGGTTCGGTGGTTTGGTTTGAATAAAGCGAACGACATTCCCTATATATTATAAAACCCTAATACGGCTTCTCACTTTTCATTTAATCGATTTATTGGACGATCCCCTTTCTGAAACTTAACCCTAATCTCTCAACACTGCGATCATGGCCTCTTCAACTTCTTCATCATCATCCATCTTGGTAGAAGAGTCAATGATAAGGGACTTCAACGATCAGATAAACAAGCTTCAGGCCCAAGTGCAAAAGAATGGTAAGGAGATAAGTGAGTTTAGGGTCGTTCAGAAGGAGTTGAGTGACGAGAGAGATAAGCTAATTGGCGTACTGAAATGTATGCCAGACTTGGTGGAGAAGTTGGAGAAGCACACAGAGGTGCGGCTGAAGATTGCTAAAAAGGAGGAGAAACTCTCCATTTTAAAAAAAATTGGCGTTTGGGGAGATTGAAGATAACGAGGCCCAGACTAGGCGCTTACAAGAAAAAGTTGCTTCCCTGGAGAGGGGTTTAAAGGATGTTGAGATCCCTGTTGTTGACCTTTAATCTGTAATCTATGTTTTTCTTTTCTATGGTTATGTTGATGAGATCGACTTTTAAAATAAGGTGCTTTCTTTGATGAACAAAAAGATTGCTTCTGGGTTTCCGCTCTCCCAACATCGTTTAATAAATTGAAATACCCTTCACGAAACAGAACCCATGGTATAAGAAGGACTTCTTCTATATTTACCATGGACATCACGTAAGGTTCTTCACACAGTCGTTTAAATGATCTGGAGACACTTCTGAGTTTAAAGAAATCTTCCAATGAAGACGAATAAGCATGACCGCAGATATGAACAACAACATGTTCGGGTAGATTATCGAAACTCATATTTGGAGATGAGTTATAAATGTTTATTTGTTCGTGTAGATAGTTATATAAATGACCGATAATTATCTATATGGAGTCGTGACTCTCCATATTCCAGTCGTGACAAATCCGCGAATATAGACAATAAATCTATAATAGAAATCTGCCGACCCGTATAAATAAATCTGTTGTAAGGATCAAATAAATCTGCTTAGTTACAAATCTGCGGACTAACCAACCTACGTCAAATCCACTAAATGAGGTGTTAATGAGAAATTTTAATACAAATCTGCCTAACGTAGTAAATAAATATGTTGTAAAAATCAAATAAATCTGCTTAGTTATAATTCTGCGGACTAACCAACCCACGTCAAATCCACTAAATGAGGTAGTGTTAATGAGAAATTTTGATACAAATCTGCCGAACGTAGTAAATAAATCTGTTGTAAGGATCAAATAAATCTGCTTAGTTATAATTCTGCGGACTAACCAACCCACGTCAAATCCACTAAATGAGGTCTTAATGAGAATTTTTGATACAAATCTTCTAAACGTAGTAAATAAATCTGTTGTAAGAATCAAATAAATCTGCTGAGTTATAATTCTGCGGACTAACCAACCCACGTCAAATCCACTAAATGAGGTAGTGTTAATGAGAAATTTTGATACAAATCTGCGAACATAGTAAATAAATCTTTCGTTAGGAAAAAATAAATCTGCGTAGATACAAATCTGTGGACTAACCAACCCACGTCAAATCCACTAAATGAGGTGGTGTTAATGAAAATTTTTGATACAAATCTGCGAACATAGTAAATAAATCTTTGGTTAGGACAAATAAATCTGCGTGGGTACAACTCTGCGAACTAACCAACCCACGTCAAAACCACTAAATGAGGTGTTAATGAAAACTTTTGATACAAATATGCCGATCCTAGTAAATAAATCTTTGGTTAGGACAAATAAATCTGCGTGGAGACAAATTTGCGGACTAACCAACCCACGTCAAATCCACTAAATGAGGTGTTAATGAGAAATTTTGATACAAATCTGCAGAACGTAGTAAATAAATCTTTCGTTAGGAAAACATAAATATGCGTAGCTACAAATCTGCGGACTAACTACCCACGTCAAATCTATTAATTTAGGAAAATTAACATCATCTCTATACATACGACCATTTAGTATTTGGAAAATTAACACTCAAACAATAACCACTTAACAGAAAACTTTTGTCAACATACAAGCAAATATAACATTTCTTCAATTCATGGCCTCTACCACCCCATCGTCCAGCAAGCAAAAAGGCTGAACACCAAGCAAGGATATTGACGTCGAAGAGTGCCTTCGCTTGACCGAGATTGAACTTGCTTCCTTGAAACAGTCGTATCAGCAAGCGAATGACAGGCATGAAGACGTTAAGAAGTTGTTGAAAACCCATACGAAGAGAGTGGGGAACGCTACGAAGGTCAGCATGAGGCTAGCCGCACTTCATTGAAAAATAACAGTGTTTAGGAAGTTGATCGATGGGGAGCCAATGGATTTCGAGGGCGAGAAAATCCGCTTAGATAAGTTAACAAAATTTATTTGCATTCGTTAGTGCGAGACAGAAATAAATATCCACGATATTGACTGGGAAAACATTGACAACCCTACTAGGGGCGATGAATATCCTCCATAAATTTCCTTTTTCTCTGCTTAACTCTCGCTGTGGGACAAAAGAAGGTGCTTTTGTTTCTATTTTTAGTTTTGTTATGTCTGATTCCCCGTCTTATTAATATAAATTTGCTTAATAAGTAAATTTTTGCGTTCTTCTATCACAACCTCTGTAATTATAAGAAATTTATAAATTCATAAATGAGGTTCGAATCTCCATGAAGTCGTCACTCTCCAAATTCCAACTCAGATTTCAAACAAATCTCCGAGCCCGTCGCGCCCATCTAAACTAATCTGCGAGACAACCAAAAATTCTGCGGCGCCCATCAAAAATGTACAACGTGCCGGATACTAGATAAAACAAATCTGTGATTAAAATTGAACAAATCTGCCAATATATAAATCCATTACCTACCAAAGCGTATTAGCTATACATGTCAAATCCATTAACTGCTATCTTTACTACCCACGTCTATCTGTAAACCACCCCACGTGTATCTTGCATAACGTCTTATCAATCCCACGTCTATCTTGCTTTAACCTCTTCTCAATCTCCCTATATAACTAAGAAGTACTGCATTATCCTCAGAATACAAGAACTTAAAATAGATAAAAACTTACCATCATGGCCTCATCACGATCATCCTCAAACAAGCGAAAAGCACCAATGGATAGGGACTTCGAGGAGGAGCTTAAGGAGTGCGGGAAAGAGCTTGTTGTTGTTCATGGCGAGTTGAAGGACGCAAAAGAGAGGCATGTCGCCGTGCTAAAAATGATGAGAGACAAGGAGGACAAAAAGGACGAGCAGAATGACCTGCAGGTCAAGATAGCCAAAAAGCAGGGAAAACTCTCCATTCTAAAAAAACTGGACAGTGGGGAGATAGAAGATACCTCGGCCGCGACTAGCCGAATAGAAAAACAACTTGTTTTCCTTCAGAGTTCTTTGAACGATGTTAAAATCCCAAATATTGACTCGGACAAGATAGGGTACTCTTTCATGAACAATTAAAATTTGTAATGTCTGTTTCTCGTTATATTAATATAAGTCTATTTTCTTTTGTCAATACTAAAACAAATCTGTCAATACTAAAAACAAAGCTGCCAATACTAAAAACAAATCTGCCAATACTAAAAACTAAACTGCCGCTTTGTAAGAAAAAACTGCGAGGCTACGACAACGAAACAAATCTGGGAATTCTCTTAAATAAATCTGTCGGGAAGGAGTTTATATCTTTTAACAAATCTGCCGCTTTGTAATATCTCTTAACTAATCCAAAAAAATATTAAATCCAAATAATTCGAATTACCTACCCACGTCAAATCTAATTACTGGAGGGAGTTTAAGTCTAACGTTTTCATTACTACCCACGTCTATATCTAAACTACCAACCTCTACATCTCACATTAACTTTTCCGCTATAAATACAAACAAGAATCCTTTTCAAGATAACACTACGACATTCACGAATTAATAGAAAACATTAGTCAGGGAAAAAAATTTCAATTAATTTAACATCATGGCCTCTACTACCCCTCCTTCAAGCAAGTGAAGAGGCCGAAAGGATAGGGACGCCGAATAAGAGCTTAAGTTGTGCAAGTTGGAGCTTGCTGCCGTTAAAGAGGCGTATCAGCAGGCCAAATAGAGGCACAACTCCGTTGTGCAAATGGTGAAAGGCCAAATGAAAAGAGTGGAGGATGCAAACAAGTTGAAGCTCAGGCTAGCCAACAAAAATGGGAAACTACCCGTTTTTAAGAAGTTGATCGATGGGGAACCAATGGATTTCCAGGCTGAGCGTATCCCCTTAGATAAAATATTTGAATTCCTTACTGTCTATTTGTTCAATAAAAATTTAAACATCCCCCAAATTGACTGGGAAAACATTGGGTCCACCAAAATGGACGATGGACATGCGCATTAAACTTCTGTTAGTTTCCTTTACTTTTGCTCTTGTTTCCTGGTTCTTTGTAATCTTTGTTTCCCTAACTTATTAATATAAATCTTGTTTCCACCAAGATAATCTGCGGAAATCGGCAGGTTATAAACTAATCTGCGAGTCAGGAACAGTTCTTAGGCTATAGAAATCTGAAATGATAAACAAATATGTGACAACCATAACACAAATCTGCAGAGATATAATTAATCTGCGAGTAATGAAAACAAAACGGTAGGTTATAAACTAATCTGCGAGTCAAGAACAGTTCTTAAGCTATAGAAATCTGAAATGACAAACAAATATGTGACAACCATAACACAAATCTGCAGAGATATAATTAATCTGCGAGTAATGAAAACAAATCGGCAGGTTATAAACTAATCTGCGAGTCAAGAACAATTCTTAAAATCTGTTACAACGAAACCAAAAATCTGCTGATACTACGATAACTCTATGGCTGTTAAAAAAATAATGATGACATTGCAGTTCCACAGCAAGAATTCTCCCTCTTAGGATGGAACTCAATCTCAGCACCACGAGGCAATGGTGCAGCCATCCGAAAGGTTTTTCCAGCTTCTTCGACTTCGTTGTACATATCAGCGGCTAGTTTCTCACGAATCTGCTACACGCTTTCATCGTTAAACCCATCAAATTTGCATCCGAAAGCAAGATACTCTATAAATTTCAAAGAGTATACTACGCAATCCCCAGGTTTCTTGTTGTATGGAATACGGTTGGCGTCGTTTTTTAGCCTTCTAACGTCGAACTGAGCTTTGCTAAGTTTTCGTACATGTTTCTCTACGAAGACATTTAGAAGTGAAGGGAACATACGGCGAAAAGGTTTGACAGCTTCAAGAATTTTATTGTCTTTTACAACACTGGGGATGGAGTCATAGACGAGTATCTTGTTGTTTGGCAAATTGATATCCAAAGCAATCCAATGCTGCCTTTTAACGTTAACCACCGCATACAAGTTGTCGATATCGTAATACCATCTCTTGTTGTTTTGTGCATGTGCAGGCCAATGCCCATGAAATTCATCAAAATATATGCCATCAAATAGAAATTTCGCAGGCTGAAACCCGCTTTTGAAATCGTTAACCATCTACCTAACATACCAATGGTTCAAGAAACCGACCCTCTCTCTGTAAGGTGATGGATCGCAGATAGACCTTTGCCAAAACATTGTCAATGCACCCTTTATGTGCTGTGAAGCAAAATGACAGTAAAGAAACACATTTAACAAAAAATCTGTTATATTACCCAAACAAATCTGCCTTCTATACAATTAATCTGTTAGTTTACCCAACAAATATGCGCCTTCATAACAATAAATGTGACAATACCTCAATATATCATCGGCTACTAATATAAATATGTACATATATGTTAATTTACCAACCTCTTCATGCAACCATCCATACATCGGATCAGGCCACAGTTTCCTTGGGAGAGTAAGAACATTGCAGAACTCTAACTGGGAATTGAAGCTTTCAATTGGATGTTCCCTTTTATTAATACAAACAGTAGTTAATGATGAGTGATGATAAAATTGAAGACAGAGTTGATGATGGAAGACAAGATAAGAAATACGTACTCAAGCTCTTCCAGCTTCTTTTTTAGTGTTTCCCATCTCCTGGCATCGGCTTCACCAATAGGGTCATAACCGGCTGGGATGATGCGTCTGACAGTTGAGTTTCCTAGGTATGGTTGTATTTGAGAAGATGACAATTTTGGAACTCTTTTCACCACCGGTGTAACAGCCTTTATGTTGTCACCATGAACAACCAATTCTTTGCCAAGACCCTGTAAAACAGTGTCTTCTATTGCTTCATGGACAACCATTTGAGAGTCAACACCCTGTAAAGCATTTTCTTCCGTCGCTTCAGAACTTGATGCCATTTTATTTTGTTGAGAAGTTACATCCTCAATATCAGTATCCTGAAGCTTTTTATACATCTTCTCCTCAGGGTCTTGTAGGTTGACAACATATTCGGGTTCCTCCCCTGTTTTATTCTGCTGCACAGCAACATAAACAAAACTGGGGTCAACTACAAACTTTGTTATATCCATACTTAGCAGATTCATAAATAAATCCTACTACCTACCGGTGCACAACTCACCTTAGCATCTTGTTTTTTGTCAAATTTATTAGTTTCAGTTATCAACTCCACAAGCTTCTCTACCTGCTTCTCTAAACAACAGAACCTTGCATAAAGTGTTGTATAACCACTTGTCTCTACCTGCTTCTCTAAACAACCGAGCCTTGCATCAAGTGATGCATAAAGTGTTGTATAACCACTTGTCAGTCTGGCCTCCACCTTATTAACCGCGTCTTCCACCATTTTTGTTATTGCACCTAACATGCATGAATCCTATATAAGGTAACAAAATTATACTTCACAATAGTAACTAAACAAATCTGTACAAAACAATTCTGTGCAAACGAGGGAAAACAAATCTGCTATTGAGTAATACAAATCTGAGTAACAAAATTACAACACAAATCGGCGAGTACCACAAAGTAGTCTGCTACTATCAAAAAAGAGAACTAACATATGCGTCTTCATTACTTTTGGTCTTCTTGGACCCAGATACAGCAAAATCAAGAAGAAAAAGAGGGGCCTCTTTTTCTGCCTCCTTTTCCTTTTCTTCTCTTTTTCTCTTCTTCCTCTTTTCTCTTAGGGCACAAGCCATGGATCAAGACCAACCATTTGGATTCAAACAATCTTGGTGGATATCTTCAATTAACATATGAAGTCTTGGATCCCGGGACTGCTCTCCATCATCATCAATCCATTCAGGGTACGCATTTTCCAGTGACTCAACAGGGAGCATATACCTTGCACGAACCTATGTAATAACTCATCAGTCTGAAATCCAAATAATACTCTGCCATATATAAAAAAAAAATCAGTCATCATATGAAACTAGTATGCGATATCAAAATAATCACTCTTCGTATGAAAACAAGTCTGTCAGAAATTAAAAACAACTCTGCTGCTATATTTTAAAAATATCTGTCTGAAAATAAAAACAAGTCTGCCATCTTACAAAAAAACTCTGTCATCATATTAAAACTAGTCTGATAAATACCAAAAAAATACGTCATCATATGAAACTAGTCTGCGATATATCAATAAAATTTCTCTTCGTATGAAAACAAGTCTGTCAGAAATATTAAACAACTCTGCTGATATATTTTAAAAAAATATGTCTGAAAATAAAAACAAGTCTGCCATATTACAAAATACTTTGTCATCATATGAAACTAGTCTGCGATATATCAAAAAAATCTCTCATCGTATGAAAACAAGTCTGTCAAAAATAAAAAAAAACAACTTTGCTGCTATATTTTTAAAAAATCTGTCTAAAAATAAAAACAAGTCTGCCATATTACAAAAAACTATGTCATCATATTAAAACTAGTCTGAGAAATACCAAAAAAATGTCTCTCTTCGTATGAAAATAAATTTGTCCAGAGCATAAAACATCTCTGCTTTATTTAAAACAAATCTGTCTGAAAATAAAAAAAAGTTTGTCATAAAAAAAAAATCTTTCATTGTATGAAAAAGTATGCGGTTTACCTCTCCATGCTTTCTCCGCTCATCGACTATGAAATCTTCAAATCTGAATCGCTCACAACATCCTTTCCAGTTCAGAAGAGGAACCCGTGTGGTTTCAAAGGCCCATATCAGCAATACATGAACGCAACCATGTAAGGTGTAATTGGCACTGTCACCTTTATATTTATCAAATTCTACTTTAATGAAATTTATTAGACTTGAGAAACCTACTTTTTCCCACTAATAGTTTTCAAATTTCTCTGGTTCCAACACTCTTTTCGCATAAGGCAGCTTCAGCCTCGTATTATGACCAATGCCCAAAATACCAACATGTAGGATAATCAACCTTCCTAACATCACCCTCTTCTCAAAACTCCACAATTGACATCTGGTTAAAACCTTTTTCAATTCTACCAAAGTAGGTCCATCCGCTGTGGAAATTTGCATTTCCTCCCAAAACTGAGTATTGTCACCATCCCAATTTGACACTTCGGATAATTGAGCACAGTTTAGACCTGTTATATCTTGAAACTCGTGGAGTGAAAATCTTACTGGTGAACCACCGATGATCGACCAAAATTCATGATCGCTTGATTTCCAGCTGATTCGGCAGGAAATAATGAACAATGTGGTCTGACCATATGTACTTCTCTGTGGAAAGCTTCAGAAATACACCAACAGATGAATCTTTCAAATGCTCCCAAGCATCTTCACCAATATACGGTTTCATCTTCACGAAAGTGTTCAGATAGCAACTGTGGTTCAAGCTCCTTTTTTGAATTGGAGATTTTCCTTCTTCATAACGTCGATTAGGGTAAGACGCCATTCTGCAATTAAATACAAACACTGATAAACATAACTTTGGGAAATAAGCGAATCTGCGGAAATTAATAAACAAATCTGACACAACTGAAAAACAAATCTGCTTATCTAATAGTCAAAAATCTGTAGCAAAACACTTACGAATCGAACCCTTACCGTAATAAAGGTTACAAGCAAAACTCTTACTGTAATAAAGGTTATAACCGAAATGAAACGACGACAGCAGGCGGGGACAAAAAGGACGTCGAGGAGAGATGGTGTCAGAAGCAACGAAGATAGACGTCAATGGAAACTTCACAGGCCGTGAAATCGAAAGACGGAGACGATGATTATAGACGGCGAGGAGAAGATAGACGATGTTGAGAGAGACATACGACGACGAGACTTTAAGGCGAAATTTTTTTTTTTTTAGGTTTACAATTTTTTGGGTTAAGTGAAAGATTTATTTTCTCTGATTCAAAACTTTTCGATTAGGTATAATTGAAATTGGGGGAAATTTGAAACGTTTCAATTTTCAGTGTTTGAATGGTATTTTCGTTAATATTTAAACAATACTGGTTTGCTTGACGAATCCAAAGTTGTTTTGTTAATTACTAAATTGGAGGCTATTCTAGTTATTTTTCAATAGTTTTAAGCCATTCTAGGTAATTCTCTCTATAGAGAGGATTACATTAATATTTATATAAATTTAATTATTTTCCGTTAATATTTTTTGAAATGTACAATTCAATAATATAAATGTAGAAAAAATCTATAAAATCAAATTTTGTGGGAAAAAAAACTAGAAATCAAATATTTAAGAATACAGTGAATGTTTTTTTTTGGTAAAACGGTTCACATCTACCCGAGTTGAAATGTTTTAATGGTGGTGATATTGGTTCGCAATGGAAACATGTATAAGACATGGTTTCAGTTTATTAGTTTGATTGTAGTAAACTAAATTTTTAAACCCAAAAAATCGCGGTTTCAAATGTCCGTAACGCTTTGTATGTATTCAAACAATATTATTTTTAATTTTATTTGGACTTTTTTAATTTTATTTTTATGTGCAGTTAGACAGAAGCAAAGTTTTTGGGTGTAACATGATTAGTTATTTTTAAGATATCATTTTTTTAAAAGTCTATGTTACCTGTTTTGTCCCTTTCTTTAGTCTTTAATTTCTAAAAGTAGCCTGGATCATAAAATATCCTAAAGTATACAATTATTTTTTGGTCAATAAAAGTACGAACACATGGCTTTAAACGAAAGTTACTAGAAAAACAAAACTTAAGTTTCGTCAATACTGGTGTTTTAACTGTTGGGATCCCTAATGAGATTGCGGGCAACCACGCAAAATCAAGACGAAGAAGATGAATGAAAGCTTTCCTTTTTAGTAGAATTATGTGATAATGAAAGCTGATTTTCGTCATTTTTCACATACTAATGTGGAAAATCTATAGTTAATGGAATAGGACCGTTACCGGTCTTTCTTACCAATTGGGAGGTCGAAAAAAGTTTTTCTTCAAGAATCGCTGGGACTTTTTTCTTGTAAAACTCAAGTGTGTATGGGTCTGTTCGTAAAGTCGCTGTGACCGCGAGACCTGGTAGCTCCCCACTTCCAGAGAAGCTAGCAACACACGGAAGAGACGAGCAACCCGACGGACAAGCTTCACGGCGATAGATCCTCCTCGGAGATGTGGTTCATCCGTGAAGAAACCAAGGCTATGGTGAGCTGTTGAGGTAGAGAAGAGCTTGAACAAGATGGGGTCTCGCTAAAGATCTTCTAAGTAGAACCGATGAAGTGAGATGGAGCTTCAACAAAGATATGGTTCGATTTGATGAAATAAAAGAGATGGAACGGACGTGAACTCGAAGACTAGAAGGTAACGATGGATTGAGGGCACCACAAAGGTTATGGAAAGACCTTTGATACAGCCAATAGACCTTTGAGAAGGAGACACACTCAACCTCTCTTAGGTTTTCCTAATCTAGAGTGAACTTAGATTAGAGATAAACAAAGTTGTAAACTTTATCTTAGTTGTAAATGAAGGCTTACATTAATAATGAGAAATGTTATGCCTTATATAGGCTACACCTTAGGTTACTAATGGGTTATAAATCTAAGCCCATTAGCACAAATAACCCAATCCAAAACAACAAAGCCTCATAAGTGTTTATTCTCTAAACAAAGAACAAGACTAATACAAAGAAGGGGAGCTTGTGTAATTACTCCCTAAAGATAGAATCATATCTCTATATGTTTAAGCTTGTCATCTAAGGTTTCCAAGCTAAACATATATGGGATACAAGATATGATGCCTTAGACTTTCAAAACTCGTTAAAACCCTTCTCTATAACCCGTCATGGTAAACTAGAGGTAGGGAAAGAGTGTCTTACTTGCCTAAGGTCTTGAGGGGTGTTCTCACTGAAGGATAGTGAGAACACAAAAGACCTTGTTCCCAAGGCTGCATGTCCGTGAGATAGAGCTCATTGGGTCCACAGTGGCTCCATTGGTCCGCTCGATTCCGCGCGCGATCTCTCCTTGGCTCTCTCTTCGATCCTCTAGCTCTTCTCGGTCTCCATGCTCCCGTAGCTTGTGAATGTAGACTTGGATCTGCCCCTTAAGCTTTTGAGCCTTGCTCCTTGTCATGATCTCATTTGGAATGAAGGGCACTCTCCAGATCTCTTTGGTTCTCGGCTTCGCATCCGCGGCTTGAGTGGAAGTCGGTGCGATGTCCACATCATTCTCTCCCTCTTCAAGAGCTTTGGTCTCCAAAAGATCATCATTTCCTACATTAAAAGGAGTAAAGTCAGCAACATTAAAGGTGGAAGAAATACTAAACTCACCGGGAAGTTCAAGGCGGTAGGCGTTGTGGTTGATCTTCTCGAGGACTTTGAAGGGTCCGTTGAAATAGCAATTTTTGTGTTTATGCTATCTGTCAAATGCCTTAATGCATTTTCATGTCATTGTAATACAGAAAGGTGTCAATCCAAATGGGTGCGATATTAACCAAGAAGGATGCAATCAAACAGTTTAAGTCAAGCCAAGCAAGCAATAAGATGTGAAGCTATCAACCTAACAGAGACTAAGAACAGATACTAAAAACAGAGACTAGCAGTAACTAGCGAAATGAAAACAGAGACTCAAAACAGAATAGAATAGAAACAGAGCAAAAACAGAATAGAATAGAAATCAATCCAGGAAGAGAAGGTCCTAAGGATGGGGTAATTGACTTGGTGTATCCTCTTAATCTACCTAGATGGTTTAACAAACTTAATCAAGCTATTCCCTAGACAACAAACTCGTAAGCAGCTAAATCCACTCCCGTGACAGATAACCTCAAGCTAATCCAGTTCCAGACCTAATCTCTTAGCAAAATCTAGACTAACAGGCATTAAAATTCAGTTTGTTAAAGCCAATAAACACCCTAGACAACTAATCCCTTAGGCTAGGAATGTAAATCTCTGAAATTAGTTCAGTCAGACATTTCATCAAACACCTTCTGGGCGCGGAAATACCTAGGTTCTAATTCCTATTGATCAGAGAGTAATTAGCATTAAGAACACTAAAACAGAAGGGAAATCAAGCAATCTACACTTAAACCACCTAGGAGACTAAGATTCCACACCTAATCTATCCCATCCTCAAGAACCCTAATGACTACTCAGAAACCATGAAGAACATCAAGAACACAAACCCAGAAATCATAATAACTTGCATAAGTAGAAAGATAAGGAAGAGAAGAGATAGATTAGAAAGATTCAAACAAAAATAACAAGTAGATTCAAAGATACAGGATCCAGAAAGCAAGAACAGATGAAGAAAGCTAAAAAACGAGTTTGTGGCCTAAAAACTGAGTTTTCTCTCTTAAAACACTTAGAGAGTATTTATACTAAATGATAAAAAAAAACCTAAAACACAAAAGGACAAAATAGTAAAAATGAGCAGGAAGGAGGGCTCGACCATGGGTGGTCGAGTTGTGTGCTCGAGCTAGGCCAAAATCAAGATTGCATTTTTATTTCTTCAGCTCGATCGTCTAGCTCGACCATGGGTGGTCGAGCTGTGTCCAAAACTTCAAGACTTGATTTTTATCTTCAGCTCGATCAGCCTGCTCGAGCTCCCTGGTTGAGCTGGGTGAAAAGTGCAGTTTTTGGTGCAGAATGCACTGGCTCGACCATCTTGCTCGAGCTGGGTGCTAGAGTCAGTCTCTTTCGAGTTTCTGGTCGAGTTAAGCTCTCCTTTTCTTCATTTGACTTCAACATCTCCAATATCCCTTGAATGCACCTGAAACAAGTCCAAAATGCAAAATGCATGCAATCCTAATGCAAAACACTCTAAGTATGCAAAACTAGAGATAAATGCTAAGAACAAGCTATTAAAGAAGGCTAAATGAATGAATAATGCAAGCTAAAACCATATAAAATGCAGACATATCAACTCCCCCAAACTTAGTCTTTGCTTGCCCTCAAGCAAATAGAAGAAGAAGAATGGAGAAGAGGTTTGAAAATGGGGATTCAGAACCAAAGCTTGCAGATAAAACAGATGATCTCAATGTCCAAGTTGCTAGTTCTAGAATGCAAAGTATGTGAACTCTACTTAAAAACTTTAGCCATACCTTTCACAGCACAATTTCAATCAAGTCTCAACCTAGATAAGCATTCAAGTCTACCATTCCCTTTAACATTCAATTAAGCAAGAACCATGAATCAAGCTGTGCACATCAATGAACTCATTTGGCTAAGGGTAAGGTCAAGAGACAAAGATGGTCCTTTTCACATGGTTTGATCAGTTCAGAACAGGGATCTCTCAAGAAAATGAATGAGCTTCAGTAGAATGCTAAAGATAAGCACCAACCTATGCATACAAGAATAGACTCTCATCTACCCAACCATACATAGAGATTACCTTAACCCCTAGTTCTAAACCCAGAAAGTTGTCCTAATTCTACCCTTTGATACTTAGGCAATTTTGCCTTGGACTTTTCTTGGATCAGACTCATTTTTTTCTTTTGATCTTGTTCTAGGAGAGGTTCTATACAACTCTAGCGGATTGAGATTTTTCTTATGGCTTTTCATGACCAGCTTAGGCATTTTTCTATGTTTTTCAGACTTTAAGATTTTTGCCCTTTCTTTTCTTATTCTTAGCACACCCCCATATCCTTTACTAGATTAACACAATTTCAGATCATTCCTCTCCTAAGAACTCTTAACCTTTTTCTTTCATCTTTCTCCAAGTTTTCTTTCTTTCTTTTCACAGAACCAAACCCTATACCCAATGATCAAGATCCCACCTAGTCCTATCTGATTCAAAAATTGCAAACCAGAACTACATGAGATTCTATCCTTGTCGGCTCAAACCTAACACTTTCTACCAAGCTCATTCAGAAATAGACCTCACACACTCATCAAAGTAATAACATGGCTTGAAAGAAGGCTAGGTTAAGGGTATGGTAAAACTGTTTTAATGATGAGAACAGCTACTTGGATTAGCAAGAATGGTAAACAGGTGAAAGAAAATCCAAGTATGTATATGGTACCCATGAGTTCAAATGCAGTGCATAGACATGATAGTTATAAGTCAAGTTCAGGTTCAAATAGATAGGTAATGGTATCAAATCACAGCATGCTTCAATTGAGACAATAATCTAGTTATGCATTCAAAGTATGGTGCAGTCTTACTTCAAGTTCATTAACAATGCATTAGACAACTAGAAACGAGGGCATTGAAATTATCATATTAAATTAGCAAGCTTGCAAGGTTATAATCATCATAATCTCCTATGCATATGCAACAACCCTATATGAAGACAATCTAGACTCAATCCTAAAATGTAAATGCAACTACATGAACACTCTGTTTTTGTAATCTTTTTTCCGAAAATTTTTCAAATTTTTTGGTTTTTCTATGCCTTAGATGCATGTAGACTCAAGAATTAAAAATAAGAACACAAAAAAACAAATCAAACACATCTTAAGCCCTCTCCCAAACTTAAATTACACAGTCCCTTGTGTAATAAAAATCTAGAGGATGGTTTAAGAAACAACAAAAAACTCTAAACAAAATGCAAATGATATATAGAAGAACTTGTAGAACAGGTACCTCAAGGGTTGGAGAAGAAGGAGGGGATTGAATCTTCCATGCTTTCTCTGGTGTATGCAGCGTGGGAGCTTGGCTCGACCACTGACTCTACCACCCTGGTCGAGCTGGTTGGTCGAGTTAGATGTAGACAGGGTGCTGACTCTACCAGGTCGGTCGAGCTGGTTGGTCCAGTCAGACACACTTTGTTTCTTCTCCTTCTTTTCTTCATGATTTAATGCTCATTCTCTCCTGCAATCATACCAGCAAGCCAAAAACACGAATTAGCATATTTAAACGACGATTTGAAAGAAAACTAAAGCATTATATACAGGGATAGACATGGGACTTCCTCCCAAGTGAGCTTGTTTAAAGTCACTAAGCTTGACTTCCTGTTTATTGGGTCTAGGGTAGTTCATGGTAGGGAGCTGAGGTCTTTTCCGCAATGATCTGACCAAGTATGAATGGTTTGACCCCTTGCTCATTCATTGTACTCTCAGCTCTATCCTTTCGTTCCAGAGACTTCCCTTTCTCGTCATAGACCTTTGGGGGTGGAGCTTCATTGACCTTCTCAATTGTGCCAATGTACTGTACGTTCTCATCACGGTAGCCATCATCTTTGATAGTCATTATGCCACATAGCTCATTAGGAGAAGCTTTTAGTGGGTAATAGGCCTTGTCATCCACATTCATAAGAACTACCCTTTGGTTCTTGAAGTCTATGTTTGCACCAGTAGTGTTGAGGAAGGGAGTTCCAAGGAGGAGTGGGAGCTTGTTGGCTTTCTTCATTTCCATAATAACGAAGTCCGTTGGGACTAGACAATCCCCAACTTTAAGTGGATAATCTTCCAGAAGACCAAGTGGCTTTCGTGAATGAGCGTCTCCAAAAGTGATGGGTGATGGGTGGTAAGTGAGGTGTCTTATCCCTAGATTTCTAACATCTCACGGGACATGACATTCACACTTGAACCGGAGTCACATAGAGCATCCTTAATTTCCAGATCACCAAGAGAGCAGGTTATGGGGAACATACCAGGATTGCCAAGCTTGGGGAGAGACTTAGGCTCAATCTTTGTCGTGCTAGGTGAATCAATGCAATCGACATTACCCTTGTTTTCAATCATGGTTACGTCCTTATCCTTCTTGAATCTTCCTGGGAATGGAAGTTTAGGTTTATAAGGAGGGGGCAGAGGGTGCTTTCTTTTTCTCTGAAACAGCAGGTTTTGCAGCAGGGAGAGGGCTGGCTCAACCTAGTTGGTCGAGTTGGGTGCTAGAGTCAGCCTCCAGACGGTTTTTTTTGTATTCTTTGCAGCTCAAATCCTCCCCATCGTCAACCTCACTGTCCTCAGTGACTTTAACTGATCCTTCCCTCTTAGGTAACTCCTTTCCAGTCCTTAAGGTGATTGCATTGGTGTTAGCATCTGAACCAGAAAGCAAAGTCTCATTTTCTCTAACTGCAGCTTCATGATCAGCAATGGAACTTGATTCCATTGAAAAGATAGCATTGCAATACTCCTTGGGGTTCTGAAGTGCTTTTTCTGGAAGTTGTCCAATAGGTTTTGTGGAAGATGTTGAGGCAGTGCTGTTCTCCAAGTATTTGATTCTGGAGTTCAATGCCTCAATCTTGCTATTGAGATCATTGTATGTGTGGTCCATCTGGGTTTTGATTTCACCAAATTTCTTAGCTACGTCCAATGCACCAGCTGCCTGACCTTGTAGGATTTGTTGCAGCATGTTCGTCATCTGTTGATTTTGAGCGATAGAAGACTGAGCTTGGTGAGGTGTAAAAGCAGGTGGTGGACCCGTGACTCCATGTTGTGGATAGCTACCCTGGTAGTTCTGCTTAGGGGCAAAACTTTGTTGTTGGTTATAAGGAACAAATGGCCTGTTCTGATGCGGTTGTTGCTGAGGTGGGTACACTTGATCCTGTGGGTTGGCAACGTTGGTGCTCCTATATGACAGATTGGGGTTGTTTGTATAGTTGATGAAACCGGTGTTGTAGCCACCCTGATTCTGAACATAGCTGACCTCTTCCATACCAGTATCCTCTCCATCTTGAACCTGAAAGATTGTATCCTCACTAGCAAAGTGAACGTGCTTCCTCTGCTGAAGTATTTGATCCATCTTGGCATTCAGAGCCTTAATTTCCTTCCTAGTCTGCTCATCTAAATCAACACTGCTCTGCACGCTTCTATCATACTCAGAAGTGTAGTTACCATCAGATTGAGCAAGGTTCTCCACAAGTTCCCAGCCGTCATCAACATCTTTGTTGAGGAAGTTACCATTGCTGGCTGTATCAAGAAGCATTCGGACCTTTGGGAGAACCCCTCTGTAAAGTGTGCTGAGTAGGGACTCATTGCTGAAACCATGGTGAGGACATTGAGTGGTGTAACCCTTGAATCGTTCCCAGCATTCATAGAAACTCTCCCCATCTTTCTGAGAAAATCCGGAGATCTCATTCCGGAGGCGAGCTGTTCTAGCATTAGAGAAGAACTTGGCAAGGAAAGCTTTCTTGCAGTCATCCCATGAAGTGATGGAGCCATGGGGTAGATTTTTCTCCCAAAGATGGGCTTTGTCACCAAGAGAGAAAGGAAAGAGTCTCAGCTTGAAACCATCTTCACTGACTCCATTGATCTTGGTGAGGCTGCAGAGCCTATCAAACTCATCTAAGTGGTCAAGAGGGTCTTCCATAGGCAGTCCATGGAATTTGTTGCTTTGCACCATAGTTATCAAGCCACTCTTGATCTCGAAGTTGTTGTTCTGGACTGTAGGAGGTACAATCCGTTGCCTGTTGGTGTGAGTGTTGGGAGCATCTCCCGCACCAATCAGACGCTGCCTTCTCGGGTAAGGCACATATTCAGGCTGTTGTGGAGGATTATAATCAGCCATATCAAGTGGATCCTAGTGATCGACACTGATGTGTTCTCTCTGCTCTCTCAACTGTTGTGGTAGCTTGTGAATGTTGTCGATGTAGCAGATGAGGTTCTGACTGCCTTGTGATCTCGTTTGCATGCAGGGGGAGGCGAACTCGATGGCGGACTCGAGCAAGTGAAATCGAGTCAACTTGTACCTGAAATGCAAAAAGACAGAAAGAAAAAACTAAGTCAGTAACAGAGTAGATCGAATAAGAACTTGATCTAAAACGATTTGAACTCCAAATTGTAACAAAGAACACCCAAATGGCAACGGCGCCAATTTGAAATAGCAATTTTTGTGTTTATGCTATCTGTCAAATGCCTTAATGCATTTTCATGTCATTGTAATACAGAAAGGTGTCAATCCAAATGGGTGCGATATTAACCAAGAAGGATGCAATCAAACAGTTTAAGTCAAGCCAAGCAAGCAATAAGATGTGAAGCTATCAACCTAACAGAGACTAAGAACAGATACTAAAAACAGAGACTAGCAGTAACTAGCGAAATGAAAACAGAGACTCAAAACAGAATAGAATAGAAATAAAGCAAAAACAGAAGAATAGAAATCAATCCAGGAAGAGAAGGTCATAAGGATGGGGTAATTGACTTGGTGTATCCTCTTAATCTACCTAGAGGAAAGAAGGTTTTTTCATACCCCCACAATTCAACTATGTTGAATTTATGTCCCGACTATACCACTGTGTTAAATCATACATGATCTATACATAAATTTGAATTTCGACATCGAACTTAACATTTTATGCGTTTTCATACATATCGTCTAACTCCGTTAATTTTTCATTAACGGATGCTGACGAGGATTCCACCGTGGCTGCCACGTCGTTTTGTTTAAAACTCAGAATCAAAATCATGGCCAAACCGACGTCGTATAAGTCTTCCTCTTCATCTTAATTTCTTCTACCCAAAATCAAAACCTAATCCTGCGACTTTGGGGGTTTTTGAATGTTTTGATGTTGTTTTCAATTCTTCTTCTTGAATTTTCATGTTGGCTACTCTTGGCCTCTTTACCCTCGTCTCGGTCATCTCCTCTGTGGAACTCAACCTCAACCTCAGCCTTAGGTTGTTCTGCCTCTGAATTGCTATGTTCCTTTGCTCTTACTCGAGCCACCGTCTCCTGCAGTGGCTCATCCGCCGCAGATTTCTTACCAATCCAATAACATCGGCAAGATTCCTAAGGTCTGATCAGCTAAATCAGTTGACAAGAGTTTGGGAGATTTTCTAATGAAATTTGTTGTGCAGGAAGATGGATTCAAGCCGGAGAACAAACCGGAAAAAACGACGGAATGGATACAGATAGCAGTACTCAGGTGGTTTAAACGAAGGTGAGAGGGAAGAAAGTGAAGAGAAGATATAAAGAAGAAAAGGAAGAGATCGTCGAAAGTATACGGTGGTTAGCGGAGGTGGTGATGAGATTTGAGAAAACGAGAATGGAGACGATGAAAGGGATAGAGAGGATGAGAGCTGAAGTTGAAGCTAAGAGAGGAGAGATGGATTTGAAACGAACGGAGATAATGGCGAATACACAGCTAGAGATTGCTAGACTCTTTGCTGTTTCAGCTTCTTCTGGACACAACAAAGGTGTTGATTATTCACCAAGAATCGGAAGAAATTGAGTTTTTTAATTATTTTCTTTTTTTTCTTTTTTATTTTATTTTATGGGAGACTCTAAATGTTCCTGGGATAGATGGCGATTTACACCAACAAATCTATGGTTTTGTCCTATGAATATCATCAATCTGTAGTCATATAGATGCCAATACTGTCTCAAAGTTGTGTGTTTTGACTATTTGCAGAGAATGCTTCGTACAAATTTCTGATTTTGGGAAGAAGAAATTGAGATGAAGAAGAAGGCTTATACGACGTCGTTTTGGCCACAATTTTGATTCTGAGTTTTAAACAAAACGGCGTTGTCTAAGCCACAGTGGAATCCTCGTCAGTATCCGTTAACGAAAAATTAACAGAGTTAGACAATATGTATGAAAACGCACAAAATGTTAAGTTCGATGTCGAAATTCAAATTTATGTATAGATCGTGTATGATTTAGCACAGTGGTATAGTCGGGGCATAATGTCGGGGTATAAAAAAGCCTTCTTTCCTCTACCTAGATGGTTTAACAAACTTAATCAAGCTATTCCCTAGACAACAAACTCATAAGCAGCTAAATCCACTACCGTGATAGATAACCTCAAGCTAATCCATTTCCAGACCTAATCCCTTAGCGAAATCTAGACTAACAGACATTAAGATTCAGTTTGTT
This sequence comes from Boechera divaricarpa, assembly GCA_026770425.1. NCBI lineage: Eukaryota > Viridiplantae > Streptophyta > Magnoliopsida > Brassicales > Brassicaceae > Boechera > Boechera divaricarpa. The sequence continues at coordinate 18,437,906 of CM049192.1, read as the reverse complement.
AAAGCCAATAAATACCCTAGACAACTAATCCCTTAGGGTAGGAATGTAAATCTCTGAAATTAGTTCAGTTAGACATTTCATCAAACACTTTCTGGGCGCAGAAATACCTAGGTTCTAATTCCAATTGATCAGAGAGTAATTAGCATTAAGAACATTAAAACAGAAGGGAAATCAAGCAATCTACACTTAAACCACCTAGGAGACTAAGATTCCACACCTAATCTATCCCATCCTCAAGAACCCTAATGACTACTCAGAAACCATGAAGAACATCAAGAACACAAACCCAGAAATCATAATAACTTGCATAAGTAGAAAGATAAGGAAGAGAAGAGATAGATTAGAAAGATTCAAACAAAAATAACAAGTAGATTCAAAGATACAGGATCCAGAGAGCAAGAACAGGTGAAGGAAGCTAAAAACGAGTTTGTGGCCTAAAAACTGATTTTATTCTCTTAAAACACTTAGAGAGTATTTATACTAAATGATAAAAAAAAAATCTAAAACACAAAAGGACAAAATAGTAAAAATGAGCAGGAAGGAGGGCTCGACCATGGGTGGTCGAGTTGTGTGCTCGAGCTAGGCCAAAATCAAGATTGCATTTTTATTTCTTCAGCTCGATTGTCTAGCTCGACCATGGGTGGTCGAGCTGGGTCCAAAACTTCAAGACTTGATTTTTATCTTCAGCTCGATCAGCCTGCTCGAGCTCCCTGGTCGAGCTGGGTGAAAAGTGCAGTTTTTGGTGAAGAATGCACTGGCTCGACCATCCTACTCGAGCTGGGTGCTAGAGTTAGTCTCTTTCGAGTTTCTGGTCGAGTTAAGCTCTCCTTTTTCTTCATTTGACTTCAACATCTCCAATATCCCTTGAATGCACCTGAAACAAGTCCAAAATGCAAAATGCATGCAATCCTAATGCAAAACACTCTAAGTATGCAAAACTAGAGATAAATGCTAAGAACAAGCTATTAAAGAAGGCTAAATGAATGAATAATGCAAGGTAAAACCATATAAAATGCAGACATATCATCCGTCTCCTCGCAAATCTAGTTTGTGCTTCCGTTTGTTGGGGAAGCGCTCGAGCCTCATGTGTAGCCACACCCAATCCCTGGGTTGAAATAGGACTTACTTCCTTCTCTTGTTCACCCTAGCCGTGACTTGTTCATTTCTCTTCTCAATGTTACCATAAACCTTCTTAAAGGTCTTCTTCATAAACTCGGCCTTGGTAATTCCCTCAACATCCATCATCTCGGCCGGTGGTAACGGGGTAAGACTCAAAAGTGTGTCGGGATTACGTCCATACACCACTTCAAAGGGTGACATCCGTGTGGTTGAATGCGGGGCTGAGTTGTGAGCAAACTCAACTAGAGGAAGATATTCCACCCAATTCTTCAAATTGTTCCCGATAGTAGCTCTAAGAAGAGTACCGAGTGTGCGGTTAACGACTTCGGTTTGACCATCCGTTTGGGGATGATAAGTGGTGGAGAATAGTAGCTTAGTCCCCAATCTCTTCCATAAGGTCCTCCAAAAATGAGATAAGAACTTGGTGTCACGATCGGAGACGATAGTCCGAAGAATCCTATGTAGGCGGACCACTTCTTTGAAGAACAAGGTGGCGGTTTGTGAAGCATCATTTGTCTTGGCACATGGTATAAAGTGTGCCATCTTAGAAAACCTATCAACCACCACAAAAATAGAGTCTTTATGATGAAGTTTGGGCTGCCCCTAAACGAAGTCCATGGAGATATCGACCCACGGTGTTGTCGGAATGGGCAATGGTAGGTACAAGCCATTGGGGTGGACTTTAGACTTGGCTCTCTTGCATATCACACATCTATCACAGTAGGTCACGACCATCTTCTCCATCTTTGGCCAATAGAAGTGGTCTTTCAATGTGCTCAATGTCTTCTCAACCCCGAAATGACCCATTAAACCGCCCTCGTGAGCTTCTTTTACCAATAACTCCCTCATAGAGCTTTGGGGTATGCATAACCTCTTTTCCTTGAATAAAAACCCATCATGGAGGTAGAACTTAGTGTAAGAACCAGCTCCATGTCCAGCAAAACTATCCTTCAAATCCGGGTCTCCTTCATATAAACTCTTAAGGAACTCAAACCCAAGCATCTTCGACTCCATGGTGGTAATGAGTGTATGTCTTCTAGAGAGGGCATCAGTAACTATGTTATCTTTGCCCTTCTTGTATTTGATCACATAGGGAAAAGTCTCTATAAACTTCAGCCACTTGGCGTGACGCTTTTTCAAAGTCGTTTGGTCCCTTAAGTGTTGTAAGGTCTCGTGGTCGGTATGGATGACGCATTCCTTTGAGAGAAGGTAATGCTGCCATGTTTGCATAGCTCTAACCAAAGCATATAGCTCTTTGTCATAAGTGGGATAATTCAAGGCAGCCCCACTCAACTTCTCACTAAAGAAAGCAACCGGTTTGCCTTTTTGTGTCAAAACCGCTCCAACGCCTACACAGGAAGCGTCACACTCTACTTCAAATGTCTTGCTGAAATCTGGCAAGGTTAGTATGAGGGCGTGTGTAAGGTGATACTTAAGGTCCAGAAATGATCTCTCTTGAGCTTTCTCCCATTCAAATCCCACACTCTTCTTAATTACCGAAGTAAGAGGCGCGGCGATGGTGCTAAAGTCTTTGACGAACCAGCGGTAGAAACTTGCTAGTCCATGGAAGCTCATCACTTGACTAATGTTGGTAGGTCTAGGCCAGCCTTGAATGGCTTCAATCTTCTCCAAATCTACACGAAGACCTTGAGAACCAACAACAAACCCAAGGAAAACAAGCTCACTAGTACAAAAAGTGCATTTCTTGAGGTTAGCATATAATCCTTCATTCCTAAGAGTTTCTAACACCAATTCAAGATGAGACACATGTTCAACCAAGCAAGTACTATATATCAAGATATCATCAAAGTAAACTACTACGAATTTACTAATATAAAGACGAAGGATATGGTTCATTAGTCTCATGAAGGTACTCGGGGCGTTGGTGAGGCCGAAGGGCATCACTAGCCACTCGTATAACCCATGCTTGGTTTTGAATACAGTCTTCCACTCATCCCCTTCTCTCATTCGCACTTGATGATACCCACTTTTTAAGTCATGGAGAAGATGGTGGCACCACTCAACTCGTCAAGCATATCATCTAGTCGGGGTATTGGATGGCGATACTTGATGGTGATATTGTTGATGGCTCTACAATCCACACACATGCGATAAGATCCATCTTTCTTAGGCACCAACAAGACCGGGACAACGCATGGAGTCAAGCTCTCTCTCACGTATCCCTTATTCATCAAGTCTCTTACTTGCTTTTCAAGCTCCTTAGCTTCATTTGGATTGACCCTATAAGCTGGCCGGTTAGGTAGTTGTGCTCCGGGAATGAAGTATATTTGGTGCTCAATGCCCCTTAAAGGAGGTAGACCTGTAGGAAATTCTTCTGGAAAGACGTCGCGGAATCGATCTAACACTTGTTAGATCTCCTTGGGTAAGGCTACCTCGAGCTCACCTACACTCAAAATTTCTTTGAAGACCATTAGTAAGACATGGCAAGAATCATCATGAAGAAGATCTCCTAATAGCACTAGGAGTAATAAGAAAGTTAGTCTTGGCAATACACTTCTCCTTAGCCAATTTTAATTGCATCTCACGAACTTGAGAAGGAAGTAAAGGAGCTAGACTAATACGCTTCTTATCATGCATCAAAGAGTATCTATTAGTTCTACCATCATGCATCACTTCTTTATCAAATTGCCATGGCCTACCTAATAAAATATGAGTAGCTTGCATAGGAACCACATCACATAAGACATCATCACAATACTTGCCAATGCTAAATGAAAACCTAACTTGTTCATTGATCTTCAATTCGGTCTTATCATTTAGCCACCTAAGCTTATAAGGATGAAGATTCTTAGTAATCTCTAATTGTAACTTTTCTACCATCTAAGAACTAGCCACATTGGTGCATGATCCACCATCAATAATGAAAGAGCAAACCTTCCCGTTTACCGTACATTTTGTGTGGAATATGTTTTCGCGTTGAGCGGTCTCTTCCGGCTCGTGTGTAGCGCTAAGGGCTCTCATGGTGACTAAGAGTTCACCCACCTCTGGGTATGCAACCTCCTCATCGGTGCTATCTCTATTGTCTAGTGGTTCCACTTCGTCTTGTGACTCATAATCACCCGATGGTGTGATGATCATAGCTCGCGGGTTTGGGCATTCTCTAGCATAATGTCCTCAGCCTCTACACTTGTAGTACATGATATCCCTTGTCTTTTGACCAGTAGGGACTCCTCTTGTTTCAGTCCTAGGCTCATTAATAGTCTCACGGGGTTTGAAAGGAACTCGTGTTTCGATAGCCGGTCCTTTGTCTTTATCTTGGTACTTAGTGTTGTTTTAGTTGGAATCCGACGCTTGTGTCTTCCATGGAGGGTTGGTGGCTGCTCTAGACTTGACCTTCTTCTTAAGATGACCTTCAACTTGAGTAGCTAAGTATAGGAGCTCATTGAGATCGTTGTAGTTATGCATCTCCACTTTGTTAGCTATACGGTCTTGAAGCCCGTCAAGAAATTGCGCCATAAGAGTCTCCTCCGTGTCTTCTAGATTAAGACGGTTCCTTAAGTGCTCAAACTCTTCAAAGTACTCTTCAACACTCCTGCTTCCTTGAGTGAGCTTTCTAAACTTTTTTTGTAACTCCCTATGGTAAAGAGGAGGTACATATCGACCCTTCATCATGAACTTCATGATTTCCCAAGACGGGACCGGTCCTTCACCATTTCTTCTCCTCTTGGCCGCATCTCTATCCCACCATGTAAGGGCGTGATTAGTGAGTTGTGTGGCTGCATATGACACCTTTCTAGGCTCTTCATAGCCATAGACTTCAAAGATGTGATCCATTCTTTGTTCCCACTCAAGATAAGCTTCGGGATCAACCTTTTCCGCGAAAGTAGGGAGAGTGAGCTTTAGGTGCAGGGAATGATTCGTGGCTGCCTTTGATCATCTCTATCACCATAAGCTCTTCGATCTCGATGTCTAGCCCTTCTTGGATGAGGCGGCTGAAAATACTCTTCACCGGATAGTTCGTTATCGATGACGGGATCATGTATCGGCGGTGGGACTTGCGCTGGTGGTGGAACTTCCATCGGGGGATGCTCTATTCGGTCAAGGCGAGCTCCCACTTGTTGTAACTGTGCTTGGAGGGCTGTAAACATGGCAGCTATGTCATGTGGATCGGCCATCCCTCAGTACCTTGCACGACAAGTGACGCAATACTAGGATCTGATGCATCACCAATTACCACCTGGAGTTCATTCACAGCTCACCCAGGAAGCACCACGAAGTGGAATCGGCTCAAGCGCAGCTCCCACGAAGAAGTTATGGCCAATACAATGCGCACGGGCCAGAAACTGCCGGATTCAGACCAACGTTCACTTGTCAGAGGATTCCGGAGTTCACTCGTCAGAGGATTCCGGAAAGACCAGGAGGAGCCGAGTGATGGGGTTATCCATTCTGGAAACTTAACTGAAAGGCGAAGCCGTGAGAGTTGGAATCAGGCCAAACGCTTTTCAGAATCGGAAGTTATGACTTTTACAAGAGAAGTCATTACAAAAGCTTCTCTTTGTTTCACTTTGCTTATTTTTAGACTTTGAGCCCTTTGTTGCTTTTAGGGCCTTATATGTTGTAATTAGGCCCAATTTGTCTTGGGTCCATTTAGGACCTAAGTGCCCTAATTTGTAGCCTATAAAGGCAAGACTCCCTTTCATTTACAAATGAGGCATTCATTGAATCAAAAAACTAGAAAATGTTTCACCTTTGTCTCTCTTTTCCCATTGAAGCTTGGAGCTCTAGGATTAGAAAACCCTAAGAGAGGTTGAGTGTGTCTCCTTCTCAAAGGTCTATTGGCTGTATCAAGGATCTTCCACCATCTTTGTGAGTTGCCCTCGTTCCACCACTTCACCACCGTGAAGCTTACCGTCTGTCCACCTCTTCCATCCGCCGCCGGCTTGAATCGAACCACATCTTCAAGTAGGCTTCATCCTTGTTGTAGGTCTGTGAAGTCTCCATCTTCAGCTCATCTTCACATCATCCGCTTCGCTCCACAAGATCTACAAGGATTGAACCAAATCTCCTTGAAAGTCACCACATTTCTATCCACCGGTTTCAAGCTTCCATGGATCGATCTTGAGCCTAGCTTTGGGGTTCATGAATGTATCAACAAGGCAAACAACTCAATAGCGTTAGTCACGTTTAATACGAAGTTAACTTGAACTACAAGCAATGTACTTAAGATAAATAGGCAGTCACGATCACAAACATATTATAGGTGCTGAAATAAAGTCAAAATCTTGCTCAAGAAATAACAAATGACCCACAACAACCCCAAATGACAAAGCTCGAGACAAATTTTATTGAGTTACGACTACTTAATGAACGACAATGCATAAGACTTTCAAAATGATGCACGTGCTGATACATATAACGTCACACAAGAATAAGGATTTTAAATTCAAAACACAAGCTCAGCGTAAACGAAAGCTCAATATATCAACAGCAGCAAGACTCGATCTAAAGCGCAACAAAGAAGAAGAACTAAGCTACACAAAACGGCCACAAAGCTTCAACTTTTCCAAGCTAAAACTTAGATCCTAACAAGACTACTCCAAAGATGCAAGCTTTAGATGGAAAGACACAACCTTTTGTAGGATTTGGGCTCTGATACCAAATGGTAGCTCCCCACTTCCAGAGAAGCTAGCAACACACGGAAGAGACGAGCAACCCGACGGACAAGCTTCACGGCGATAGATCCTCCTCGGAGATGTGGTTCATCCGTGAAGAAACCAAGGCTATGGTGAGCTGTTGAGGTAGAGAAGAGCTTGAACAAGATGGGGTCTCGCTGAAGATCTTCTATGTAGAACCGGTGAAGTGAGATAGAGCTTCAACAAAGATATGGTTCGATTTGATGAAACAAAAGAGATGGAACGGACGTGAACTCGAAGACTAGAAGGTAACGATGGATTGAGGGCACCACAAAGGTTATGGGAAGACCTTTGATACAACCAATAGACCTTTGAGAAGGAGACACACTCAACCTCTTTTTGGTTTTCCTAATCTAGAGTGAATTTATATTAGAGAGAAACAAAGTTGTAAACTTTATCTTAGTTGTAAATGAAGGCTTACATTAATAATGAGAAATGTTATGCCTTATATAGGCTACACCTTAGGGTTACTAATGGGTTATAAATCTAAGCCCATTAGCACAAATAACCCAATCTAAAACAACAAAGCCTCATAAGTGTTTATTCTCTAAACAAAGAACAAGACTAATACAAAGAAGGGGAGATAGAATCATATCTCTATATGTTTAAGCTTGTCATCTAAGGTTTCCAAGCTAAAGATATATGGGATACAAGATATGATGCCTTAGACATTCAAACCTCGTTAAAACCCTTCTCTAGAACCCGTCGTGGTAAACTAGAGGTAGGGAAAGAGTGTCTTACTTGCCTAAGGTCTTGAGGGGTGTTCTCACTGAAAGATAGTGAGAACACACAAGACCTTGTCCCCAAGGCTGCATGTCCGTGAGATAGAGCTCATCGGGTCCAAAGTGGCTCCATCGGTCCGCTCGGTTCCGCGCGCGATCTCTCCTTGGCTCTCTCTTCGATCCTCTAGCTCTTCTCGGTCTCCATGCTCCCGTAGCTTGTGAATGTAGACTTGGATATGCCCTTAAGCTTTTGAGCCTTGCTCCTTGTCATGATCTCATTTGGAATGAAAGGCACTCTCCGGATCTCTTCGATTCTCGGCTTCGGGTCCACGGCTTGAGTGGAAGTCGGCGCGATGTCCACATCAAGACCACAAAGTGTCTATGACAGAAACAGAAACTGTCGCTGAAGATCAACGCTGGTGTCAACTCCTCTCATTGGCGCTAGAACAGGCTTAATATTACATCTTCTTTATACACTTTGAAATTAAATAAAAACTTTTAGCAGGAGCAAAGATTTCTCTGACCAACGTTTGGCGGTCTGAGTTTAAAGCACATAACAAATTCTATTCGCTGTTTATTAACTGATTGCAATAAATCATATATCTGTGGAATCCATTATCGGCATCGAAAAGACAATATATACAACAAGAAGAAGAAAAAAAACACAGTTTTGACTTTGGAGACACTGTTGTTCCCCAACTATAGTCTTTCAATGTTCCCCAACTATAGTCTTTCATCAATGATTCCACACTTGTATATATATATATATATATAGTCACAAACCAACAGAGAAACATACACTGGAAACGAAATGAGATATATGTAGGCCTCACAAAGCATTAGAAGACGTCTGGATGGTACCGCCCCGGGATGGAACTGTTCTGCTGAGCTTGTTTCAGATGAAGAGTCAGAGCATAGTTGTTCACCTGTAAAGAGCAAAAAATACAATACTTAGATCCAATCATATCTACAAAAAGACAACAAAATTGTATAAGCTAAGGTCAAGATAGGAATACAGACCTCTAGAGTTCTCAACTGTTCCTGGTATTGAGTGACTAGCTGTCTCAAATGCTGCAATTCTTGACTTTGATCTTCAGATTCTCTCTGCCTTTTCTGTTGCGTCACTACCGCTCGTTTTAGTAAACTGTTTTCCTGTACAATGGCTTCTAATTGCTGCTTCAGCATCATGTTTTCCTGATAAACAAAGCAAATCGGATGTTCATTAATAGATGAAGAGTGACGAAAGAAACAAAGAAAGATAAATAAGAAACCTGTTGGAGATTTTGCATTGCTTCAGCACCACTACGTGCATTGATTGACTTCTCCAAAGCTTCCAATGCTCTTGCAGCACGGGCTTTGGCGTCTTTCATGTCAGAAGCATTCATCATTTCCCTAACAAAAAGCTCAACCCACTCTTTACCATCCAAGTTCAAGACATTTGGTTCTCCATTAGATAAGACTTCCTCCCTGGCTGATCCTACAAAGATAAAAACCCGTTTCATAAATCAGAATTTGTAGAGGGTGTCTGAGACTTATGCAGAATACACCGATACTAGTAAAGTTAAATACTTTTGAGAAAAACTGTTTACAAGTTAAGGGAAGAAACAACAAGAAAGATTCTAGCAAATATTACCAGACTTGAGATTTTTCAGATTGACATGAGATAAGTAGGATACAGAACTCCAAAACTACCTTGCTGCTGAGCTTCAACATTTGCTTCCTGAATCACAACAGGAGATTGGTTTGTAGCAGAGTCTGAATTCTTACTGGCAGATTCTAGACGAAGCTGATTCAAACATCTAATGGCTGAATCAAGATCATCTCCACATTCCTCGATTGCCCTCTCAAGAATCTAACACATACACACACAAAACTTCAACAATTTTCTTACCAATAAACCATCATAGACATTATATATGCCCACAACCGATAATCATGTTTGCATAATTTCATTTCAATATTTGAGAGAAACCTAATCAGATATATAGGTTCCTTACTTCCTTTAATGGGTCCAAATGACAATAAATCAACAAAATCATCCGATCAAGTTTCACAATAAAACTAATCAGAATCAAGAATCTAACACACACACACACACAACAACAACCATCACAAAACATCCATAGATATATGCTCACAACAGATAATCACAATTGCATAATTTCATTTCAATATTTGATAGAAACCTAATCAGAAACATTCAAGAATAAAAAAGAAATGACAATAAATCAACAAAATCATCCGAACAAGTTTTTCTAAATCAGAATCTAAGATCATGAGCAATCGGAAAAATGACCTGCTTATCCATATCGGGGAAAATCGCGGCGAGGTGATCGAGAAGAAGCGAAGAAGAAGGCGGAATCGAAGGAGAAAAACGAGCAGGGGAAGACGAAGAAAAGCAACGGAGTTTCTTGGAGACGGGAGGAGAAGCGGCGGCTAAGTCCTCGAACAGAGATCTCTTCCCGCAAACAATCGCAGACATGTTATCTGCTTCCCCCCTTCTTCTTCTTCCTTCAGATCAGATCTCTCGAACAAGTCTTTTTTCTTCTTTTTCTTTTATCGGATCTTTACAGATCTCTCGAACAACATGTTTAGAAACTCGGACCCGAGATATCGGTGATTGGTTTAAGTAGCACTAGGCAAAATACCTAAACCCGAAAATCCGAATCAAATCCTACCTCACACATCTGAACCGAATTCGAATCCATTATTGAAAAATATCTGAATAGCTTTAGAGGCCTAAGCCGAAGATCTGAAAATACAGAAAACCTAAACTAAACCCGAAAACCCCGAATAGGCTTAACTAATTTTGGTTATAATCGGTTTAAAAAATATATCAAATGCAAACCAAACCGGAAATGAATATGTAAAATACCTAGATGAGATTTGAACTTAAAAACCGAAAAACCCGAACCGATCAAAATGTTTAGGATTTAGGGTTTAGAGTTTAGGATGTGATATCAATATCGCCTATCAATATCTTAATTTGGTCACAAAAATATATCTAGCATTTGAAAATCATTTTCATAAGTGTAAACAATTATTTCCTTCCAATTATTATATATCCAAAATATTATGATTTCACTCTCAACTTGTCTTGGAAAATTAGTATTATTATTATTATAATATAATGTTAAGAGCTTATACTACAATATATACAGAGGAGAGATTAGTAAGACAATTTTTGTAAGGAATATCTGAGTATAAAATTTTATAAAATATTTGACACAACGAGAATTGCAAAAAATATTTATAAAGAAAACTAAACGAAGAAAAAGTAAAATGGAACAGCTTAAGATCAAATCTGATTTGATGAATTGATACTTTGAAGATATGACCATCTTCATCTAAAGCCTGAATGCAATATATGCATACACATTATCCAAATAGAAAGCGACCACCACTTTCACTAGATAAAATCAAGAGTTTATTACCCATAGGAAGCATGTTTTTTTACCAAAAATGACACATCAACTTAAAAACTCGAAAAATGTCATAGCCAACAGCTGTAGACGTGTCGCAAATTCCTCTACCCTTGTCTTCCCTTTTGCATTTAGATTTCAAACCTCGTCGTTTTAACCTAACCAGCTCCGTACGAAGTTCGATTGGATTGCCCAGAAGTGACAACCGGCGGGAATGATAAGTGGACGAAATTGGTGGAGGAAATTTTGAAAATAATTGGCCTATCATGAAATTTAAAAACTTTCTCAATCTACAGATGTTTGAGGAGAATTATATCCCTTGGACAAAAACACTTTTCTTCTAAAGAGACATTGCAAGTTGATGAGTTAAAAAAACAAATTCATCCTCATGCTCATAATCAGATGAAAAATGCTCAACGTCCTTGGTAAAGACTAAGAGTTTCAATAAGAAATCCTTAATTTTATTACAGATCCTCAAAAATAAAAATCTAAAAAAAATGTTTGTCTCTTAAACGAGAAAAGAAAAACAAAACAAAAAAAAAATCCTTCAAAATTTTATGCTCCAGTCTCATCTAAATCTTCTTATGATCTAACTACTATCCTCAACAAAAAATTACAATTCGAAAACGGCATATGTTCATCGCATGATGTAAGCGATGACAAAGTTTCCATCGCCGTCAACTGACATGGAATCGATCATATATTCAACAGATCAATTTGAAGAACCTACATGGCATTAATATACATCGGTCTGGGAAAATTTTGGTATGGTTGTGAAGGCTTGGTAAGAAGTGTTCGCCTTCACCCGCTTTCTTGATCATGCTTTTGATCTAGTCTTATCTTCATCAGACCAAGCACTACTGCTTTGGTACTTACTTCAATTCTAATACTTTGAATTGAAATAAAGAAGTAACAATGAATTAAAGCATTTTATAGAGCAAAAAAAAAAAAAAGGTTTCTGAATACTTTCACTCTATTATATATAGGGGTGTCAAAATGGATAAATCAAACCAAACAAACCCATAAATCAATAAGTTGGAGCTTAAATGGTTTTTGAGTTGATCTAACTCATTTGTTAAATGGGTTGAATTGACCCATAAATCTAATTAATTTGATGGTTTGGATGGTTAATGAGTTGACTAATATAAATAAAAGAATTAATTAATTAATAATTTAATAACAATAAATATAAATATAAATAATTAATAATTTATCATCATATATTATATCATTTTGTCATCATCATCAATGTCATGAAATATGGATACACGGTTTTGGGTGGAAAAATTATGAAATCATGTGTTTGGCAGAAAAATTACGGAATCATGTTCTTGACAAAAAAAAATTATGGAATTGAGTTTTTGGCAAAATTTTGTGAAACGTATTTTTAGGTGGAAAAAATGAGAGCTCGTAATTTTGGTGGAAAAATTCCGGAATCACGTTTTTGGCGAAAAATAATGAAATTACGTTTTTTGCGGAAAAATACGGACTCATGTTTTTGGTGGAAAAATTGTGAAACCGTGTTTTTGGCGGGAAAATATGAACTCGTATTTTTGGAGGGAAAATTACATTTTTGGCGAAAAAATGCGGACTCGTGTTTTTGGCGGAAAAAATGTAAACTCGTGTTTTTGGCAGAAAATTATGAAAACGTGTTTTTAGCGGGAAAATGTGGATTCGTATTTTTGGTGGAAAAATACAGACTCTTGTTTTTGGCGGAAAAAATGTGAACTCGTGTTTTACGGAATAACGTTTTTGGTGAAAAAATTTTAGTATGATGATGATAAATGATGATGATATGTTGATGATGAAATATGGTATGACAATGATGATACGATAAAGATAGTATAAAAATAATAATGATGTTAAGTATGATAATTTAATGGTTAGATGGTTTAACCATAAACCATTACAACTTAACTCATATGATCCATAACTCATTTGACCCATAACTCATTTAACCCATCAACTCATTAGGATTCAAATAGTAAAACCATTAAGATTAATGAGTCGGATCGGGTCAAGTCGACCCATAAAGTTTGACCCATTTTGACATCCTAATTACATATAAATATATAACTATATTATAAAGTTTTTTGGTAAAAACCATATTATAAAGTTGTAATCTAGAACTTGATTGATATATATATATATATATATATATATATTTTGGTCAAATTGATATATATATATTTTTTACCACATTTTCCTCTAGGTGTCATCAATACTGATTACGTCACTTGTCAAAAGAGATAATCTTTAATTGTATATCAAAATGCTTTGATTTACTTGTTTTGACTCGTTTTCATACTCTTATAATATAAAAATTAATAAATTAAATAAATATTTCTAAATACTTTCATTATATATTATTGTATAAATAATTGAAATTTAAAATTAAGATTTTTACATATTTATGTTACTAATTAATTATTTGGTTAAAACAATATTTTTTAAAAATAAAATTTTAAAAACCAAATTTATGAAACAATAAAATTAGCTATAATTTTATAGAATATTAAGTTACTCGATTTAATTAAATTTAGGAAACAATAAAATCAACTATAATTTTATGAAATATTTACTTATTCGATTTTTCATAAATAAATAAAGTTAATTTAGGTAAGATTATAATCTTTAAAATAAAAACAGTTTATAATGGCATATTATGTAATTAGTCTAATAATTAATATCCTATAAAATATATTTTATGAGAATCACTCTGGCGACGACACGTAAGCATGACACTGATGTAATATTCTACGTAAACATAAGGTTGTTTGTTAAAACGATTCTCAATTAATATATACTAGAATTTATCCCGTGCTTATGCACGAGTTGATATTTTCATATATGAACATATTAAATTAATATTTTAAAAGTAATCCGAAAACTAAATACAAAAATAAAAACATTAATAACTTCAAATCTTTGGATAAATTTTCATTCTCTTTTTTTTACAAATCTTTGAAATTTTGAAATATGCTATTTCTTAATTTTTGCTTAAATTTTGTTACCTATAAAATATAGATACAAATAAACATTAATATTTATCATAATATCATAAATATTACATTACATTAAACGACATTTAAAAAATATTTTTGAGTTCAACATTTAAAATTTTGAGATATGCTTTTTCTTAATACACGAACATTTAAAAAAATCAGAATCTACATAAATCTTTTTTTTAGAAATTTAAATCAACGTTTAATTTAATTTAATAAGTGTGTTTAATTAAATCAACAAAATCTTTATAAAATCTATTTTTAACTACTTTTCAAAAAAATTATAGTTAATTAATTAATTAAAACGAAAATTATCACATAATAACTAATGACTAAAATATCCTTAATGAAAATTAAAATTTGTTCTTTGAAGTAATCGCAATGCGATGTAAATATTTATATTTTATAAGGTTTATTTTATAAATGTACTTTCCAAATAATATATAGGGGATGAGATTTTTTGCCTCAACTTTACACTAAACATTTTTTTTGTGACTGCTCTGAATTATGTCTTACGTCGTATCCAAAAGTTACTAACGTATTATACACAAAAGCTACGTCATGGTGGATGATTCAAACAGTTTTATATTTTGTGGACTATAAACTTGACAGAGTAAATATAACAGTGTGATAATGGGATAATGTGAATAAGTTATGTTTGAATATATGATTTTCTTATTTATATAATTTTAAATACATATTAATTGAAGATATTAATTGAAGATTAATCTGTAAGGATCATACTAGAAGTAGGAGAACCATCTTGAAATTCCAAAATTGATTTTGCAACAACAAACAGGAAAAGCAAATGTTACACAATCTCCTCCTTTGTAACCCAGAGATATGCATTTTGCATTGCATGCAAGTATGCAACTCTGCTGCTGCATCCATATCTCCAATCCTGACATGTCTTACGAGTTTTTCCTGTTATGTATGTTTATAAACAAAATAATTTGCAAGAATCTACGTACATAAAAATATTAATTTAATATTTAACATATTAGTAACCAATACTAATACAAATATTTTTTCGTCTACTCACTTTGACAAAACTAGCAAAGACATCTCAACTTAAAAAAAAAAAAAAAAAATTCTTTTGTATTTAGACAATCCGGTACTTAATAAATAATTGGTTACCTGATATTATGGGCAATATAGGACGAGAGAAAAAATCATCAAGGTAATATAAGAGATGAAAACTTCTTGGTTGCCATTATTTATGTTTCTGAAAAATAAAACAAATTTTGTTTTTAAGAATTATTTTCCAATTTCACAAAAAAAAAACAATAAGAAAGTTAGATTCACAATCATATTTCGAATTAAAAATTTATAGTATAAAAATATACGTTGTCTTCTTTAACATAAAAACTTTTAAATTATGATATTTAATTTGATTTACTTTTAATCTCTATGATATTTTTATGCTTAGAAAAGTTGATTGTGTGTATATTTATATACATAAAAATATATACATACATAATGATATAACTTCACATATATAAATTTAATGATATTCCATATTTTGAAAATAATGAATATTATATAATGAGTTTTCTATAACATAAATCTAGACTATAAATTTGGTCAAAAGGTTTCATAACTTTTTTTTTTTTTGTCAACAAATTTATAATATAATTAAAATAGTTTGGCTTACCAAACCAGAAGAACTGAGTTTACATAGCATTCATAGCGTGAGAGAGATCTTGCACTTCTAGCCAAATTATCCGCCTTTGCGTTTGAATGACGTGGGATATGAGCTATGGAGTAGTTGGGGAGAAGTTCCTTCAGCGTCTTCAGAACATCTAGGTACGTCTCGAAAGCCGGCCAATCCACTGGAGAGTTCACCATCTTTACCAATTCTGAGCAGTCGACCAGGAACCGAACGTCTTTTTTCTGTTGAGTTGTCATGGACTGCATTGCCCACATTAGAGATTCCAGTTCTGCATGTAGAGGTGTCAGGCTTTGTCGAATGTTGCAGGAGCCTAAGAGAACATCTTGGTTGCTAGCTTGCTGGTACATCCATCCCAAACCTGTAAATGAATCTGAGTTCTTCCAGGAACCATCGATATAGCATTTGCTATCTACCAACGTTAATTCATTTATCCCAGTAAATATTGGACTATTTTCCTCCTCTTCATGGGCCTCATGGACCTTGATCCAGGTCATTGCCTCATTTTCTGCCAATTGCAAAGTATCACGTTGGTCTGTATCCTTATTGTTGTAAACTTTATTATTACGAGCCTTCTAAATGTACCAAATAATCCAAGGAAAACTATCGGCCAAATAAGGTTCGGGGATATGCCAGAAAAGATAATCAAGATTTGCAAAAACGGATTCCATTGGAAAAATGTCTTGAGCTGTTGGAACTTTAGATAAGATCCAAATTTGTAGAGCCGGCGGACATTCGAAAAGTGCATGATTAATTGTTTCCACATCAGTGCCACATCCCATCCAGTGACTATCGCAATTAATTCTCCTTGATTTTAAATTATACATAACCAATAAACATCCCGATAAAAATTGCCAAATAAAATGTTGAATTTTCCGCGGACATTTTAATTTCCAGCTAAAAGCCTGCAGGGGTCGAACATTCGGTTCCAATTCCTGTATCGATGTATCTGACGACAATAATTCCTGTATAATTGCGTATCCTGATTTAACCGTGTATTTCCAGATTTTGTAAATGCCATCCTGGTTTATCTTGTTTAAAGATGCCACTTACCGGGATGGCTTGAATAAGTTCTGCATCACAAGAATCTATGATTGCCTTGATTAGCTACATATTCTATTTTTGGGTTGATTAGTCTGGTTAACTTTAAATGAGGGATAATAATTTATTTTCTTGCATATTGTTCCTCTCGGGTGTTGAGAGGGTATCCAAGGATCCTTCCATACTGATATGGAATGTCCTGGTCCAACTCTATGGATTAGTCCTTCGTCTACCAGAGATTGAACATAAATAATACTACGCCAACCGTATGATGGTGAATAACACTTTTTGTGCTCAAGGGGGTTACCTTCACGGTAATATTTTCCTCTTAAGACCCTTGCCAACAGCGAGTATTTTGCTTCTACAAGGCACCATAGTTGTTTAGCCAGTAGAGCCGTGTTAAAATCTTCAATAACCTTAAATCCTAGGCCACCGTTGTGTTTTGTGGCACATAATTTTTTTCATGTTATCCAATGCATTCCATGTTTTGTGCCATTTCCACTCCACCAGAACTTAGCGATAACACTTGTTAGTTTTCCCACTAATGATTTGGGTAAACGAAAACAGGACATTACGTATGTTGGTAGAGTTGAGGCCACAGACTTGATTAGAATCTCTTTACCGCCTTTGGACATAAATTTTGAAGTCCAACTATTTACCCTGTCCTGTAAACTGTCGCTCACAAATTTAAAAATTTGGATTTTACTACCACCCAGATTTTCCGGTATATCTAGATAAGAACCCATTCTTCCGAGTTGGGAAATTCCTAAAATTCTTTTTACCTCATTCCGAACATTATCTTCCACCTTATGCCTAAATTGTATGGATGACTTTGAAAAATTGATTTGTTGCCCCGAGGTTTTTTCATAATTTGTAGGATTTGTAGAATCATCATACATTCCTCCTTAGTGGCCTTACAGAAAAAAGGCTGTCATCCACAAAGAGCAGGTGTGATATCGGTGGACTTGCTCTTGAAACTTTTAAACCGGGAATGGAGTTATCCCTTTCTGCCTTTTGAACATTAGCGATTAGGGCTTCAATACATAGAATAAATAAATATGGTGATAACGGGTCTCCTTGGCGTAGACCTCTATGTGGAGTAATTTTTCCATGAGGACAACCATTGACTAAAACCTTATATTCCACAGATCGAACGCAACACATCATCCATGAGGTCTATTTTTCCGCAAATCCCATTTTTCTTAGAATGTTTTCTTTAAATGGTCATTCCAAACGATCATATGTCTTACTCATATCCGTTTTGATTGCCAAAAACTTGCTTTTGCAAGATTTGTTTGTTCTTAAACCATGAAACATTTCCTGTACAATCAATATATTATCTGTAATCAGACATCCTGAAACGAAAGCTGATTGAGTCTCAGATATCACTGAGGGTTAGACATGTTTCAACCGTTGACAAAATACCTTGGATATAATTTTATAACCCACATTATATAGACTTATTGGTCTAAATTCCGCCATACTTTTGGGTCTCGACGTCTTTGAAATGAGACAGATGTTTGTCATGTTTAGACGTTTGTCGAAAGATCCATCCTGAAGAAATTGGTTAACCAATTCCAAGACATCTTTTTTAATCAGAGACCATGATCGCTGATAGAAAAGAGCGGTCATCCCATCGGGTCCTGGTGCTTTTCCTGAGTTCATCATAAAAAGTGCACGTCGAATCGTCTTCAGTGGCTCTTGCCATTAAAATTTCATTCATTTTCTCGGATACTGAATTAGGGACCTCTTGCAAAATCTCCTCAAAATCTGATGGAGATGTAGTTTTGAAAAGATCTTGAAAATAACTAACTGCTACCTCTTCTATTTGTTCATCCGTGGTAACCAAATTACCGGAATTATCATTTAAACCAATAATCTTATTCCTTGCCCTCCTTTGTTTTGTTTGAGGATGAAAATTTTTTGTGTTATTATCCCCTTCTTTAAACCATAAGTTCCGACTCTTTTGTTGCCAAAAAAATTCCTCATCTTTATATGCTTGTTTTAATTTCCTCGTTGTTTCCGCCAAATCCGTAAGTGAACCATGATCATCCTTCTGTACCTCCTCCAAGGCCCGTTGTAATTCTGATATTTTCGCCTGTCCCTGGCTAACATTATGGTGCCGCCAAATTGAAATCTCATGGCGACAGCTAGATATACGGTCAACAAAGTTACGTCTTTGTACTCCATAATTCAATTCCCATCCTATGGCAATCGATTCTTGATATAGGTCAATTCCTTACTAGACCAAGTTTTCGTTGTAGTAGTAAGGTGTCAATCCATAAGGGTGAAGATATTAACCAAAAAGGATGCGATCAAGCAATTCAAGTCAAGCCAAGCAAATAGCGTATTGGGGTCTAGCAACCTAGACAAAAACTGAGAATGGACACTAAAACAGGTACTGTATTGGACTATCAAGAACTAGCAGAAACCAAGCAATAACAGAAATAGCATATGGGGGTAAAGAGCAGCGTAAAGGACTAGCAGCAAATTCAACAATGCAAGAGAAGTTCCTAAGGATGGGGGTAATCGACTCAGTGTGTCCTCTTAACTTATTCAAGTGGTTTAACAAAACTCAATCAAGCTATTCCCTAGACATCAAACATCAAAACAAGTTAAGTCCACTCCCGTGGTAAGTAACCTCAAACTAGACCAGTTCCTGACCCAATCCCTTGGCGAAATCTACCCTAGCAGGCAATACGATTCAGTTCAATATTGTCGATAAACACCCTAGACAACTAATCCCTTAGGCTAGGTATGCAAATCTCTAACATCAGTTCATTCAAGCATTTTATCAAACACCTTCTGGGTGGAAAAACACCTAAGTTCTAATTCTAATTGATCAGAAAGAAACTAGCATTAAGAACACTGACTTAGAAGGGAAATCAATCGATCTACACTTAAACCACCTGAAAGACCAAGATTCTACACCTAATCTATCCCATCCTCAAGAACCCTAATGACTACTCAAAACTCATGAAGAACATCAAGAACACAAACCTAGAAATCATAAAAACTTGCATAGATGATAGAAATAGATAGAGATAATGATAGAACAGAAGGAACAAACTCAAAATAACAAGTAGAAATCAAATTACAAGTTCTGGAAACTAAGAACAGAGAAGAACACAAGGAAAAACTCGAAATATTAAAGATAAAAACGTCGTCTAGTCTTAACCCAACATTAGGTATTTATACTAAGTCTTAAAAACCCTAAAACGTCATGCGCAAAATAGTAAAAATGTGCAGGATAAGGTCCAGCTCGGCTAAGTCTTGGTCGAGTGCTGTGCTCAAACATGTAAAATCAAGACTGCATTTTTCTGAGATGAGCTTGAGTAGTCCACTCGATTGTAGGGGCTCGAGCTGGGTTCTGAAACTTCAAGACGCCACCTTTTGTCTCTGCTTGATCATACAGCTCGAGCATGGGTACTCGAGCTGAGCTTCTGCTCCATCTCCTGCTTAGACTCGATCACGTCTGCATGGGTATCCAGCACGGACTCGATCAGCATGTCCCAGACAGCTTCTGCTCTGCACGAACTCGATCAGCATGTCCCAGACAGCTTCTGCTCTGCACGGACTCGATCAGCAAGTCCCAGACAGCTTCTGCTCTGCACGGACTCGATCAGCAAGTCCCAGACAGCTTCTGCTCTGCACGGACTCGATCAGCAAGTCCCAGACAGCTTCTGCTCTGCACGGACTCGATCAGCATATCTTAGACAGCTTCTGCTCAATACGGACTCGATCAGCATGTCCCAGACAGCTTCTGGTCTAACTTCTCCAAAATCACCCGAAAGTACCTGTAACAAGCCAAATATGCAGGATGTATGCGGACCTAATGCAAAACACTCTAAGTATGCAAAACTCGGAATAAATAACAAGAACGGGGTGAATAACACGTCAAAACGTATGATTTATGCAAGCTAAAATGATGCAAAATGCAAACATATCAACTCCCCCAAACTTAGTCTTTGCTTGCCCTCAAGCAAACAAAGGAATGAGGATGGAGAAGAGGGTTGAAAGTGGGGACTCAGAACCAAAACTTGCAGATAATAACGGATGACCTCAATGTCCAAGTTACTAATTTTAAAACGCAAAGCTTATGAGCTCTACTTAAAAACGTTAGCCATACTCTTCGCAGCACAAGTTCAATCAAACCTCAACCTAGTCATGCATTTATTTCTATCATTCCCTTTAACATTCATTAGAACAGAAACCATGAATCAAGCTAAACATATTCAATGAACTCATTTGGCTAAGGGTAAGGTCAAGAGACAAAAATGGTCCCTTCAGTATGGTATTGACGTTTCAGAACAAGGGTCTCTCAATGAAACGGAATGAGCTTTAGTAGAATACTAAAGGTAAGAACCAACCTATGCATACAAGAATAGACTCCCATCTACCCAGTCCTACACAAGCGGTCTTATCCCTTAGTCTAAAACCCAGACAGTCATCCTAATTCTACCATTCACCCTTAGGCTTTTTTTTCTTTTGATATCCTGGATCAGTTTCATCTTTTCTTTTTGTTTTTGGTTCTAGGAGGGGTTATACACATATACATCTAGCGGATTTGGGGTTCTTTTCTTAACTTAGCTTAGGCGTTTTTATATTTTTCAGACTTTTGAGCTTTCTGCCTTTTCTTTTTTTCTTTTATTATGCACATCCCCTAATCCTTTACTAGATACTCAAACATTCAGATCATTCCCCTCCTAAGAACCCTTACCCTTTTCTTTTCTTTTTCCAAGTTTTTCTCATTCTTTTCTATCCACAGAACCCACCCCAATATCCAATGATCAAGATCCCACCTAGTCCTATCTGATTCGAAAATTGCAAACCAGAACTACATGAGATTCTATCCTTGTCGGCTCAAACCTAACACTTTCTACCAAGCTCATTCAGAAATAGACCTCACACACTCACTAAAGTAATAGCATGGCTTGAAAGAAGGCTAGGGTAGGGGCATGGTAAAACTGATCTAACAATGAGAATCAGCTACTTGGATTAGCAAAGAGTGGTATAAACAGATGAAAGAGAATCCAAGTATGTATATGGTATCCACGAGTTCAAATTCTATGCTTAGACATGATAATTATAAGTCAAATTCAGGTTCAAATAGATGGGGAATGACAGAAAATCACAGCATGCTTCAACTAAGACTCGATCTAGTTGTGCATTCAGAACATGGTTCAGTCTTACTTCAAGCTCAATATCAAGGCATTAAACAACTAGAAACGAGGGCATTGAAGTCATACAGTTGAATCAGCAAGTTTACAAGGTTTTAAATCATCATCATCCCCTATGCATATGCAACAGCCCTATATGAAAAAAAATCTAGACTCAATCCTAAAATGTAAATGCAACTAAATGAACACTCTGTTTTTGTGTAATCATTTTCGAAAATTTTCAAATTTTTTGGTTTTTCTATGCCATATATGCATGCAGACTCAAGGATGCACAAAATCAAAATAAGAACAGAGGAAACACATCAATACAACCTTTATCCCTTCCCCCCAAACTTAAATTACACAGTCTCTTGTGTAACAAAAATTTGGAAAGAAAGATTAAGAGGTAACAGACAACATGAAAACGATGCAACTAATATATACAGAAAGGGTCAGTACGGGTACCTTGGTGATTATGGTGAGTATGTCGACTCGACCTGGTAGTGGTCGAGCTGGGTGTGTGAGCCAGATGCTCCGAAATGTCTGTCTCGACGTCCTTGCTCGAGCCGGGTGCGTGAGCTAGATGCTCCTCCTGCTTGGCGTCTCTTCCTCGCATGTTGAAACTGCCTTGGCTGCCTTGGCTCGAAGGAGGAGGCTCGTGGTGGTTCCATCTCGGGTGCATGATGTCTTGGTTCCTCGCGAAACGACCCGCTCCCCGTCAGAATTCTCCCAGGTACGATGGTTTTCTTGGGTGTAGGGGATTTTAACTTTAGCGTGAAGTCCTTGAGCTGGTCTTTCACGTCCTTCACTTGGACTTTCAGGTCCTTCACGGTACCCTTGAGTGCGGCGACGGTCTTCCCTTGAAACTTGTTCCACCTTTGAAGGAGATTAATCCGCTTGTGTGCCTCCTTCAGGGCTGGACTATGTGTGGGTTTGAGCTTGTACTCCTCAAACGAGTACCTTTCTGTTGGATTAACCTCCTCCAAAACAGCATCTTGATCGTCTGACCCCATTCCTTGTTCCATGATCTCCTCGTCTTGATTGTAGAGTCTATCGAGAGGAGGATGGAAATCAATGTTTTGGCCTGGCGTACCTTGGTGAGATCGGTGCAAAGCAGGCACAGCTTGGCTTCCCCAGCTGTCGGATGCATGAACTGACAGATGTACTCGTCTGGAGGCGTTGTATGGTCCAGGAACCTGCACCTCCTCAAGAAGTCGATATCTATCCATTTGGGTGGATAGGGTGCTGATCGTAGCTCTACATCACAAGCAACAAGTATCTGGGTGATGATACCCCCAATACAGAGGTCACCTGCGCCATCCATCTTCATCTTGCCCATCTTTATCGCCCAGTCCTTGTAGTTTAGGAATTGCTCCATCAGAACAAGGGCGAGGTTAGCATCTGCTCTATCTCCCTGCATCTTCCGCCCATCTCTTGTGCTCCCCAGAAGTGGCAGTAAGCATAAGTCCAGCATCCTTAGTTCACCTTCATTCACCGTCCCGGTCACCTTCCTTGCAAACATAGAGCTTGCTATTGTCTTGTGTAGGTACCTCAGGACAGGGCTTCGGATGCTTGAGCTCTTGCTTCTAGAGGAGGAGAAAGGTTTGGTGCTGTCTCCTATGGTCGACCATAATTGTTGGAGTTCCTCATGATCAAAATCTTGAATCAGTTCGTCACCTCCAGAAAAACCATATAGGTTGCAGATTTGCGCGATGGTAAGGGCATAGCATTGTCCTCTGCACGCGAAGGTGATGAAGCCAGGGCCGTCATCGGGTTCAACATCAGGCTCTTCATCGTAGAAATGAACCCTGAGGGACGAGAGGAAGTGGCACGTCTCTTCCTTGTAGGCTTCCAGCGGTTTGTTCATGAATTGTCTTATACCTCCCGCCTCAAAGAGATACTCCATATCTCTAGCAATCCCGAGTGCTTGCATTGTTTCTTTGTGCGGGTATCTCGTTCCTTCAAAATTACGTTCAAGGAGGGCCTCTAGGTACTTGGTTGCAGAGGGTTTGGTGTTCTTTTTTCTGGGTTGCCTTATCAACTTGGGCTCGTCTTCCTCTGTTTATTCACCTTGATGCATACTCGGCTTGATTGGTGCTTTTCCTTCACTTTTGACCTGAGTGAGCTTCTTGTCTGATACCGTAGTAGCTTGTCCCGACCCTCCAGCTCGAGCGTGGGTGCTCATCCACCGAGGCTTCCTTATCAACTAAGGCCCGTCTTCCTCTGTTTCTTCATCGCGTAGATGCGGGATAGCCTCCATTTGGTCTTGTCCCTCACGCGTGACACGGGTGACTCGCCTCGTTTCACCGGCTCGAGTGTGGGTGCTCAAGCGAGACTTCCGGCCCTTCTGGCTTGATCCATGGGCTTGGGCATATGTGGTCGAGTCCGGCGTGACTTCATACTCCATGGGTACCACAATTTGTTCTTGTTATGCGGCTTGTTCGTGTTCTTGCTCTTCGGCTGGAGGAATGCTCTCTCTCCACATCTGGAAGTTTCGGGCGAGTGCTTTAGCTGACCTACGACGGGCTTGGCGAGGGTCCATACCTGAGACTCGATCAAGGACAAGGAAAGAGAACTCAAAATCGTGAGGATTAGCCTCAAAAGCAGCAAAAACAAATTGAGAAATTTCTGGAAATGAAAGAGAGAGAGGATTGAGAGTGTTTGTGGTGTGAGTAAAGTATGGAGTTGAGTTCGGTATATATAGCCGAGTCGAGATCGTTGGAGCGTATTGAAAGCGTGTGGGTTCGAGCTAGTGGAGTGTGGGATCGAGCTTGAAGGCGTGTTGAAGGAGTGTGGGCTCGAGTCTGACGTCTTTTTGACCGAGTGGACGCTTCTTTGGCATCTTCTGAATCGAGTTTGGCTTGTATAGATAAGTGGGAGGGGACAAAGGACAAGGAGGAGCGTGTGTGGGTCGAGTGTGGGCTCCATCTGGTGAGACTCGAGCTGACATAGTCGGATTCAAGCGTGTGTGGGTCGACCAAACACTCTTCTGACTTGTTCGTGACGTCGTATTGACCGTGATACCTCCGACTTGGGCATGTGAGCTCTGTATTGACCATGACACCTCCGACTTGGGTCCACATGTCAGAATTTTAAATTTTGAAAATTCCCTCCTAAGGTTTATGATCCACCTCTCTTGCTTTCCTAAAATCACACAATCAAGACAAAATAGCTTAGCACACTTATTTGACGTTTTAAAAACTAAGGCAAAGAAATATGTACAGAGATAGACATGGGACTTCCTCCCAAGTGAGCTTGTTTATAGTCACTAAGCTTGACTTCCTGTTTCGCTTAGGCGGTGGAAGGTTCATCCAGAGGAATCGAAGTTCCTTCTGGAATGACGGCATCAGCTAAATAGGGCTTGAGCCTCTGTCCGTTCACAGTGAATTCGTTTCCGCCCTTTCCCGATAAGGTGACTGCTCCGTAAGCCGAGACTTCTTTGATGGAGAATGGCCCGGACCATCTAGACTTGAGCTTTCCCGGAAACAGTTTGAGTCTGGAATTGAAAAGGAGGACTTGATCACCAGCCTTGAATTCCTTGTGCAAGATCCTCTTGTCATGGAATGCTTTAGTCCTCTCTTTGTAGATTTTAGAACTTTCATAGGCATCCAGCCTGATCTCTTCCAGCTCATGCAGGTCTAATACTCTCTTTTCCTGGGCAGGCTTGATATCTAAATTCAGAAGCTTTGTTATCCATAACGCCTTATACTCAATCTCAACAGGTAGATGACAGGCCTTGCCGTAAAGGAGCTGGAATGGTGTTCTCCCAATAGGGGTCTTGAATGCAGTTCTGTAAGCCCAGAAAGTCTCATCGAGCTTAGTAGACCAATCTCTCCTTGAAGCGCCTACTACTCTAGCCAAGATGGCTTTGATCTGCTTGTTAGACACCTCCACTTGACCACTAGTCTGGGGGTGATATGCTGTAGCTACCTTGTGCTTGACCCCATGTTTCTTCAGAAGATTCTCAAAGAGCTTGTTGATGAAGTGAGATCCCCCATCACTGATTACAACTCTTGGCACACCAAATCTGGGGAAAATGATGCTCTTGAACATCTTCAGGACCACCTTTGCATCATTGCTAGGGCAAGCTATGGCTTCAACCCACTTTGAGACATAATCAACAGCTACTAAGATGTAGCTGTTCCCAGAAGATGGTGGGTTGAAAGGACCCATAAAATCAATCCCCCAAACGTCAAACACCTCCACTTCCAAAATTGGGTTCTGTGGCATCTCATTCCTTCTGCTGATGTTTCCCATTCTTTGGCAAGGATCATACTTGGTGATGAAGGCTTGAGCATCTCTGAACATTGTAGGCCATCATAGACCTACTTGCAGTACCTTCTGAACAGTCTTGAACGTAGCAAAGTATCCTCCATAGGCAGACCCATGATAGTGCTCAAGCACACCCTGAACCACGTCTTGTGCTATACATCTCCTGAACAGACCATCTGAACCCCTCTTGTAAAGGAAAGGCTCGTCCCAGTAGTAGTGGTTGACATCTCTCAGAAACTTCTTTTTTCTGTAAGCGTCAAGATCATCCGGTAACTCACCACATGCAAGGAAATTGGCCAGATCTGAGTACCAAGGTATGTCCTTCACTCCTATCACAGAAACAGCATCTAGGAGTCTCTCGTCAGGCATGGTGTCATCAACAGGTGCTGGGTCATCTATCCTCATCCTTGACAAGTGATCGGCCACACCATTCTCTATACCCTTCTTATCAACAATCTCCATGTCAAACTCTTGAAGAAGGAGTATCCATCTGAGCAGTCTTGGCTTAGTGTTCTTCTTGGCATAAATATGTCTTAGTGCTGCATGATCAGTATAGACTATCACCTTAGACCCAACCAGATAGCTTCTGAATTTCTCGAATGCAAAGACTACATCCAGCAACTCCTTCTCTGTTGTAGCATATCTCCCTTGAGCATCATCAAGTGTCCTGCTTGCATAGTAGATCACATGCAGCTTTTTCTAAATCTTTTGGCCCAGTACGGCTCCTATAGCATAGTCCGATGCATCATACATGATCTCAAATGGATAGTCCCAGTTTGGTGCTTGAACTATTGGAGCAGTAACTAAAGCTTCCTTAATGAGCTGGAAAGCCTTCAAACATTCTGTATCAAACAGAAATTCTTGCTCCTTGCACAACAGCCTTGTTAGTGGTCTGGCTATCCTTGAGAAATCTTTGATGAATCTTCTGTAAAACCCAGCGTGCCCAAGGAAACTCATGATGTCCTTGACGTTCTCGGGTGGTTGCAGCTGCATCATCACATCAATCTTGGCTTTGTCTACCTCTATACCCTTCTCAGAAATTTTGTGCCCCAAGACGATCCCTTCCTTGACCATAAAGTGGCATTTTTCCCAGTTCAGAACCAGATTCGTCTCTTCACACCTAGTGAGTACCCTGCAAAGGTTCAAAAGACAGGAGGAGAAAGAAGAGCCATACACGGAAAAGTCATCCATGAATACCTCAACAGTCTCCTCTATTAAATCCGAGAATATAGAAGTCATGCATCTCTGAAAAGTAGCAGGTGCATTACAAAGACCGAAAGGCATTCTCCTATATGCAAATGTTCCATATGGACAAGTGAATGTAGTTTTCTCTTGATCATTAGGATGAATAGGAATTTAAAAGAAACCACTATATCCATCTAAGAAACAGTAATATGGATGATTAGCAAGTCTCTCTAGCATCTGATCAATGAATGGCAATGGAAAATGATCTTTCCTAGATGCAGCATTTAACTTCCTGTAATCAATACACATTCTATGGCCAGTGATAGTTCTAGTGGGTATCAATTCATCCTTATCATTCCTAACCACAGTAATGCCTCCCTTCTTAGGTACACAATGCACAGGTGAAATCCAAGTACTATCAGATATGGGGTATATGATTCTAGCCCCTAGCAACTTAAGAATTTCCTTTTTAACAACTTCTTTTAAATTAGGATTCAATCTCCTCTGGGGTTCAATACTAGCATATGATTCATTTTCCAGATGGATTCTATGAGTGCACAAGCTAGGTGAAATTCCCTTTATATCATCAAGAGAGTATCTTAAATAGCCGGTTTTTATGTTTATGCTATCTGTCAAATGCCTTAATGCACTAACATGTCATTGTAATACAGAAAGATATCAATCCAAATGGGTGCGATATTAACCAAGAAGGATGCAATCAAACAGTTTAAGTCAAGCCAAGCAATGAGATGTGAAGCTATCAACCTAAACAGAAAACTAAAAACAGAGACTAGCAGTAACTAGCGAAATAGCAAAACAGAGACTTCTAGCAAAACAGAACGAAAACAGAGCAAAAACGGAGCAATAGAAATCAATCAAGGAAGGAGCAGGTCCTAAGGATGGGGTAATTGACTTGGTGCATCCTCTTAATCTAACTAGATGGTTTAACAAACTCAATCAAGCTATTCCCTAGACATCAAACATCACAACCAGTTAAGTCCACTCTCGTGATAAGTAACCTCAAGCTAGACCAGTTCCAGACCCAATCTCTTAGCGAAATCTACCCTAGCAGGCATTAAGATTCAGTTCAATATTGTCAATAAACACCCTAGACAACTAATCCCTTAGGCTAGGTATGCAAATCTCTAACATCAGTTCAGTCAAGCATTTTATCAAACACCTTCTGGGCGGAAAAACACCTAAGTTCTAATCTCAATTGATTAGAGAGAAATTAGCATTAAGAACACTGATTTAGAAGGGAAATCAAACAATCTACTCTTAAACCACCTAGAAGACTAAGATTCCACACCTAATCTAACCCATCCTTAAGAACCCTAATGACTACTCAGAAACCATGAAGAACAGCATAAACACAAACCCAGAAATTAAAATAAATTGCATAAGTAGAAAGATAAGGAAGAGAAGAGATAGAATAGAAAGATTCAAACACAAATACTCAGTAGAATCAAAGATACAGGATCCAGAAAGCAAGAACAGATGAAGAACACTTAAGAAAACCTAATTTCTGCCTAAAAAAACAAGTTATCTCTCTTAAACATCTTAGAGAATATTTATACTAAGTCTTAAAACCCTAAAAACGCCATGGGCAAAATAGTAAAAATGTGCGGATGAGGTCCAGCTCGACCATGGGGGTCGAGCTGGGCGGTCGAGCTGGGTTTAAATCAAGATTGCATTTTTATTCACCAGACTCGATCATGAGCTCGACCACGAGCGGTCGAGCTGGGTCCAAAAACTTCAAGACGGCTCTTCTTTCCTTGGACTCGATCACGGGCTCGATCATGGTGGTCGAGCTGGGCTTTAGAAACTTCAAGATTGCATCTTTATGCCTAGCTCGATCATGGACTCGATCAGGCTTGCTAGAGTCAGTCTCAAAGTGCAGTTTTTGGTGCAGAATGCACTAGCTCGACCATCTTGCTCGAGCTGGGTGCTAGAGTCAGTCTCCTTCGAGTTCCTGGTCGAGTTAAACTCTCTTTTTTCTTCATTTGACTTCAACATCTCCAACATTCCTTGAATGCACCTGAAACAAGTCCAAAATGCAAAATGCATGCGATCCTAATGCAAAACACTCTAAGTATGCAAAACTAGAGATAAATGCTAAGAACAAGCTATTTAAGAAGGCTAAATGAATGAATAATGCAAGCTAAAACCATATAAAATGCAGACATATCAACTCCCCCAAACTTAGTCTTTGCTTGCCCTCAAGCAAACAGAAGAATAAGAATGGAGGAGAAGTTGGAAAATGGGGATTCAGAACCAAAGCTTGCAGATAAAACAGATGATCTCAATGTCCAAGTTGCTAGTTCTAGAATGCAAAGTATATGAACTCTACTTAAAAACTTTAGTCATACTCTTCTCAGCACAATTTCAATTAAATCTCAACCTAGACATGTATTCAAATCTATCATTCCCTTTAACATTCAATTAAGCAGAAACCATGAATCAAGCTATGCACATTCTATGAACTCATTTGGCTAAGGGTAAGGTTAAGAGACAAAGATAGTCCCTTCAGTAAGGTTTTGTTAATTCAGAACAAGGATCTCTCAATGAAATGGAATGAGCTTTAGTAGAATGCTAAAGGTAAGAACCAACCTATGCATACAAGAATAGACTCCCATCTACCCAGTCCTACACAAGTGTTCTTAACCTTTAAGTCTAAACCCATAAAGTCATCCTAATTCTACCCTTGACCCTTAGGTCTTTCCTTTTGATTTCTTGGATCATTTTCATCTTTTCTTTTTATTTTTGGTTCTAGGAGGGGTTATACACATATACATCTAGCGGATTGGGGGTTTGTCTTAACTAGCTTAGGCATTTTTATATTTTTCAGACTTTTAAGCTTTCTGCCTTTTCTTTTCTTTTATTATGCACATCCCCTAATCCTTTACTAGATTCTTAAACATTCAGACCATTCCCCTCCTAAGAACTCTTATCCTTTTTCTTTCAACTTTTTCCAAGTTTTTCATTCTTTTCTTTTCACAGAACCAAACCCAATACCCATTGATCAAGATCCCACCTAGTCCTATCTGATTCGAAAATTGCAAACCAGAACTACATGAGATTCTATCCTTGTCGGCTCAAACCTAACACTTTCTACCAAGCTCATTCAGAAATAGGCCTCACACACTCAAGAAAATAATATCATGGCTTGAAAGAAGGCTAGGTTGAAGGCATGGTAAAACTGTTCTAATGATGAGAACAGCTACTTGGACCAGCAAAGAGTGGTATAAACAGATGAAAGAAAATCCAAATATGTATATGGTATCCGTGAGTTCAAATGCAGTGCATAGGCATGATAATTATGAGTCAAAATTCAGGTTCAAATAGATAAGGAATGATATCAAATCACAGCATGCTTCAATTGAGAACTAATCTAGTTGTGCATTCAGAGTATGGTGCAGTCTTACTTCAATTTCATTAACAAAGCATTAAACAACTAGAAACGAGGGTATTGAAATCATACAATTGAATCAGCAAGCTTACAAGGTTTAAATCATCATAATCCCCTATGCATATGCAACAGCCCTATATGAAAACAATCTAGACTCAATGCTAAAATGTAAGTGCAGCTACATGAACACTCTGTTTTTGTAATCTTTTTAGAAAATTTTTCAAATTTGTTTGGGTTTTCTATGCCTTAGATGCATGCAGACTCAAGAATTAAAAATAAGAACACAGAAAATAAATCAAACACATCTTAAGCCTTCCCCCCAAACTTAAATTACACAGTCCCTTGTGTAATAAAAATTTGGAAAGAAGATTTAAGAAAAAAAACAAAAAGCAAGAAAGAAATGCAAATGATATATACAAGAATGGATAGAACAGGTACCTCAAGGGTTGGAGAGAAGGAGGAGATCGAATCCTCCATGCTTTCGCGAGTGTAGGCAGTATGGGAGCTTGACTCGAGCTGGGGCTCGAGCTGCGCGATCGCGTCCGTTGTCATGAGATGTCTGGCTCGATCATGGTGCTCGAGCTGGGCGCTCGAGCTGGCTCGTCCGCTCACAGATTTCCTCTTTTTCTGCCGAGTGTACTGTTTAGGCTGCTGTCTTGGCTCGAACGAAGAAACTCGTGGGGGTTCCATGGTTGTGCGAGGCGTTGGTTCTTCGCGAAATGAACCACTCCCCACTAGTACTCGTTTGGGCAGTACTTCTTTCTTGGAGGAAGGTGCATTGAACTTTAGCTGGAAATCTTTGAGGTGATCTCTTACTTCTTTCATCTGGTCCTTTAGATCCTTCACTGACCCCTTCAAAGCAGCAATGGTCTTGCCCTGGAGTTTGTTCCATTTCTGTAGTAAGCCAATGCGCTTGTGTGCTTCCTTCAAGGCTGGACTAGATGAAGGCTGTAGTCTGTATTCCTCAAACGCATACCTCTCTGTTGCATCATTCTCCTCTTCAACAGTAACATGATCGTCGGAACCTATGTCTTGCTGCATGATCTCTTCATCTGGATTGTAGAGTCTGTCAAGAGGAGGAGAGAAATAGATGTTTTCTCCCAATCTAACCTTCGTTATATCAGTGCAAGGGAGGCGCAAGTGGGCTTCTCCAGCTATTGGGTGAGTGAATTTATACATAAACTCATCAATAGGCCAATGATGATCAAGAAAGCGACATCTCCTCAAAAATCCAATATCGATCCACCTGGACGGATGTGGCTCTGATGTGAGCTTTACACCACATGCAACAAGAATCGGAGTGATAATACCTCCAATGCTAAGTTCTCCTTCAGTATTCATCCTGTGCATCCTTAATGCCCACTCCTTGTAGTAGAGCAGTTGTTCCAAGAGAACAAAGGTGAGGCTTGCGTCTGCTCTATCGCCTTGCATTTCTAGTCCCTTTTTTGTGTAAACCAGAACTTCTTTTAAGCACACATCCAACATTCTCAATTCCCCTTCATTCAGATTCCCTGTAACCCTTCGTGCAAACTGTGTGCTAGCAATGGCCTTATGAAGGTATCTAACCACAGGGCTTCTTATCTGGGAGCTCTTGCTTCTTGATGACAGATAAGGCTTGGTGTCATCACTAATGGTTGACCACAGTTGCTGCAGCTCCTTATTGTGAATATCTTGCAGTGTGCTTGAGCTACTCGGGAATCCATATAGAGTATCTAACTCCTTTATAGTGAGGGAGTAAAGGAAACCCCTGCAAGTGAAGGTGATAAAACCTGGGCCTCCGTCAGATACAAACTCTGGTTCATCTTCATAGAAGTGGATTTTGAGAGATGAAAGGAAATGGCAAGTCTCTTCCTTGTAGGCTTCGAGCTGTATCTTCATGAATGTGCTTAAACCCCCCATTTCATAGAGATATTCCACATCTCTGGCAATACCAAGTTTTTTACAAGTTTCTCGGTGAGGGTACCTTGTTCCTGCAAAGCCTCTAGCCAGGAGTATGGACAGGTACTCTTCTGAGGAAGGTTGCTTTGGCGTCTTTTGTGCTTTCTTAACCACTCTGGGCTCATTCTCCTCTGTTTCACTGCTCTCTTGTTGCGTGCTAGGTTCCATCGGTTTCTTCCCACGAGCAATATCTCGTTTGGCTCCTGAAAATTCTCTGGCCGTATCCTCATCATGTTGGCTCGACCCTCTGACTCGACCATGTTTGGTCGAGCTAGGTGCACCATCAACCTCCATGGGTGTTCTGCTTGGAGAAATAGGTCCCCTTATCTTCTGAAACTGCTTGGCCATGGCTTTGGCGGATGAACGACGAGCTTGAGGTGACTGATGGGACCTCTTTGGCTTGATGAAGAGAAGTTGGTTTATCATTTTGAAGGATTTTGAGCAAAACGCGAGAATCGGATGAGAAAAAGATTCTGGCGAAAGCAGGAGGTTGCTTGAAGTATTGCTGGTGTGGAGAGCTCATAAGGGCGAGTCCTTCTTAAATAGACAAGGGGGAAGACTAGATGACAAGAGAGGGAGCGCATGGAGCTTCATTTGAAATTCGAAATTCAAATTTTTGAGCTCCCAGGGCTTGACTCGACGTGATGACGCGACTGCACGTGGTCGAGCTGCAGACTCGATCTGACCACTCGACCCCACCTGGTCGAGCTGTCCCCTTAGTGTTCAAAATTCGAATTTTGAATCTCCCTCTATCGGACTCGATCGCTTGGCTCGATCACAATGGTCGAGCTGGGCCATCGAGTCAAGCTACTTTCGCTCGTTTCTCCCTTCTCTTTGCAATTCAGTGCTCATACTCCCCTGAAATCACAAAAACAAGCCAAAAATAAAAAGTTAGCACACTTATTTGACGTTTTAAAAACTTAAACAAAGAAATATGTACAGAGATAGACATGGGACTTCCTCCCAAGTGAGCTTGTTTATAGTCACTAAGCTTGACTTCCTGTTTTGCTCAGGCAGTGGAAGGTTCATCCAGAGGAATCGAAGTTCCTTCTAGAATGATGGTATCAGCTAGATAGGGCTTGAGTCTCTGTCCATTCACAGTGAATTCGTGGCCTCCCTTTCCGAATAAAGTGACTGCCCCGTAAGGTGAGGCTTCTTTGACTGAGAACGGTCCGGACCATCTAGACTTGAGCTTTCCCGGAAACAGCTTGAGTATAGAATTAAAGAGAAGAACTTGATCACCAGTATTGAACTCTTTGTGCAAGATCTTCTTGTCATGAAAGGCCTTGGTCCTCTCTTTGTAGACCTTAGAACTCTCATAAGCATCCAGCCTGATCTCCTCCAGCTCATGCAGGTCCAATACTCTCTTTTCCTGGGCAGGCTTGATATCTAAATTCAGAAGCTTTGTTGCCCATAGTGCCTTATACTCAACCTCAACAGGTAGATGACAAGCCTTGCCATAGAGGAGCTGGAATGGTGTTCTCCCAATAGGGGTCTTGAACGCAGTTCTGTAAGCCCAGAGAGTCTCATCAAGTTTAGCAGACCAGTCTCTTTTTGAAGCGCCTACTACTCTAGCCAAAATGGCTTTGATCTGCTTGTTAGACACCTCCACTTGACCACTAGTCTGGGGGTGATATGGTGTAGCCACCTTGTGTTTGACTCCATGTTTCTTCAGAAGATTTTCAAAGAGCTTGTTGATGAAGTGAGATCCCCCATCACTGATAACAACTCTTGGCACTCCAAATCTGGGAAAAATGATACTCTTGAACATCTTCAGAACGACTTTTCCATCATTGGTAGGGCAGGCTATTGCTTCAACCCACTTGGAGACATAATCAACAGCCACTAAGATGTAGCTGTTCCCATAAGATGGTGGGTTAAAAGGCCCCATGAAATCGATGCCCCACACATCAAATACTTCAACTTCCAGAATTGGGTTCTGAGGCATCTCGTTCCTTCTACTGATGTTGCCCATTCTCTGACAAGGATCACACTTGGTGATAAAAGCTTGAGCATCCTTGAACATCGATGGCCACCATAAACCTGCTTGCAGCACCTTCTGCGCAGTCTTAAATGTGGCGAAGTGACCTCCATATAGTGAAC
Organism: Boechera divaricarpa; assembly: GCA_026770425.1. Classification (NCBI taxonomy): domain Eukaryota; kingdom Viridiplantae; phylum Streptophyta; class Magnoliopsida; order Brassicales; family Brassicaceae; genus Boechera; species Boechera divaricarpa. Next base: position 18,403,208 of record CM049192.1, on the reverse strand, counting down.
CGTGGCAATGCTCTAGAACTCCTCTTACCTCTTCTTCTGCTATGCACCTCCTGAACAGACCATCAGAACCTCTCTTGTATAAGTAGGGCTCATCCCAGAAGTAGTGGTTCACATCCCTCAGAAACTTCTTTTTCCTGTAAGCATCAAGACCTTCAGGAATTTCGCCGCTTACAAGGTAATTGGCAAGATCTGCATACCAGGGCCTTTTTTCTTCTACTATCATGACAACTTCCATGAATTGTTTATCAGGCATGGAATCATCAATTTGCGCTGCATCATCAATCCTCATTCTTGACAAGTGATCTGCTACACCATTCTCTATACCCTTCTTGTCGACAATCTCCATGTCAAACTCTTGAAGCAAAAGGATCCATCTGAGCAGTCTTGGCTTAGTCTCCTTCTTAGCATAAATATGCCTGAGTGCTGCATGGTCTGTGTAGACTATCACCTTAGACCCAACCAGATAGCTTCTGAACTTCTCAAAGGCAAAGACTACAGCCAGCAACTCCTTCTCTGTAGTCGCATATCTCCCTTGAGCGTCATCAAGCGTCCTGCTTGCATAGTAGATCACATGCAGCTTCTTCTCAATCTTTTGGCCCAGTACAGCTCCTACAGCATAGTTCGATGCATCACACATGATTTCAAACGGATAGTCCCAGTTTGGTGCTTGGACTATTGGAGCAGTGACTAAGGCTTCCTTAATGAGCTGGAAAGCCTTCAAACATTCTGTATCAAACAGGAACTCTTGCTCCTTGCATAATAGCCTAGTGAGAGGTCTGGCTATCTTTGAGAAGTCCTTGATGAATCTTCTGTAGAACCCAGCATGACCTAAGAAACTTCTGATATCCTTGACGTTCTTAGGTGGCTGCAACTGCATCATCACATCAACTTTGGCTTTATCTACCTCTATACCATCCTCAGAAATTCTGTGCCCCAAGACAATCCCTTCTCTGACCATGAAGTGGCATTTCTCCCAGTTGAGAACTAGATTTGTCTCTTCACACCTAGTAAGCACCCTGCAAAGATTAAACAAGCAGGAGGAGAAAGAGGAACCATACACAGAAAAATCATCCATGAATACTTCCACAATCTCCTCAATTAAATCTGAGAATATAGAACTCATGCATCTCTGAAAAGTAGCTGGTGCATTACAAAGACCAAAAGGCATTCTCCTATAAGCAAATGTTCCATAAGGGCAAGTAAAAGTGGTTTTTTCCTGATCATTGGGGTGAATTGGAATTTGAAAGAAACCACTATACCCATCTAAGAAACAGTAGTAAGGGTGATTTGCAAGCCTTTCTAACATCTGATCAATGAATGGTAATGGGAAATGATCTTTCCTAGATGCAGCATTCAATTTCCTGTAATCAATACACATCCTATGACCAGTGATAGTTCTAGTTGGTATCAGTTCATCCTTATCATTTCTAACAACAGTTATACCACCCTTCTTTGGAACACAATGCACAGGAGAAACCCAAGTACTATCAGATATAGGATAGATGATTCCAGCTTCTAGCAACTTAAGAATTTCCTTTTTAACTACTTCCTTCAAATTCGGGTTTAATCTTCTCTGGGGTTCAACGCTAGCATATGATTCATTTTCAAGGTGAATTCTATGAGTACATAAGCTAGGTGAAATTCCTTTGATATCATCCAGTGAATACCCAATAGCCTTTCTAAATTTCTTCAATTCAGTCAAAAGCAAATGTAATTCATCCTCACTAAGCTTGTCATTTACTATGACTGGATATGTAGAATTTGGCCCAAGAAAGGCGTACCTTAGCCCAGCAGGAAGAGTTTTGAGGTCTACCTTAGGAGCTCTGAGTTCTGACCAATTGTCTGATGCAGAGTGGGCTGACTCGACGACGAGCTCGAGCTGTCTGGTCGAGTCTGTTGCTGAGTGTGGTCTGACTCGATCAGCTTGATCGAGTCTGGTGCTAGAGTCAACGCTTTTCGCAGCAAAAACCTCTGTTTTCGTCCTATTCAGCTCTTCAAACACCTCTGACTCTTCCACAGCCATGTGTGAGTCTAAAATTATCTCATAACCCAATGTTTCTTTGTGTAGATACCCATCTTTCCCACTCTTGGTTAAAACAGTCTGAAGGTGGTCTTCCTCATTGAGTTCTTCGAGAAGTTCATCAGCAAGTTTATCCATTTCCTCAATATAGAAAACCTGTTCTTCTATTTCTGGCTTCTTCATTGTGTCCTTGATGTCAAATGTCATCTTGAAATCCTTTCCAAGATTAAGATCAATCTTTCCTTTTCGAACATCAATAACCGCTCCAGCTGTGGCTAAAAAAGGTCTTCCCAGAATAAGGGGATCTCTTGGTTCTTCATCCATCTCCAGCACTATGAAGTCTGTAGGTATCTCCACTGACCCAACCTTTAGAGGTAGATCTTGTAACATACCATGAGGAGTTCGAACAGATCTGTCTGCAAGCACCAAAGAGATGTTGCACGGCTTGTAGCTACTGAATCCTAACTTCTTAGCAACTGAGAGTGGCATGAGACTGATAGATGCCCAAGGTCACAGAGAGATTTCTTGAAGATCAAGGGCCCCAAAGAGCATGGTAGAGTAAATGAACCAGGATCACTTAGCTTCTCTTTGATAACCCTCTTCTGTATAATAGCACTGCACTCTTCTGACAAAACCACCATACTCTGAACCTCCTTGGCTTTCTCGTTTACTGCATCTTTCAAGAATTTTTGATATGCAGGAAACATTGAGAAGGTATCAATGAGAGGTATCCTAATCTCTGCTTCCTTCATGTGCTTGTCAAAAAGCGCTCTATACTTATCCATTATCTCCTTTTTAAATCGTTTTGGGAAAGGCAGTTTGGGTTTGTAAGGAGGCGGGACAAAAGGTGCTTTCTTTTTCTCTGAAACCACTGATTTTGGCGCAGCTGGGGGGCTGACTCGACCAGTTTGGTCGAGTTGGGCGCTAGAGTCAGCCTCCAGACATGTTTTTTCGTATTCTTTGCAGCTCAAATACTCCCCATCTTCAATCGCACTGTCCTCAGTGACCTTAACGGATCCTTCCCTCTCAGGTAACTCTTTTCCACTCCGTAAAGTGATAGCATTAATGTGAGCATAGTCCTTAGGGTTTTGGACTGCTTTTCCTGGGAGCTGTGATGTGCTAGAGGTAGATGCAGTCTTGCCCTCCATGTATTTAATCTTGGAGTTTAATGACTCAAACTTGCTAGAGAGATCATTATAGGTGTAATCCATCTGCGTTTTCATTTTACCGAGCTTCTTAGCTGTTTCCAACGCACCAGCCACCTGACCTTGCAGAATCTGTTGCAGCATTTCTGTCATTTGATGATCTGGAGCGGGAGAAGGCTGAGCTTGGTGAGATGTGAAACCAGGTGGAGGACCCATAACTCCCTGTTGCTGATAGTTATTTTGGTATGGCTGCTTAGGAACAAAACCCTGGTGCTGGTTGTAGGCAGCATAAGGTTTGGACTGAGGCGGTGGTTGCTGAGGCGGATAGACTTGGTCCTGAGGGTTAGCAACATTGGTGCTTCTGTAAGAGAGATTCGGGTTGGTCTTGTAGTTGATGAAACCTTTGTTGTAGCCACCTTGATTATGGACATAGTGGACCTCTTCGATATCTTCTTCCTCCCCATCTTGAACCTGAAAAACTGTATCATCAGAAGCAAAGTGAACCTGTTTCTTCTGTTGTAACAATTGATCCAACTTAGCAGTCAAGGCTTTGATGGCCCTAGTTTGATCATCTGTAGCAATACTTGGTCGGACACTCCTATCATACTCAGCAGTGTAATTACCATCAGATTGTGCTAGGTTCTCCACAAGTGCCCAGCCAGCATCAACATCTTGGTTGAGGAAGTTACCGTTGCTGGCCGTATCTAGAAGCATGCGGACCTTTGGGAGAACACCTCTGTAGAGAATGCTAAGGAGTGACTCATTGCTGAAACCGTGGTGAGGGCATTGAGTAGTGTAGCCCTTGAAGCGTTCCCAGCATTCACAGAAACTTTCACCATCCTTCTGAGTGAATCCAGAAATTTCATTCCTTAAGCGAGCTGTCCTGGCATTGGAGAAGAACTTGGCCAGGAAGGCTTTCTTGCAGTCATCCCATGAAGTGATTGATCCATGGGGTAGAGTCTTTTCCCAGTGATGGGCTCTGTCACCAAGAGAGAAGGGAAAGAACCTTAGCTTGAAACCATCTTCACTGACCCCATTGATCTTGGTAAGGCTGCAGAGCCTATCAAACTCATCCAGATGATCAAGAGGGTCTTCCATAGGTAGTCCATGAAACTTGTTGTTCTGCACCATGGCGATCAAGCTGCTCTTGATCTCAAAATTGTTATTCTGGACCGTAGGAAGGACAATCCCTTGTCTGTTGGTATGAGTATTAGGAGCATCTCCTGCCCCTATCAGACGGGGCCTTCTCTGTTGAGGCACATGGTCAGGCTGTGGTGGTGGATTATGATCAGCCATATTTATTTGATCTTGGAGATCTGTGTTGAGAAGTTTACTCGGGTCTCTCAACTGTTGTGGTAGCTTGTGAATATTGTCGATGTAGCGGATGAGGTTCTGACTTCCTTTCGATCTCGTTTGCATGCAGGGGCTAACGCGATGGCGAACTCGAGCAAGTATGGTCGAGTTAGGCTAACTCGATCTGGCACTCGAACCCAAGGGTAGAGTCAAGGCGTACCTGAAAGACAGAGAGACAAAAAAGAAAAACGAAGTCTGTAACAAAGTAGATTGAATAAGAACTTGATCTAAAACGATTTGAAATCCTAATTGTAACAAACAAACACCCAAATGGCAACGGCGCCAATTTGAAATAGCCGGTTTTTATGTTTATGCTATCTGTCAAATGCCTTAATGCACTAACATGTCATTGTAATACAGAAAGGTATCAATCCAAATGGGTGCGATATTAACCAAGAAGGATGCAATCAAACAGTTTAAGTCAAGCCAAGCAATGAGATGTGAAGCTATCAACCTAAACAGAAAACTAAAAACAGAGACTAGCAGTAACTAGCGAAATAGCAAAACAGAGACTTCTAGCAAAACAGAACGAAAACAGAGCAAAAACGGAGCAATAGAAATCAATCAAGGAAGGAGCAGGTCCTAAGGATGGGGTAATTGACTTGGTGCATCCTCTTAATCTAACTAGATGGTTTAACAAACTCAATCAAGCTATTCCCTAGACATCAAACATCACAACCAGTTAAGTCCACTCTCGTGATAAGTAACCTCAAGCTAGACCAGTTCCAGACCCAATCTCTTAGCGAAATCTACCCTAGCAGGCATTAAGATTCAGTTCAATATTGTCAATAAACACCCTAGACAACTAATCCCTTAGGCTAGGTATGCAAATCTCTAACATCAGTTCAGTCGAAGCATTTTATCAAACACCTTCGGGCGGAAAAACACCTAAGTTCTAATCTCAATTGATCGAGAGAGAAATTAGCATTAAGAACACTGATTTAGAAGGAAAATCAAACAATCTACTCTTAAACCACCTAGAAGACTAAGATTCCACACCTAATCTAACCCATCCTTAAGAACCCTAATGACTACTCGAAACCATGAAGAACAGATAAACACAAACCCAATTAAAATAAATTGCATAAGTAGAAAGATAAGGAAGAGAAGAGATAGAATAGAAAGATTCAAACACAAATACTCAGTAGAATCAAAGATACAGGATCCAGAAAGCAAGAACAGATGAAGAACACTTAAGAAAACCTAATTTCTGCCTAAAAAAACAAGTTATCTCTCTTAAACATCTTAGAGAATATTTATACTAAGTCTTAAAACCCTAAAAACGCCATGGGCAAAATAGTAAAAATGTGCGGATGAGGTCCAGCTCGACCATGGGGGTCGAGCTGGGCGGTCGAGCTGGGTTTAAATCAAGATTGCATTTTTATTCACCAGACTCGATCATGAGCTCGACCACGAGCGGTCGAGCTGGGTCCAAAAACTTCAAGACGGCTTTTTTTTCCTTGGACTCGATCACGGGCTCGATCATGGTGGTCGAGCTGGGCTTTAGAAACTTCAAGATTGCATCTTTATGCCTAGCTCGATCATGGACTCGATCAGGCTTGCTAGAGTCAGTCTCAAAGTGCAGTTTTTGGTGCAGAATGCACTAGCTCGACCATCTTGCTCGAGCTGGGTGCTAGAGTCAGTCTCCTTCGAGTTCCTGGTCGAGTTAAACTCTCCTTTTTCTTCATTTGACTTCAACATCTCCAGCATCCCTTGAATGCACCTGAAACAAGTCCAAAATGCAAAATGCATGCGATCCTAATGCAAAACACTCTAAGTATGCAAAACTAGAGATAAATGCTAAGAACAAGCTATTTAAGAAGGCTAAATGAATGAATAATGCAAGCTAAAACCATATAGAATGCAGACATATCAGTATCCTATTGCCTTCCTATACTTCCTCAACTCAATCAACAGCAACTGCAACTCATCATCAATAAGCATGTCGTTTACTATGATTGGGTAAGTAGAATTTGGTCCAAGAAAGGCGTACCTTAGCCCAGAAGGAAGAGGTTTGAGATCTACCTTAGGTGCCCGGAGTTCTAACCAATCGTCTGCTGCAGAGGAGGCTGGCTCGATGTTAGACTCGATCTGCAGGGTCGAGTTTGACGTCTTGGGTATCTTAGCTCGAGCTGCAGGGTCGAGCTCAGTATCCTGGACAGCTAGAATTTTTGTGTTGACCCCTATCAGCACCTCAAATCCTTCTGATTCTTCCAGGACCTTGTGTGAGTCCAAAATCATTTCATACCCCAAAGTCTCAGCATGTAGATACCCATCCTCACTACTCTTGGTTAAAGCAGTCTGAAGGTGATCATCTTGATTAAGCTCCTCCAGAAGCTCATCAGCAAGCTTGTCCATTACCTCAACATAGAAGACTTGTCCTTCTATTTCCGGCTTTCTCATAGTCTCCTTGACATCAAATGTCATCTTGAAGTCACTCCCGAGGTTGAGATCGATTTTTCCTTTTCTGACATCAATGATTGCACCAGCTGTAGCAAGGAAAGGTTTTCCCAGAAACAGAGGATCTCTTGGTTCCTCATCCATCTCAAGAACTATGAAGTCTGTAGGTATCTCCACTGTACCGACCATCAAAGGAAGATCTGGTAACATACCATGAGGAGTTCTAGTAGATCTGTCTGCAAGCACCAGAGAGATGTTGCAGGGCTTATAGTTGTTGAACCCTAACTTCCTTGCAACCGAGAGTGGCATAAGACTGATAGATGCTCCAAGATCACATAGAGACTTCTTGAAAACCAATGGACCGAGAGAGCATGGTAGAGTGAAAGAACCTGGGTCGCCTAACTTCTCTTTGACGACTCTCTTCTGAATGATGGCGCTGCACTCCTCTGATAGGATGACCATACCTTGAACCTTCTTGTCTGTCTCAGCTACTGCATCCTTCAAAAACTTCTGATAGGCAGGTACCATGGAGAAGGCGTCAATGAGAGGCAACCTGATCTCAGCTTCCTTGATGTGCTTATCAAAGATTTGTTTATGTTTCTCCATTAAGTCCTTCTTAAACCTCTTTGGGAAAGGCAATTTGGGCTTGTAGGGAGGAGGGACATAGGGTGCCTTCTTTTCCTCTGAAATCACAGATTTAGGTGCAGGAGGTAGACTGTCCTGACCATTCTGGTCGAGTTGGGGTGCTCCAGCAGGCGTGGAACTCTTGTCTTGGTTGTTTTTGGGAACCAAATCCTCCCCGTCTTGATCCTCACTGTCCGCAGTGATTGCAGGAGATCCTTCCCTCTCAGGTAACTCCTTCCCACTCCGCAGAGTGATGGCATTGATGTGAGCGTAGTCCTTAGGGTTCGGGACCACTTTTCCTGGGAGTTGGGAAGTGTTAGAGGATGAAGCAGTCTTGCCCTCGATGGAACGAATCTTGGACTGGAGAGACTCAATCTTGCTGTTAAGATCATTGTAGGTGTAGTCCATCTGGGTTTTAAGTTCACCAAACTTCTTGGCTGTGTCAAGTGCACCAGCTGCTTGACCCTGTAGGATTTGCTGCAGCAAAGTGTTTGTCTGTTGATCTGGAGCAGTAGAAGACGGAGCGTGGTGAGACTGAAATCCTGGTGGTGGAAACGGGGCTTGGTGTTGGTGATGACTCTGAAAAGGCGGTTTAGGGGAAAAGTTCTGCTGCTGATTGTAGGGAATGAAAGGCTTGGACTGAGGTTGTTGCTGAGGTGGGTAAACTTGATCCTGAGGGTTAGCAACGTTGGTACTCCTGTAAGACAGATTCGGGTTGTTCTTGTAGTTGATAAAACCTTTGTTGTACTGACCCTGATTCTGCACATAGCTGACCTCCTCTATATCATCATCCTCCCCATCTTGAACTTGGAACACTGTATCCTCAGAAGCAAAGTGGACTTGTTTCTTCTGCTGTAGTAGTTGATCTAACTTAGCAGTCAAGGCCTTGATGGCCCGAGTTTGATCATCTGGAGCAATACTTGGCCGAACACTCCTATCATACTCAGCAGTGTAGTTACCATCAGATTGGGCTAGATTCTCCACGAGTGCCCATCCAGCATCAACATCTTGGTTGAGGAAGTTACTAGATCGGCGGTATCGAGAAGCATGCGGACCTTCGGGAGAACGCCTCTGTAGAGAGTGCTAAGGAGGGACTCCTTACTGAACCCGTGGTGAGGACATTGAGTAGTGTAGCCCTTGAAGCGATCCCAGCATTCACCGAAGCTTTCACCGTCCTTCTCCGAGTGAATCCAGAAATTTCATTCCTCAAGCGTGCTGTCCTGGCGTTGGAGAAGAATTTGGCCAGGAAGGCTTTCTTACAGTCGTCCCATGAGGTGATGGATCCATAGGGTAGAGTCTTTTCCCAGTGATGGGCTCTGTCACCCAGAGAGAAGGGAAAGAGCCGTAGTTTGAAACCATCTTCACTGACCCCATTGATCTTTGTAAGGCTGCAGAGCCTATCAAACTCGTCAAGATGATCGAGTGGGTCCTCCATGGGTAGTCCATGAAACTTGTTGTTCTGCACCATGGCGATCAAGCTGCTCTTGATCTCGAAATTGTTATTCTGGACCGTAGGAGGGACAATACCTTGTCTGTTGGTATGAGTATTTGGGGCGTCCCCTGCTCCTATCAAACGGGGTCTCCTCACAGGAGGGTCTTGAACCTGTGGTTGGTCTTCCATACCGAGTGGATTCTGATGTTCGTCTTGGATGTTTTCTCGCTGCGCTCGCAACTGTTGTGGTAGTTGGTCAATATTATCGATGGGGCGGAGGAGGTTCTGACTTCCTCTTGATTTGGTTTACATGCAGGTGGATGTGTACCTGAAAATGCAAAGACAGTCAAGTTAGTAAATGAAGAACTGTAAAAGAACTTGAGCTAGAATATTTTGAAATCCTAATTGTAACAAACAACACCCAAATGGCAACGGCGCCAAATTGATATAGGTCAATTCCTTACTAGACCAAGTTTTCGTTGTAGTAGTAAGGTGTCAATCCATAAGGGTGAAGATATTAACCAAAAAGGATGCGATCAAGCAATTCAAGTCAAGCCAAGCAAATAGCGTATTGGGGTCTAGCAACCTAGACAAAAACTGAGAATGGACACTAAAACAGGTACTGTATTGGACTATCAAGAACTAGCAGAAACCAAGCAATAACAGAAATAGCATATGGGGGTAAAGAGCAGCGTAAAGGACTAGCAGCAAATTCAACAATGCAAGAGAAGTTCCTAAGGATGGGGGTAATCAACTCAGTGTGTCCTCTTAACCTATTCAAGTGGTTTAACAAAACTCAATCAAGCTATTCCCTAGACATCAAACATCAAAACCAGTTAAGTCCACTCCCGTGGTAAGTAACCTCAAACTAGACCAGTTCCTGACCCAATCCCTTGGCGAAATCTACCCTAGCAGGCAATACGATTCAGTTCAATATTGTCGATAAACACCCTAGACAACTAATCCCTTAGGCTAGGTATGCAAATCTCTAACATCAGTTCATTCAAGCATTTTATCAAACACCTTCTGGGTGGAAAAACACCTAAGTTCTAATTCTAATTGATCAGAAAGAAACTAGCATTAAGAACACTGACTTAGAAGGGAAATCAAACGATCTACACTTAAACCACCTGAAAGACCAAGATTCTACACCTAATCTATCCCATCCTCAAGAACCCTAATGACTACTCAAAACTGATGAAGAACATCAAGAACACAAACCCAGAAATCATAAAAACTTGCATAGATGATAGAAATAGATAGAGATAATGATAGAACAGAAGGAACAAACTCAAAATAACAAGTAGAAATCAAATTACAAGTTCTGGAAACTAAGAACAGAGAAGAACACAAGGAAAAACTCGAAATATTAGAGATAAAAACGTCGTCTAGTCTTAACCCAACATTAGGTATTTATACTAAGTCTTAAAAACCCTAAAACGTCATGCGCAAAATAGTAAAAATGTGCAGGATAAGGTCCAGCTCGGCTAAGTCTTGGTCGAGTGCTGTGCTCAAACATGTAAAATCAAGACATGATTTTACCCTTTTTTAGCCATGATATAAGTCGTTTTATCGAGTCTTTCTAGTGCTTTTTCTATCATTTTAGAGTCTTTTCAGGTTTTAGCACGTTTGGGACGAAATTGGAGATTTTGGAGACATTTGGAGCCTTTTTGGAGCAAACCGAAGAAAGTACCCGTTTTGAAGTCCGAGTATCGATCGACACCATTCCGAGTATCGATTGACACCATCATAGTATCGATCGATACCGACGTAATCAACGCGCAGAAGAGATTTTCAAGGAAGCCCATAAGAAGCCCAATCATCCCCTTTATTTACAAAAGAAGCCCAGCTCGTATTTTTAGACCTATTTAAGTAGTTTTTAGTCATTAGGTCAAGGGGGACTTTTCACTTTTATTCTTGAGCCATCATTGAGATTTGAAAGCTTTTGTGAGGGAGACGGATCCAAAACTTTGTTCATCATAGAGAAGATCTCGAACCCTTGTTTTTATTCTTTTGTGATATTTAATTTCATGATTTATTCAGTTATGGTATTTGTTTCATTTATCATGTCTGAGTAGTCTCCTTTTAGGTTTAGGGTTTTCTCATATGGATTTCTCTGATTTATGATGATTGATTTGTTAGGGTTCAAAATCTGAATAGTTCTTCACCATAGGTTGCTCTCAAAGCTATTTCTAACCTGATCACTTAGAACATAAAACCTAGATTAATCGATTAGGCACGACAGTGCAATTGAGTAATCTGATAAAACCTAGGGTGAGCAATTGGATTATCTGCAAAGAGATTTGGTTTAATCGAATTGTGAACATATCAAACTTGAATTGATTGCTGGTTTACTGTGTAGGATTTGCAAAGAGATTTGGAATTTTAGACTTTAGACTTAGGTAGTTTTCGCAACGACAGTTGGTTAACTATACTTTCGTGTTTGAGTTCGAGAACGGCGCTTAATTGAATTGAACCTTAATTGATTAATTGTTATCTATCATTGACTTCCTGAGAATTTCCCTGAGCCTAGTTTCCATCCATATCAATCAACCTAAGCTTATTTCAATCAATTGTTTTCTCATTTATTATTCTTTGCTTAGCAAAATCTGTAATCTTTTATTCTATTGTGTGAATTTTCTTGAGTTCTTGTGTTCGACCCCTGATATACTGCAGCAACTGCTTTAGTACTTTTAGGGTATTAATTTGAGCATATCAAATTTGGCGCCGTTGCCGGGGACTCTAAAAATTCACCATTAGAATTTTAGTTGTCGATTTTGTCTAAGTTCGTCGTCAGTATCGATCGATACTCCATTGGTATCGATCGACACTGAACGTCTGTTTTTAAATTTTGGTTACTTAATTTCTCGTCTTTTGATTTTCAGGTGTATGCATCAGCGTACCACCAGGAGAACGAAAAACACACCACTGATCAATCTCTCCAACTCAGAGCTAGCAGAGCTTGAACGCACGAGTCGAACAAGAAAAAGAACTACAGTTGAGATGGATCTTCCACAAGGTTTGGTGCATGATGAGGAAGGTGGACAACTACCTCCTCCACCACAACCCCAAGCTGTTGCTGAACGGACGCTTGGCGAATACAACCGACCGGATCAGTTCTATGCCAATCGTGCAGCGATCCGTATTCCGACTTTCCAGAGGAATGACTTTGAGCTGAAGCCTGCTTACTTCACTCTAGTTGGACAACACCCTTTCACCGGCCTTTCTCATGAACACCCTATGGATCACATTGAGAAATCTGAAGATTTGGTCACTAGCATGAAGTACAATGGAGTTCCACAGGAATACCTCTTTTGTAAGCTCTTCCCATACTCTCTTGGTGGAGAAGCAGCTTACTGGCTGAAGTAGTTGCCTCCTGGATCTCTCGCTACTTGGAATGAGACCAAGAACGCTTTCCTGAATAACTTTTATGACGATGCGAGATCAGAGGAACTCAGGAACAAGATATCTCAATTTTCTCAAGGTCCAACAGAAGCACTCAAGGCTGTTTGGGTGCGATTCAGATCCTACCAGAGAGACTGTCCGCATCACGGTTTCAATCAAGTTCAACTACTCGGGACCTTTTACAGAGGGATTGATTGGAGGTATCAGATGGCACTGGATTCTGCAAGCAACGGGAATTTCAACACTAGGATTCCCACTGATGCTGTGAAGCTGATTGAAAACTTGGCGTCTAGCAATAGCACCAAGAATGCTGATTTCGAGCGGAAGAGGCTCGCTAGTGTTGCCGACGGTTCGCAGATTGCTGAGGTTCAGGCGAAACTGGACACGATGCACAACCTCTTAGTGGGAAAGACGCAGAAGGCTGTACATTTTGCTGAGGAAGTAGAGAACATTGAAGATGAGGCAGAGGGTGTTAACTACATTGGTGGTTCTGGTTTTCAGGGTCAGCAATTTGGTTACAACAACAACCGAAACTTCAACAACAATCAGCAAGGTGGTTACAGGTCTGGAGGTAACCAATCTGGTTTTGGTGCCGCTCAATTTGCCCAAAAACCACTTCAAAGCGGTGATTTTACTCGCCAATATGGGAACTCTTCTTATCAACCTCATTCTCCCAAGACTACTGAGAGTAGAATAGAGACCCTCGTGGAACAGATTCTCCAGGGTCAACAAAAGATGACTGTGGATTTCAATAGAAAGCTGGATAATGTATACACTGATCTGAATGGGAAAATCGACGCTCTCGAAATCCATCAGAAGATGCTGGAAAATCAAATAGCTCAGACATCAGCAGCTGTCAAGGGAAAGATAGTTCAACCACAGCATGGACATGTCAATGCAATCGCCTCGAGCGCTAGAGAAGAGAATTTTGAGCCTGAGATGACTGTGTTCGTATTCAGTGATGCTAGTATCGATCGATACCTGCCTGGTATCGATCGACACTTCCCGAGACCTGCTGTAGATTCGAAGGTTGCTGAAGATGAAGATAAGAATTCTGACATTCCACGCGTATCGATCGATACCCCTACCTGTGTCGATCGACACCAACCTGCAGAGACGGTACAAAACTCCAGTATCGATCGACACTCATCCGGTATCGGTCGATACCCTTCGCAGGTTGCATCAATAACTGAGAAAAGGACAGAGAAGGTTGAGGAACGGGTATACAAGCCAAAGCTACCTTACCCTGTTCTTCCCAAGCTGACAAAAGAGGAGTGGGAGGCTGCTAGAAGCAAGTTTTTGTCAAAACAAATGGTTGCAGGACCTCCCGTTACCAATACACCACCACCGCTGAGACAGTTGACAAAGAGGGAAGATCCAGGGAAATTCTCAGTTCCATGCTCCATCTCTAGAGTAAACTTCAAGGAGTCTCTCGTTGACTCAGGGTCTAGTGTCAACGTCATGTCAAGGGCGATTGCAGAGAGATTGAAAGCTGATATGAGATCTCCTAACACGCTTCTCACATACGCTGATTCTTCTAGCTCACTCCCTTACGCTACAATTCTTGATTTACCTGTTAAAATAGGAGATTGTCTGATTCCTACTGATTTTCAGGTTGTGGAGATGAGCCAAGGATCCAGGGTGCCCTTGATTTTGGGAAGACCATTTATGGCTACTGTTGGCGCGATCATGGACACGCCTAATAAGAGAATCTCTTTCTCTTGCATTGACGGAGAAGTCTTCTACGATGCCATTCCTTCTGGAAGAGCGCCCAGACATGTCTCGTGCATCACCATTGCCTCGGGCGAGACTCTGATGATCGATCTGCTAGATGAGTCTTATGATGAACCAAAAGTCGCAGATGTTTCAAATGAACCCCCCAACACCCCAAGAAAGTTGTGGAGAAGACCAAGCCAACAAAGAGGAAGGCGACGAGCAAGAAGATCAACGGTGCTGCTAATTTCACTTTGATTCCTCAGAAGTGTGATGGAGATTCGATCGAATATAAGGTGAAGTGCAAGGGAACCTCGAAACCTTTCTCTAAGGTTAGAGTTCTCATTCCTCCGGAGATGAAAGAGAAAGAAGAGGATATGATGAGCAAAACTTTGAAGCTGCAGATGTCTAATTGTGGAACTTACTTCGGAGTGAGTCCTCCACCTTGTCCTGACTGATCTCTTAGCCAAAGTCAAGCTCGTGACATTAAACAAGCGCTTAGTGGGAGGCAACCCACTGGTAAGTCTATAAATATGAGTTTTTGTTTTTATATTTTGTTGTGTCTTGCGAATCAGGTCGGAAGAAGGATGGTCGTTTTTGTTCCGTATCGATCGACACCACCTTGGTATCGATCGACACCACTGCTCTATGGTAACACCTCTTGTTCTTGACCTATTTCGTTTTGTCCTTTGATTTCTTTCACCTTCTCTGGGCTTGATAAACACTGGGGACAGTGTTGTTTAAGTCTGGGGGAGGTAGTTACTGACATTGTGTTCATTTTTGTTTTGTAAAAAAAAAAAAAAAAAATTTGTTTAATTGAGTCAAAACAACTTAGAGTTTTCTGGATTGTGCTTGACTTTGTTGTTCTGATTTTGCTTTTGAGTGACCACTGTTACAGGATAAGTTTCAGTTCGACTAATGAAAAATCCAAGGGATAACCAGCCAGCTAGAAATCACCCATGTCTCCAGCAAGGTTCTTCACAAGCTTTAGCCAAATTTTGCACTTCATCTACGCGGTTAGTGTTCTTAGAGCTTGATTCATCATTCATATCTGGCTAAGGAACCCATCATGCTTGAAAATTGTGGTATATCTCTTCCGTGAAAATTGTTGGATACATATTTGCGTTAAAACAGGTAAAATCTATATAAAAGATGAAATGATTTCCGCCGAGTAGAGGGGTAGGAAAATTTCCTATGACCCCATTATTCTACTTGGATAAGGAATGATCACACAAAGGCCTGAAGTGAGGGGTAGGAAAATTTCCTATGACCCCATTATTCACCTGAGATTTTTGATACATTGAGAGGGTAAGAACCGGGGATTCGGTAGCAAACACTATCAATACTCGCGTTTCGGACCTTGATTTGTATATGCTGTTCAAATAAACCTGCGCTGTTGAAATCTAATGAGAACTGATTATGAAATAAGTCTGGGGGAGATGAAGAATACCGGAAAGCAATAAATGTTGTTGAATAAATGGTTCCTTAGCTATGATATTGTATGGGCAAGAATCTAGAAAGTTCTTGAATACTGATTGCAGCGATGAAACTGGCGATGAGAGCTTAGATGAATATTGGTGTGAGATAATGAGTGAAATCTTGGGAAGTTGGGTTTCCTACGGAGAAGTACATGGTGGTTAGATCTGGAGCTGATCAGGCAGCAGTGGGCGCTTGGGAAAAGGATCATTACAGCGATTTCGGTACCAGATCAAGATCTCTAAGGTTTTTCAAACCTCTTTCTCTCACTTAGTTTTCTGTTTTGCTTGAGGGCAAGCAAAAGGCTAAGTCTGGGGGAGTGATATATCATGGATTTTACCCGTTTTTAGCCATGATATAAGTCGTTTTATCGAGTCTTTCTAGTGCTTTTTCTATCATTTTAGAGTCGTTTCAGGTTTTAGCACGTTTGGGACGAAATTGGAGATTTTGGAGACATTTGGAGCCTTTTTGGAGCAAACCGAAGAAAGTACCCGTTTTGAAGTCCGAGTATCGATCGACACCATTCCGAGTATCGATCGACACCATCATAGTATCGATCGATACCGACGTAATCAACGCGCAGAAGAGATTTTCAAGGAAGCCCATAAGAAGCCTAATCATCCCCTTTATTTACAAAAGAAGCCCAGCTCGTGTTTTTAGACCTATTTAAGTAGTTTTTAGTCATCAGGTCAAGGGGGACTTTTCACTTTTATTCTTGAGCCATCATTGAGATTTGAAAGCTTTTGTGAGGGAGACGGATCCAAAACTTTGTTCATCATAGAGAAGATCCCGAACCCTTGTTTTTATTCTTTTGTGATATTTAATTTCATGATTTATTCAGTTATGGTATTTGTTTCATTTATCATGTCTGAGTAGTCTCCTTTTAGGTTTAGGGTTTTCTCATATGGATTTCTCTGATTTATGATGATTGATTTGTTAGGGTTCAAAATCTGAATAGTTCTTCACCATAGGTTGCTCTCAAAGCTATTTCTAACCTGATCACTTAGAACATAAAACCTAGATTAATCGATTAGGCACGACAGTGCAATTGAGTAATCTGATAAAATCTAGGGTGAGCAATTGGATTATCTGCAAAGAGATTTGGTTTAATCGAATTGTGAACATATCAAACTTGAATTGATTGCTGGTTTACTGTGTAGGATTTGCAAAGAGATTTGGAATTTTAGACTTTAGACTTAGTTAGTTTTCGCAACGACAGTTGGTTAACTATACTTTCGTGTTTGAGTTCGAGAACGGCGCTTAATTGAATTGAACCTTAATTGATTAATTGTTATCTATCATTGACTTCCTGAGAATTTCCCTGAGCCTAGTTTCCATCCATATCAATCAACCTAAGCTTATTTCAATCAATTGTTTTCTCATTTATTATTCTTTGCTTAGCAAAATCTGTAATCTTTTATTCTATTGTGTGAATTTTCTTGAGTTCTTGTGTTCGACCCCTGATATACTGCAGCAACTGCTTTAGTACTTTTAGGGTATTAATTTGAGCATATCAAGTAACCTCAAACTAGACCAGTTCCTGACCCAATCCCTTGGCGAAATCTACCCTAGCAGGCAATACGATTCAGTTCAATATTGTCGATAAACACCCTAGACA
The DNA here is from genome assembly GCA_026770425.1 of Boechera divaricarpa. Lineage (NCBI taxonomy): Eukaryota > Viridiplantae > Streptophyta > Magnoliopsida > Brassicales > Brassicaceae > Boechera > Boechera divaricarpa. The sequence goes on along the minus strand of CM049192.1, from coordinate 18,386,022 downwards.
ACTAATCCCTTAGGCTAGGTATGCAAATCTCTAACATCAGTTCATTCAAGCATTTTATCAAACACCTTCTGGGTGGAAAAACACCTAAGTTCTAATTCTAATTGATCAGAAAGAAACTAGCATTAAGAACACTGACTTAGAAGGGAAATCAAACGATCTACACTTAAACCACCTGAAAGACCAAGATTCTACACCTAATCTATCCCATCCTCAAGAACCCTAATGACTACTCAAAACTCATGAAGAACATCAAGAACACAAACCCAGAAATCATAAAAACTTGCATAGATGATAGAAATAGATAGAGATAATGATAGAACAGAAGGAACAAACTCAAAATAACAAGTAGAAATCAAATTACAAGTTCTGGAAACTAAGAACAGAGAAGAACACAAGGAAAAACTCGAAATATTAGAGATAAAAACGTCGTCTAGTCTTAACCCAACATTAGGTATTTATACTAAGTCTTAAAAACCCTAAAACGTCATGCGCAAAATAGTAAAAATGTGCAGGATAAGGTCCAGCTCGGCTAAGTCTTGGTCGAGTGCTGTGCTCAAACATGTAAAATCAAGACTGCATTTTTCTGAGATGAGCTTGAGTAGTCCACTCGATTGTAGGGGCTCGAGCTGGGTTCTGAAACTTCAAGACGCCACCTTTTGTCTCTGCTTGATCATACAGCTCGAGCATGGGTACTCGAGCTGAGCTTCTGCTCCATCTCCTGCTTAGACTCGATCACGTCTGCATGGGTATCCAGCACGGACTCGATCAGCATGTCCCAGACAGCTTCTGCTCTGCACGGACTCGATCAGCATGTCCCAGACAGCTTCTGCTCTGCACGGACTCGATCAGCAAGTCCCAGACAGCTTCTGCTCTGCACGGACTCGATCAGCAAGTCCCAGACAACTTCTGCTCTGCACGGACTCGATCAGCATGTCCCAGACAGCTTTTACTCTGCACGGACTCGATCAGCATGTCCCAGACAGCTTCTGGTCTAACTTCTCCAAAATCACCCGAAAGTACCTGTAACAAGCCAAATATGCAAGATGTATGCGGACCTAATGCAAAACACTCTAAGTATGCAAAACTCGGAATAAATAACAAGAACGGGGTGAATAACACGTCAAAACGTATGATTTATGCAAGCTAAAATGATGCAAAATGCAAACATATCAATTCTATTAGACCTTTTTTACCTATCCATCGTTTATCAAAACGAAATTGTTTGTCATTTTTTTGTTTTTTATCCAAAATATTTGCCGCAATCGTTCTATGGTCCGATCCCACCATTCCAAGGTATTCTAAAAAAGAATAAGAGAAAAGTTCATGCCAGTCCTCATTTGCAATTGCCCGATCTAATCTGCATCTGATGACCCAGAGGGCCTATATCCTCGCCACGACATAATGTTTCCTAGAAATGGAAAATCAAGTAGACCACAATTGGTAAGCATGTTGTTAAAGGGAACAAAACTCGAGTTGTGCTTGCGGTTACCTCCCCGACGTTCATGATTTTCAGTAATTTCATTAAAGTCACCGATTATAAACCAAGGACTTAGTCGGGATAAACTCATTCTATTAAGTCTTTCCCAAACATCTTTCTGAAACTTAGGGACTGGGTCCCCATAGACAAATGTAATAAAAACTTTTCCCTTGTATACATGATTCAATGTCAATCACCCTGTTATTTGCAAACAGAATGTTGACTTGTAAGTAGTCGTTATAGTAGAATGCTCAGCCTCCGCTAGCCCCACTTGGTTCCACTGTAAAGATTTTGTCATAACCAAAGTGATCCTGAAATTTTTGTATGAAACTAAACTCTTGTTTAGTTTTTGAGAGGAATAAAAATTCAGGACGGTGTTTCTGCCATATTACCCTTAAATAACTTATAGTCCAGTAACTTCCTACCCCTTAACAATTTCAACTTAGAATCCGCATAAAAAAATATTTTGATAACGTTGCTTGGATATCTCTTTTATCCTTTCGAGATATCGTGGGTTTTACCATACCATTCCTCCGATTACACACCTTTCCCCTCGTACTCCTCTGTTCGTAATTCGTTCGTTCAAAATATGATAATAGCGCTTCTCATATTTATTTACGATTACGAGTAATACATTACTCCTTAATAGTCCTTTTAAAGCATATAGTAGACTCGTATGGCACCATAATAATTTATTAACTATGAAAGTTACGTAGACATAATTATGAGAAATAAATAGCCAGAACAGATTCCAAACGTAAGTATGAATAAAAGAAAACCAAAACAAAATCTAACATCGTGCTTTTGATTTATCCAGATGAAAGACCCTACCCCAAAGAATACACAAAAACACGGAATTAAAAAAAAACTTTTTGGATTTTTAAAAATATGATCGATCGATCCATATGTTGGATCGATCGATCCTACCCCGACCGATCGATCTGAGCCCTTTCCAGTCGATCCTAAAAACTTACGCAAAAATTGGACCAATCGATCCCTCCCCTGGATCGATCGATCGTGACTAACAGAACAGATCACACAAAACAGAGCAAGACAGATCGATCGATCCATATGTTGGATCGATCGATCGGACCTCCGATCGGTCGTTCCATCGCGCCCAAATCGATCTTGAACTCTTACGGTGAAATGGATCGATCGATCAGCCCCTGGATCGATCGATCCCCCCTGCCCTGCACTCCAAACAATCACACTCAACACACAAAACACAATCTATTTACACTTCTTAACCTTCAAAAACACTCTTACACCAATAACTTGAGCACAATAGCAAGTCCCAAACATTCAAACCCAAACAGAAAAGCATATGAACAATACGTATACACCGCAAAAGAAAACCCATGTCCATCCTAGAGCATCCCATATCTCCGGCCTTGGTTCCACGAGCTCCACAATCCTATGACTTCTCCTTACCTGCACCAAAAGAGGCGCGTAAGCATTGATAATGCTTAGTGAGGTGGTCATCCCGTCCCCACGGCTATGCACACATATGATCAATGAATTTAACGCAATCAACATATGCTTAAAGAACAAGCCAATACATACCGTGAAAGAGCTCAATCACACACAATCATCACATATTATGGCTAAGCCATAAGTCACACCTATATGGAATAGTCTCTAAACACATATCAATCATGAAAACTCAAAGATCACACAGTTAAGCCGACGGTTACGCAATCACCTTTGCTTAGCGATTGACAATGAAGAACTCTCTTGATTTAAGAACCTCAAGCTTGATTCTCCTTGGTTCTTACTCAACCAACACCAAGGTATCAACTACTCCCTGATAAAAGATCACCAAAACACTTCTCAAAAGATAATCACAAGCTCTCAAACTCAAATACCTAGCCCTTGATTCTCGGATTCCTTTATCCAAAAACAAGTCTTACTAACTTAGATTTATCTCTTGTCCTAGGTAAACTTTGGTTAATTCCTTCGATGAGACTCAAGATCAAAGTCTCAACAACCTATCTACCAAATTTCAGCCCAATCAAATAAGATTTGAGTGCCCAAACCCTCACTCAAAACCAACCCGTTCGCGGGTAGCACTGTTTGAGCGGTTTTGGGAGAAAACTCATATCTCTCAAACCACTCAGCATAATCCCACGAAATTTGGTAGATAATTAGACAAGAGATTGAAGAACTTACCCAAAATATTTCAGCTCAATTCGTGTCCTTTTGATACCCCGATCGAAGCTCACAAGTTCACCCAAAAACTCTGTTTTTCACCAAGCTCTTCTCTTCTCTCTTCTTCTCCACCCTCTTCTCCTTCTTCCTTCTTCTTCTTTCTTTCTCTCCTTTTCTTTCTTCCTCTCTCTCTATTTCAGCCAAAATATCTTCCCCAAATGAAGAGAATGAAGAAGAAGTGTGTAGAAATATGGAGAAGGAGATGTATACATATGTGTATACATACTTATTCTTTAATCAAATTAAACCAAACCAACCCAAACCGGAATCATTAACCCGCAACAATTAATTATCTGGCTCGGTTTAGTTATTCCGTCAATTATCCAAAATATTTGAGACATCACTCCGTTCCAAAATATTTATCTCATTTCCGTCAAACCTCAGAATTACCTTTAATTCCGCTCAAACCGAACGACTCGGGATTATATCTCAACGATCAATCCTTTGATCGAATCAACCCGCCTACCACTCCTAGGGCCATCACTCGAGCTCGGTATTATTCCATACTCGGTCGAATAACTCCCCCGGTCTAATATCACAAGATCCTACGTGGTCACCCAATGGCTAACTCGTCGAAATCCAATATCCTGGATTCGAACGAGTCAAAATCCAATATCCTCGGATTCGAACGAGTTAAGTCCGTCAAACGACCTAGTACATTAGAATCCAATAACACCGGACCCTAATATACTAAGTCCCAGTGAGATCCAATACCACAGAACCTTGATATGTCTATATTTTACGTGGTTCTAGCATGCCTTTATCACCTTTTTAACCTCGTTTAGTAGCATGTTCTTAGCATTTATGTCTAGTTTTGCATACTTAAAACATTTTGCATTAGGTTTGTATATATTCTGCATTTTGGAGTCTTTTCAGATGCACTTAAGGAGTATTGAAGCTGTTGAGGCCGAATGGAGAGAAGGAAAATGAGAAAGCCAAGGTCGCCACCACACAGCTCGTCAACCACTCAAGCCGGAGCCAAAGGAGCTATCTTGAAACCAGCTCGACCGCGCCAATCGACCCAGCCACTCGAGTCCATGCTAAAGGCGCTGTCTTGGAACTAGCTCGAGCCCCACACTCGAGCCCCTACTCAAGTTTGCACCAAAGGAGCAGTCTTGATTTCAGCTCGACCCAACCTACTCGAGTCCCCTGGTCGAGCTGACCTTAAAAATGCAGTCTTGATCCCAGCTCGACCAAACCACTCGAGTGCCTGCTCGAGCCAGAGATAAAAGTGCCGTCTTGAAGGTTTTTTGACAGACACGACCACCCCACTCGATCCAGCTTGCTCGAGCCCGTTTCCTAATTTGCTATTTTATCTTTTTGTGATTTAGGATTTTTAACTAAGAGTATAAATACTCTGTATGAGATTAAGACGGGGGACACTCGTTTTTTAGGCTCTTATCATCTGTTCATCTGTTCTTGCTTCTTGGATTAGAGAACTCTGAATCTACTGAGTATTTGTGTTTGAATCTTTATATCCCTTCCATTCTATTCCTTATTTTTATGATTATGCAAGTTATTTTCATTTCTGGGTTTTTGAGTTTGATGTTCATCATGATCTGTGAGTAGTTTTCTAGGGATCTTAAGGATGGGTTAGGTTTAGGCTTGGAATCTTAGTCTTCTAGGTGGCTTAGGGTTAGATTAGACGAAATCCCTTCTGGATTAGTGATCTTAATGCTAGTTTCTCTCTGATCAATTGAATCTAGATCATAAGTTTTTCCACATCCAGAAGGTGTTTGATGAAATGCCTGAACCAACTAATTCTAGAGATTTACATACCTAGCCTAAGAGATTGGATGTCTAGGGTGTTTATTGCCTTAAATAGATTGAATCTTAGTGTCTGCTAAGCTAGATTTTGCTAGAGAGATTTAGGTCTAGAACTAGTTTAGCTTGAGGTTATCTATCACGAAAGTGGATTTGGCTACTGTTGAATCTATTGTCTAGGGATTAGTTTAGATAGATTTTGTTAAGCCCCTAGTTAGATTAGGAGGATAGACTAACCAACCCCATCCTTAGGACCTTCTTGTTCTTGATTTATCTCTGTTTTTTGTGTTCTGTTATCGCTCTGTTTTCGCTCTGTTTATGATCTCTGCTTTACTCTGTTTTTTCCCTGTTTTCACTCTGTTTTTAGTTTCTGTAATTGCTTTCGATTTCCTTTTGCTTAGTTGATAGTTTCACCATTTACTGCTTGCTTGGCTTGACTTAGACGGTTTGATTGCATCTTTTCTGGTTAATATCGCACTCATTTAGATTGATACCTTTTTGTACTACAATGGCATGATAGTGCATTGAGGCATTTGACAGATAACATAAACATAAAAATCTGCATTTCAAATTGGCGCCGTTGCCATTTGGGTGTTGCTTGTTACATTTAGGATTTCAAATCGTTTTAGATCAAGTTCTTTAAGTCTACTCTGTCCCTAACCTTCTGTTTCCTTCTTTGTCGTTGCATTTCAGGTACTTCGACACGTCTTTGTTCTGACTCGACCAAGCCACTCGAATGCCCAGATCGACCTTCAAGACGCGACCTTGGCATTCAGCTCGACCAAGCCACTCGAGTGCCCCGATCGAGTCGACCATCAAGACGCGACCTTGGCTTTTGGCTCGACCCACCCACTCGAGTTAGCTAATCGAGCCCACCCCTACCTGCATGCAAACGAGATCCAAAGGAAACCAGAACCTCCGGCCTTTCGTTGACTACATTAATAGACCAAAACAGTTGAGGGAGCAGAGAGAACACATCAGAATCGATCACCAGGATCAGGTGGGAATGGAAGACAACAACCCACAGGTTCTACACGAGGAAGCACCTCCTCAGAGGAGGCCACGGTTGATTGGAGCAGGCGATGCTCCCAACACTCACACTCAGAGGCAAGGGATTGTACCTCCTACAATCCAGAACAACAACTTTGAGATCAAGAATGGTTTGATCGCTATGGTACAGAGCAACAAGTTCCATGGCCTGCCTATGGAGGATCCTCTTGATCACCTGGATGAGTTTGATAGGCTCTGCAGCCTCACTAAGATCAATAGAGTCAGTGAAAATGGCTTCAAACTAAAACTTTTCCTTTTTTCTCTTGGGGACAAAGCACATCTGTGAGAGAAGAATCTACCCCATGGCTCTATCACTTCATGGGATGATTACAAGAAAGCTTTCCTTGCCAAGTTCTTCTCCAACGCTCGCACGGCTCGACTCCGCGATGAGATATCCGGTTTTCCCCAAAAAGGTGAGGCCTGGGAAAGATTCAAAGGTTACACTATTCAGGGTCCTCACCACGGTTTCAGCAACGAGTCTCTACTCAGTACACTTTACAGAGGAGTTCAACCAAAGATAAGGATGGTTCTTGATACAGCAAGCAATGACAATTTCCTCAACAAGGATGCCATTGAGGGCTGAGAATTAGTAGAGAACCTTGCTCAATCAGATAGGAACTACTCAGCAGACTATGACAGAAGTGTGCGCAGCAGTGTTGATTCGGAAAAAAGGCATAGGCAGGAAATCAAAGCTTTGAATGCCAAACTGGATCAACTCTTTCTCAGCCAGAAGAAGCACGTTCATTTTGCAAGTGAAGATGAGATTTTCCAGATTCAAGATGGGGAAGATACTAGTATGGAAGAGGTTAGCTACATTCAGAATCACGGTGGCTATAACAAAGGCTTCAACTACAAGAACAACTCGAATCTGTCTTACAGGAGCACCAACGTTGCTAACCCGCAAGATCAGGTCTACTCGCCTCAGCAACAACAGCCTCCATCCAAGCCTTTCACCGCTTACAACCAAAATCAAGGTTTTGTTCCTAAGCCGCACTACCAAAGCAACCATCAGCAACAGGGAGTAATGGGTCCACCACCAGGTTTTCAACATCCCCAAGCTCAGCCTTCTACACCTATAGATCCCCAGCTGGCATCCATGCTGCAACAGCTTCTACAAGGACAGGCAGCCGGTGCATTGAACGTAGTTAAGAGAATTGGTGAAGTCAAATCCCAGATGGACTACTCCTACAATGATCTCAACAGCAAGTTTGAGATATTGAACTCCAAATTCAAGTACTTGGAGAACAACATTGCATCAAGTTCTTCCACAAAGCCTCTTGGCCAGCTTCCAGGAAAGGCAGTACAGAACCCCAAAGATTTTGCACACATCAATGCCATCACTTTAAGGAGTGGACGGGAGTTACCTGTGAGGGAAGGATCAGTTAAAGTCACTGCGGACAGTGAGATTGAAGATGGAGAGGATTTGAGCTGCAAAGAAGACCAAGAAACTCGTCTGGAGGCTGACTCTAGCAACCAGCTCGAGAACCCCACTCGAGCTAGCACCCCACCTGCTGCAAAACCTGTCGTTCAAGAGGAAAAGAAAGCACCTTTTATTCCTCCTCCTTACAAGTCCAAACTGCCTTTCCCAGGAAGATTCAAAAAGGATCTAATGGAAAAGTACAAAACAATTTTTGACAAACACATCAGGGAAGCAGAGATTACGTTGCCACTCATCGATGTCTTTTCAATGTTACCTGTATATCAGAAATTCTTAAATGATGCAGTAAATGAGAAACCCAAGACGATTCAGGGTATGGTGGTTTTATCAGAAGAGTGCAGTGCCATCATTCAGAAGAGGGTTATGAAGGAGAAGCTAAGTGATCCTGGTTCATTCACTCTACCATGCTCTCTAGGTCCAATGGTCTTCAAGAAATCCCATTGTGATCTTGGAGCATCTATCAGTCTCATGCCACTCTCAGTTGCTAAGAGGTTAGGATTCAGCAACTACAAGCCTTGCAACATCTCTTTGGTGCTTACAGACAGATCCGTCAGAACTCCTCATGGCATGTTGGAAGATCTACCTCTGATGGTTGGAAACGTTGAGGTACCTACGAATTTCACAGTTCTAGAGATGGATGAAGAACCGAGAGATTCTCTGATTCTAAGAAGACCTTTCTTAGCTATAGTTGGGGCAGTTATTAATGTTTAAAAGGGAAAGATCGATCTCAACCTTGGGGCTGACTTCAAAATGACGTTCGACATCAAAGCCACAATGAGAAAGCCAGAAATAGAAGGGCAGATCTTTTATGTTGAGGAAATGGATCAACTTGCTGATGAACTTCTAGAGGAACTTAATGAGGAAGATCACCTTCAGACCGCTTTGACAAAGAGTGGGAAAGATGGATACTTACACGATGAAACTTTGGGGTATGTGATGATTTTGGACTCGCATAAGCTTTTGGAAGGGTCGGCAGAACACACTGGCGCGACCGCCCAGCTCGAGTCACCTGCTCGAGCCAGACTACACTCAGTGCTCGGCGTGACCACCCAGCTCGAGTGCACCAGTCGAGCCAGACTACACTCAGCGCCAGATTCGACCGCGCCACTCGAGCCAGTGCTCGAGCCAAACTCCTCTGCATCAGGCGACTGGTCAGAACTCAGAGCACCTAAGGTAGACCTCAAACCACTTTCTGATGGGCTAAGGTACGCCTTTCTTGGACCTAATTCTACATACCCAATCATAGTAAATGATATGCTGAATGATGATGAGTTGCATTTGCTATTGATTGAATTGAGGAAGTTTAGAAAAGCAATTGGGTATTCTCTGGATGATATTAAATGAATCTCACCTAGCTTGTGTACTCATAGAATTCATCTGAAAAATGAATCATATGCTAGAACTATCACTGGTCATAGGATGTGTATTGATTACAGGAAATTAAATGTTGCATCTAGAAAGGATCATTTTCCATTGCCATTCATTGATCAGATGCTAGAAAGGCTTGCAAATCACCTTTATTACTGTTTCTTAGATGGGTATAGTGGTTTCTTTCAAATTCCAATTCATCCTAATGATCAGGAAAAGACTACTTTTACTTGCCCATATGGAACATTTGCTTATAGGAGAATGCCTTTTGGTCTTTGTAATGCACCCACTACTTTTCAGAGATGCATGACTTCTATATTCTCGGATTTAATAGAGGAGACTGTGGAGGTATTCATGGATGATTTTTTCGTGTATGGCTCTTTTTTCTCCTCCTGCCTTTTGAACCTTTGCAGGGTGCTTACTAGGAGTGAGGAGACAAATCTGGTTTTGAACTGGGAGAAATGCCACTTTATGGTTAGAGAAGGGATTGTCTTGGGGTACAAAATTTCTAAGAATGGGATAGAAGTGGACAGAGCCAAGGTTGACGTGATGATGCAGTTGCAATCGCCTAAGAACGTCAGGGATATCAGAAGTTTCTTAGGTCATGCTGGTTTCTACAGGCGGTTCATCAAGGATTTCTCAAATATAGCCAGACCACTCACTAGGCTGCTATGCAAAGAACAAGAGTTCATCTTTGATTCTGAGTGTTTGAGGGCATTCCAGCAGATTAAGGAAGCTTTGGTCTCAGCTCCAATAGTCCAAGCACCAAACAGGGACTATCCGTTCGAAATCATGTGTGATGCATCAGATTTTGCTGTGGGAGCTGTTTTGGGACAAAAGATTAACAAGAAGCTGCATGTGATCTATTATGCAAGCAGAACACTTGATGAAGCTCAGGGGAGATATGCAACAACAGAGAAGGAATTGCTGGCTGTTGTCTTTGCTTTTGAGAAGTTCAGAAGCTACCTAGTGGGTTCCAGGGTGATAGTCTACACAGATCATGCAGCACTCAGACATTTCTATGCGAAGAAGGAGACTAAGCCAAGACTGCTCAGATGGATACTTCTGCTACAGGAGTTTGACATGGAGATCGTTGATGAGAAGGGTATAGAGAATGGAGTAGCTGATCATTTATCAAGGATGAGAATAGATGATCCATTGCCAATTGATGATTCCATGCTTGAGGAATAACTCATTGCTGTTGTCTTGGCAATAGAAGGGAAACTGTCTTGGTATGCAGATTTTGCCAATTACCTTGTAAGCGGCAAAATCCCTAGGAGATGTGAACCACTACTTCTGGGATGAGCCGTACTTGTAAAAGAGAGGTTCAGATGGTCTTTACAGAAGATGCATAGCTGAGGGAGAAGTAAAAGGGGTTTTGGAGCACTGCCATGGTTCAGTTTATGGGGGTCACTTTGCTACTTTCAAGACTGTACAGAAAGTTCTCCAAGCAGGATTGTGGTGGCCTTCAATGTTCAAGGATGCTCAAACTTTCATCACTAGGTGTGATCCTTGCCAGAGAATGGGTAACATCATCAGGAGGGACGAGATGCCTCAGAACCCAATTCTAGAAGTCGAGGTATTTGATGTATGGGGCATTGATTTGATGGGGCCTTTCAACCCACCATCTCATGGGAACAGCTACATCTTGGTGGCTGTTGATTATGTCTCCAAGTGGGTTGAAGCTATAGCCTGTCCTACCAATGATGCAAGGGTGGTTCTGAAGATGTTCAAGAGCATTATCTTCCCCAGATTTGGAGTACCAATAGTAGTAATCAGTGATGGGGGATCCCATTTCATCAACAAGCTCTTCGAAAATCTTCTGAAGAAGCATGGGATTAAGCACAAGGTAGCCACGCCATACAATCCTCAAACCAGTGGGCAGGTGGAAGTGTCTAACAAGTAGATCAAAGCCATCTTGGCAAGAGTAATAGGAGTCTCAAAGAGAGACTGGTCCTCTAAGCTTGATGAGACTCTCTGTTGATATATCATGGATTTTACCCGTTTTAAGCCATGATATAAGTCGTTTTATCGAGTCTTTCTAGTGCTTTTTCTATCATTTTAGAGTCTTTTTAGGTTTTAGCACGTTTGGGACGAAATTGGAGATTTTGGAGACATTTGGACCCTTTTTGGAGCAAACCGAAGAAAGTACCCGTTTTGAAGCTTTAGCATCGATCGACACCATCATGGTATCGATCGATACCGACGTAATCAACGCGCAGAAGAGATTTTCAAGGAAGCCCATAAGAAGCCCATTTCATCCCTTTATTTACATAAGAAGCCCAGCTCGTGTTTTTAGACCTATTTAATTAAGGTTTTAGTCATTAGGTCAAAGGGGGGAGGAGGCAGACTTTATTTTTCACTTTTATTCTGGAGCCACCATTGATACTTGAGAGCTTTTGTGAGGGAGACAGATCCAAGACTTTGTTCATCATAGAGAAGATCCCGAACCCTTGTTTTTATTCTTTTGTTATATTTAATTTCATGATCTATTCAGTTATGTCTTGTTTTTCATCTATCATGTCTGAGTAGTCTCATTTTAGGTTTAGGAATTTCTCATATGGATTTCTCTGATTTATGATAATTGATTTGATTAGGATTCAAAATCTGAATAGTTCTTCACCATAGGTTGTTCTCAAAGCTATTTCTAACCTGATCACTTAGAACATAGAACCTAGATTAATCGATTAGGCACGACAGTGCAATTGAGTAATCTGATAAAACCTAGGGTGAGCAATTGGATTATCTGCAAAGAGATTTGGTTTAATCGAATTGTGAACATATCAAACTTGAATTGATTGCTGGTTTACTGTGTAGGATTTGCAAAGAGATTTGAAATTTTAGACTTTAGACTTAGTTAGTTTTCGCAACGACAGTTGGTTAACTATACTTTCGTGTTTGAGTTCAAGAACGGCGCTTAATTGAATTGAACCTTAATTGATTAATTGTTATCTATCATTGATTTCCTGAGAATTTCCCTGAGCCTAGCTCCCATCCATATTAATTCAACCTAAGTTTAATTTGATCATTTGTTTTCTCGTCATTCACTGTTTGCTTAGCACAATCTGCATCTTTTATCTACCGAGTGAGTTTTCTTGAGTTCTTGTGTTCGACCCCTAACTTTACTGCAGCAACTGCTTTAGTATCATTATAGGGTATTAATTTGAGCATATCAAATTTGGCGCCGTTGCCGGGGACTCTAAAAATTCACCATTAGAATTTTAGCTGTCGATTTTGTCTAAGTTCGTCGTCAGTATCGATCGATACTCCATTGGTATCGATCGACACTGAACGTCTGTTTTTAAATTTTGGTTACTTATCTTCTCGTTTTCTTTTGATTTTCAGGTGTATGCATCAGCGTACCACCAGGAGAACGAAGAACACACCACTGATCAATCTCTCCAACTCAGAGCTAGCAGAGCTTGAACGCACGAGTCGAACAAGGAAAAGAACTACAGTTGAGATGGATCTTCCACAAGGTTTGGTGCATGATGAGGAAGGTGGACAACTACCTCCTCCACAACAACCCCAAGCTGTTGCTGAACGGACGCTTGGCGAGTACAACCGACCGGATCAATTCTATGCAAATCGTGCAGCGATCCGTATTCCGAGTTTCCAGAGGAATGACTTTGAGCTGAAGCCTGCTTACTTCACTCTTGTTGGACAACACCCTTTCACCGGTCTCTCTCATGAGCACCCTATGGATCACATTGAGAAATTCGAGGATTTGGTCACCAGTATGAAGTACAATGGAGTACCACAAGAATACCTCTTTTGTAAGCTCTTTCCATACTCTCTTGGTGGAGAGGCAGCTTACTGGCTGAAGCAGCTACCTCCTGGATCTCTCGCTACTTGGAACGAAACCAAGAACGCATTCCTGAACAACTTCTATGACGATGCGAGATCGGAGGAGCTCAGGAACAAGCTCTCTCAATTTTCTCAGGGTCCAACAGAAGCACTCAAGGCTGCTTGGGTGCGATTAAGATCCTACCAGAGAGACTGTCCGCATCACGGTTTCAGTCAAGTTCAGCTGCTTGGGATCTTTTACAGAGGGATTGATTGGCGGTATCAGATGGCACTGGATTCTGCAAGCAACGGGAACTTTAACACTAGGATTCCAACCGATGCTGTGAAGCTGATTGAGAACTTGGCGTCTAGCAATAGCACCAAGAATGCTGATTTCGAGCAAAAACGGCTCGCTAGTGTTGCTGACGGTTCGTAGATTGCTGAGGTTCAGGCGAAACTGGACACGATGCACAACCTCTTAGTGGGAAAGACGAAGAAGGCTGTACATTTTGCTGAGGAGGTAGAGAACATTGAAGATGAGGCAGAGAATGTTAACTACATTGGTGGTTCTGGTTTTCAGGGTCAGCGATTTGGTTATAACAACAACCGAAGCTTCAACAACAATCAGCAAGGTGGTTACAAGTCTGGAGGTAACCAATCAGGGTTTGGTGCCACTCAATTCGCCCAAAAACCACTTCAAGGCGGTGATTTTACTCGCCAATACGGTAATTCATCTTACCAACCGCATTCTCCGAGGTCTACAGAGAGTAAGACGGAGATCCTCTTGGAACAAATTCTGCAGGAACAAGAAAAGATGACTGTGGATTTCAATAGAAAGCTGGATAATGTATACACTGATCTGAATGGGAAAATCAACGCTCTCGAAATCCATCAGAAGATGCTGGAAAATCAAATAGCTCAGACATCAGCAGCTGTCAAGGGAAAGATAGTTCAACCACAGCATGGACATGTCAATGCAATCACCTCGAGCGCTAGAAAAGAGGATTTTGAGCCTGAGATGACTATATCCGTATCCAGTACTACTAGCATCGATCGATACCGGCATAGTATCGATCGATACTTCCCGAGACCTGCTGTAGATTCGAAGGTTGCTGAAGATGAAGATAAGAATTCTGACATTTCACGCGTATCGACCGACACCCATACCTGTGTCGATCGACACCAACCTGCAAAGATGATACAAAACTCCAGTATCGATCGACACTCATCTGGTATCGGTCAATACCCTTCGCAGGCTGAATCAATAATTGAGAAAAGGACAGAGATGGTTGAGGAACGGGTATACAAACCAAAGCTCGAGGCATTGAATCTGTCGCAGAAGAAACTCGAGACTCAAACTGCTCAGACCGCAGCTGCTGTGAGAAGACAAGAGGGGTTTCTTCCAGGGAAGACTGAAGATCCAAGAGCTCACATCAACGCCATAAGTCTAAGAAGTGGAAAAGTGGTAAATTCAGGAGTTAAGCAGACTCCAATAGCTGAAAATCCCGTCGATCTTGCTGGAGATGACGAGTGGGATGTTGAAAATCCCAGAGTATCGATCGACACTCCCCCAGTATCGATCGATACCGGGACAGTGCCCAAGGAGGATGTTGAACCTGTCAAAGAAAGGGTCTACAAGCCGAAGTTGCCCTATCCTATTATTCCCAAGCTGACAAGAGAGGAGTGGGAGGCTGCTAGAAGCAAGTTTTTGTCAAAAAAAATGGTTGCAGGACCTCCTGTTGCTGATACGCCACCACCGCTGAGACAGTTGACAAAGAGGGAAGACCCAGGGAAATTCTCAGTTCCATGCTCCATCTCTAGAGTAAACTTCAAGGAGTCTCTCGTTGACTCAGGGTCTAGTGTCAACGTCATGTCGAGGGCGATTGCAGAGAGATTGAAAGCTGATATGAGATCTCCTAACACGCTTCTCACATACGCGGATTCTTCTAGCTCACTCCCTTACGCTACAATTCTTGATTTACCTGTTAAAATAGGAGCTTGTCTGATTCCTACTGATTTTCAGGTTGTGGAGATGAGCCAAGGATCCAAGGTGCCCTTGATTTTGGGAAGACCATTTATGGCTACTGTTGGCGCGATCATGGACACGCCTAATAAGAGAATCTCTTTCTCTTGCATTGACGGAGACGTCTTCTACGATGCCATTCCTTCTGGAGGAGCACCCAGACATGTCTCGTGCATCACCATTGCCTCGGGCGAGACTCTGATGATTGATCTGCTCGATGAGTCTTATGATGAACCAAAAGTCGCAGATGTTTCAAATGAACCCCCTCAACACCCTAAGAAAGTTGTGGAGAAGACCAAGACAACAAAGAGGAAGGCGACGAGCAAGAAGATCAACGGTGCTGCTAATTTCACTTTGATTCCTCAGAAGTGTGATGGAGATTCGATCGAATATAAGGTGAAGTGCAAGGGAACCTCGAAACCTTTCTCTAAGGCTAGAATTCTCATTCCTACGGAGATGAAAAAGAAAGCAGAGGATATGATGAGCAAAACTTTGAAGCTGGAGATGTCTGGTTGTGGAGCTTATTTCGGAGTGAGTTCTCCACCTTGTCCTGACTTATATCCTAGCCAAAGTCAAGCTCGTGACATTAAACAAGCGCTTAGTGGGAGGAAACCCACTGGTAAGTCTATAAATATGAGTTTTTGTTTTTGTGTTTTGTTGTGTCTTGCGAATCAGGTCGGAAGAAGGATGGTCGTTTTTGTTCCGTATCGATCGACACCACCTTGGTATCGATCGATACCACCGCTCTATGGTAACACCTCTTATTCTTGACCTATTTCGTTTTGTCCTTTGATTTCTTTCACTTTCTCTAGGCTTGATAAACACTGGGGACAGTGTTTTTTAAGTCTGGGGGAGGTAGTTACTGACATTGTATTCATTTTGTTTTTGTAAAAAAAAAAAAAAAAAAAAAAAATTGTTTAATTGAGTCAAAACAACTTAGAGTTTTCTGTCTTTTGCTTGACTTTGTTGTTCTGATTTTGCTTTTGAGTGACCACTGTTACAGGATTAGTTTCAGTTCGACTAATAAAAAATCCAAGGGATAACCAGCCAGCTAGAAATCACCCATGTCTCCAGCAATGTTCTTCACAAGCTTTAGCAAAATTTTGCACTTCATCTACGCGGTTAGTGTTCTTAGAGCTTGATTCATCATTCATATCTGGCTAAGGAACCCATCATGCTTGAAAATTGTGGTATATCTCTCCCGTGAAAATTCTTGGATACATATTTGCGTTAAAACAGATAAAATCTATATAAAAGATGAAATGATTTCCGCCGAGTAGAGGGGTAAGAAAATCTATATCAATACTCGCGCTTCGGACCTTGATTTGTATATGCTGTTCAGATAAACCTGCGCTGTTTAAATCTAATGAGAACTGATTATGAAATAAGTCTGGGGGAGATAAAGAATACCAGAAAGCAATAAATGTTGATGAATAAATGGTTCTTTAGCTATGATATTGTATGGGCAAGTATCTAGAAAGTTCTTGAACACTAATTGCAGCGATGAAACTGGCGATGAGAGCTTAGATGAATATTGGTGTGAGATAATAAGTGAAGTCTTGGGAAGTTGGGGTTCCTACGGAGAAGTACATGGAGGTTAGATCTGGAGCTGATCAGGCAGCAGTGGGCGCTTGGGAAAAAGGATCATTACAGCGATTTCGGTAACAGGTCAGGTCTCTAAGGTTTTTCAAACCTCTTTCTCTAACTTAGTTTTATGTTTTGCTTGAGGGCAAGCAAAAGGCTAAGTCTGGGGGAGTTGATATATCATGGATTTTACCCGTTTTTAGCCATGATATAAATCGTTTTATCGAGTCTTTCTAGTGCTTTTTCTATCATTTTAGAGTTCTTTCAGGTTTTAGCACGTTTGGGACGAAATTGGAGATTTTGGAGATATTTGGACCCATTTTGGAGCAAACCGAAGAAAGTACCCGTTTTGAAGCTTTAGCATCGATCGACACCATCATGGTATCGATCGATACCGACGTAATCAACGCGCAGAAGAGATTTTCAAGGAAGCCCATAAGAAGCCCAATCATCCCCTTTATTTACATAAGAAGCCCAGCTCGTGTTTTTAGACCTATTTAAGTAAGTTTTTAGTCATTAGGTCAAAGGGGGGAGGAGGCAGACTTTATTTTTCACTTTTATTCTGAAGCCACCATTGATACTTGAGAGCTTTTGTGAGGGAGACGGATCCAAGACTTTGTTCATCATAGAAAAGATCCCGAACCCTTGTTTTTATTCTTTTGTTATATTTAATTTCATGATCTATTCAGTTATGTCTTGTTTTTCATCTATCATGTCTGAGTAGTCTCATTTTAGGTTTAGGGATTTCTCATATGGATTTCTCTGATTTATGATAATTGATTTGATTAGGGTTCAAAATCTGAATAGTTCTTCACCATAGGTTGTTCTCAAAGCTATTTCTAACCTGATCACTTAGAACATAGAACCTAGATTAATCGATTAGGCACGACAGTGCAATTGAGTAATCTGATAAAGCCTAGGGTGAGCAATTGGATTATCTGCAAAGAGATTTGGTTTAATCGAATTGTGAACATATCAAACTTGAATTGATTGCTGGTTTACTGTGTAGGATTTGCAAAGAGATTTGGAATTTTAGACTTTAGACTTAGTTAGTTTTCGCAACGACAGTTGGTTAACTATACTTTCGTGTTTGAGTTCAAGAACGGCGCTTAATTGAATTGAACCTTAATTGATTAATTGTTATCTATCATTGATTTCCTGAGAATTTCCCTGAGCCTAGCTCCCATCCATATTAATTCAACCTAAGTTTAATTTGATCATTTGTTTTCTCGTCATTCACTGTTTGCTTAGCACAATCTGCATCTTTTATCTACTGAGTGAGTTTTCTTGAGTTCTTGTGTTCGACCCCTAACTTTACTGCAGCAACTGCTTTAGTATCATTATAGGGTATTAATTTGAGCATATCATATGTGCATATAGGACTGCGTTCAAGACACCAATTGGAAGAACATCATTCCAGCTGCTCTATGGAAAGGGTTGCCATCTGCCTGTGGAGATTGAGTACAAGGCATTGTGGGCAACGAAACTTTTGAATCTGGATATCAAGACTACCAAGAGAAGAGAGTATTGGATCTACATGAACTGGAAGAGGTCAGGTTGGATGCCTACGAGAGTTCCAAGGTTTACAAGGAGAAGACAAAAGCCTTCCATGACAGAAGGATTCTTCTTAAGGAATTCAAAGCTAGTGATCAAGTGCTCCTTTTCAACTCGAGACTTAAGATATTTCCTGGAAAGCTGAAGTCCAGATGGTCAGGACCATTCAGAGTCAAAGAAGTCTCACCTTATGGAGCGGTTACTCTGATCGGGAAGGGTGACTTCGAGTTTACTGTGAATGGGCAGAGACTCAAACCCTATCTTGCTGATTACATCATCCCAGAGGAAACTTCCATCCCTCTAGATGAACCTCCCCCTGCTTAAGTAAAATAGGAAGTCAAGCTTAGTGACTATAAACAAGCTCACTTGGGAGGAAGTCCCATGTCTATCCCTGTATATAATGATCTAATTTTCTTTATAAACCGTCGTTTAGTTTGCTAATTTTTGTTTTGTGGTTTGTTTGTGTGTTTTCAGGAGAAGGTAGAGCAGGTATGTCCGACTCGACCGGCCCCACTCGCGCCATGTGGTCGAGCCAAGGAGCGCCAAAATTCAAAATCCGACAAAGTCTGACTCGACCGGTCCCACTCGAGTCAATGGCTCGAGTCAAGTGGCGCCCAAATTCAAATTCGAATTCCGACAAGGAACAAGAGCTGACTCGACCTGGTCCACTCGAGTCACATACTCGAGCCAACTTTTGGGTGCTCAAAAATTCGAATTTCGAATTCAAATGGACGCTCCTCGCTTGTCATCTAGCTCCATCCTTCGCCTATATAAGGGGACTAAGCCTTTCGAGTTCACCACACCACTCTTCACTTGCTCTCAAAGAAATTTCTGAAAATGATCAGCCAAATATGCTCCACCATGCCTAGAAGATCCTACAAAAGAGAGTCCGGTGATCGCCCATCTGCTGAGGTCGTGGCTAAACACTTTCAGAAGCTAAGAGAATTGGTTTCTACGCCAATAGAACCGATGGAGATTGATGAAGTTAAGCTCGAGCCACCAACTCGAGTCCGTGGTTCGAGCCGACGAAGAAAAGCAAAGGCAGAGGAGTTACCTAAAGACCGGCTTGACCGCACCACTCGAGTCAACCGGTCGAGCCAGAGGGATGATGATGATGCACTCGACCGTCCCACTCGAGCCAAGGGGTCAAGCCAGAGAAAGAAGTCAGCGGCTGAAGAGTTCTCGCGGGACAAACATGCAATCGCTCATGGAAAGAAACCGGAGGAACCTAGTGCGTTTGATCATGGCAGCAGAGGTGATAGAGATGAGACCAATGTAGCCACCAAGCAACCCGGAAAGACTAAGCAGGAAAATTCTGAGGAGGAATATCTTGCCATCTTCCTTGACAGAGGTTTTGCGGGAACACGGTATCCGCACCGGGAGACATGTGCAAAACTCGAAATTGCCAAGGATGTGGAATACTTGTACCGAGTCAGCGGCCTGGGCACATTCATGAGAATTTAGCTTGAAGCTTACCAGGAGGAGACATGCCATTTCCTATCCTCATTCTCGGTATATTTCTATGAGGATGAGCCAGAGTATGAATCAGATGGAGGTCCGGGATTTATCACCTTCACATGCAGAGGGTCGTTTCACTCCCTCACCATAAGGGAGCTGGAAAACTTGTATGGTTTCCCGAGTGGAATAGGATCGACACAAGACATCGACAACACTGAGCTACAAGCCCTCTAGTCCACCATTGGAGACGACAAACCTTACTCGTCATCCAGCACCAAGGCTTCTCAGATCAGAAGTCCCGTGCTAAGGTACTTCCACAAAGCCATTGCCAGCACTATGTTCGCTAGGCAGGTTACTGGAAACTTCAATGACGGCGAGATGCAGATGCTGGATGTAGCATTGCAGGATGTTCTGGATAACACAAGGGATGGACGAGAGCTACTAGAAGACAGGGGAGACATAACTTCGCCTTCGTTCTGTTGAGTTAGTTGATATGGTACAAAGATTGGGCATTGAGGATGCACAAGAGGAAGTCAGCAGGGGAAATTAGCATTGGTGGAGTGATAACCCCAATTCTGGTGGCTTGTGGTGTAGAGCTGAGGTCAGAACCATATAATCCCAGGTGGATCGACATCGACCATCTAAGAAGAGCCACATTCCTTGACGCTAGCCAACCGCCCGATGTGTTCATCTACCAATTCAACCATCCAGCCGTTGGAGAAGCCAGACTGTGTCTTTCCTACACAGACCTCACCAGCGTCAGACTAGGCGCCAACATCGACTTCATTCCTCCACTCGAGCACCTCTACACCAGCCTTGAAGAAGCTCCACAGTCAGAAGAAGATTCTGGTAAATCTGTGGATAGTGATGAAGACAATGGCTCGGGAAAGTTTTGCTTTGGAAATTACCCCATACAGCCTAAGTCTAGTCCTGCCCTGAAGGAAGCACACAAGCGAATTAGAATACTCTAGAGATGGAATAAATTCCAGGGCAGAACCATAGCCGCTTTAAAGGGGACGGTAAAGGATTTAAAAGGCCAAATGAAGGAAGTAAGAGATCAACTGAAAGATTTCCAGCAGAAGTTCAGTGCTCCTTCCTCCAAGAAGGTAGTCTTGCCCAAACGTGTACTGATGGGGAGTGGGTCATTTCGTGAAGCGCCTAGACCTCGTGCACCTGTGGAACCGCCAAGAGCCTCATCGTTCGAGCCAAGGCAACAAATCAAGCAGTACACAAGGATAAAGAGGAGTCCGGTGAGCGGACACTCTAGCTCGAGCGGCCAGCTCGAGTCATTTGATCGAGCCAGCCACCTCCCCACGTTTGGCGCGACCGAACCACTCGAGCCCTCGGTCGAGTCAAGCTCCCGCGCCGTTTACACCAGAAAGAGCATGGAGGATTTAATCTCCTCCTTCTTCTCCAACCCCTGAGGTACCTGCTCCATCATTTCTTGTATATACCATTTGCATTTCCTTCTTGCTTTATGTTGTTTCTTAAAACTTCTTTCCAAATTTTTACTACACAAGGGACTGTGTACTTTAAGTTTG
Organism: Boechera divaricarpa; assembly: GCA_026770425.1. Lineage (NCBI taxonomy): Eukaryota > Viridiplantae > Streptophyta > Magnoliopsida > Brassicales > Brassicaceae > Boechera > Boechera divaricarpa. The sequence goes on along the minus strand of CM049192.1, from coordinate 18,364,771 downwards.
GGAGGAAGGGTTAAGATGTGTTTGATTTGTTTTCTGTGTTCTTATTTTGATTTTGTGCATTTTTGAGTCTGCATGCATCTAAGGCATACAAAAAAAAATTAGAAAATTTTCGAAAATGATTACAATCACATTTTAGGATTGAGTCTAGATTCTGTTCATATAGAGCTGTTGCATATGCATAGGGATTATGATGATATTAACCTTGTAAGCATGCTAATTTTGTAATATAGTCTCAATGCCCCCGTTTCTGGTTGTTTAATGCATTGTTAATGAACTTGAAGTAAGACTGCACCATACTTTGAATGCACAACTAGATTAGATCTCAATTGAAGCATGTTGTGATTTGATACCATTCTCTATCTATTTGAACCTGAACTTGACTATTAATTATCATGTCTATGCAATGCATCTGAACTCATGAATACCATACACATACTTGGATTTTCTTTCACCTATTTGCCACTCTTGCTAATCCAAGTAGCTGTTCTCATTATTAGGACAGTTTTACCATGCCTTTAGCCTAGCCTTCTTTCAAGCCATGATATTACTCTGTTGTGTGTGTGAGACCTATTTCTGAATGAGCTTGGTAGAAAGTGTTAGGTTTGAGCCGACAAGGATAGATTCTCATGTAGTTCTGGTTTGCAATTTTCGAATCAGATAGGACTAGGTGGGATCTTCATCATTGGGAATAAGGTTTGGTTCTGTGAAAAGAAAGAAAGAAAACTTGGAAAAAGATGAAAGGGAAAGGTTAAGAGTTCTTAGGAAAGGAATGTTCTGGAAATTTGTTAACCTAGTAAAGGATTTGGGAGTATGCAAAGAATAAGAAAAAAAAGGCAAAAAGCTTAAAGTCTGAAAAAAAAATGTATAAAAAAGAAAAGGCTAAGCTGGTAGTGAACCACCAAAAAGAAAAACCTTAAATCCGCTAGAGTTGTATAGAAACTCTCCTAGAACAAGATAAAAAGAAAAAAAAATGAGTTTGATCCAAGAAAAGTCCAAAGCAAAATTGCCTAAGTGTCAAGGGTAGAATTAGGACAACTTTCTGGGTTTAGAACTAGGGGTTAAGGTCATCTGTGTATGGTTGGGTAGATGAGAGTCTACTCTTGTATGCATAGGTTGGTCCTTACCTTTAGCATTCTACCGAAGCTCATTCTTTTCTTGAGAGATCCCTCTGTTCTGAACTGATCAAATCGTATGAAAGGGACCATCTTTGTCTCTTAACCTTATCCTTAGCTAAATGAGTTCATTGAATGTGCATAGCTTGATTCATGGTTTCTGCTTAATTGAATGTTAAAGAGAATGGTAAATTTGAATGCATGTCTAGGTTGAGATTTAATTGAAATTATGTTGTGAAGAATATGGCTAAAACTTTTAAGTAGAGTTCATATACTTTGCATTCCAGAACCAGCAACTTGGACATTGAAATCATGTACTATATCAGCATGTTTTGGTTCTGAATCTCCATTTTCAAACCTCTCCTCCGGCTTATACTTCTGTTTGCTTGAGGGCAAGCAAAGACTAAGTTCGGGAGAGTTGATATGTCTATAATTTACGTGGTTCTAGGATGCATTTATCACCCTTTTAACCTCGTTTAGTAGTATGTTCTTAGCATTTGTGTCTAGTTTTGCATACTTAGAGCATTTTGCATTAGGTTTGCATACATTCTGCATTTTGGAGTCTTTTCAGATGCACTTAAGGAGTATTGAAGCTGTTGAGGCCGAATGGAGAGAAGGAAAATGAGAAAGCCAAGGTTGCCACCACACAGCTCGAGTTAACCACTCGAGCCGGAGCCAAAGGAGCTGTCTTGGAACCAGCTCGACCGCGCCACTCGAGCAAGCCACTCGAGTCCATGCTAAAGGCGCTGTCTTGGAACTAGCTCGAGCCCCACACTCAAGCCCCTACTCGAGTCCGCACCAAAGGAGCAGTCTTGATTCCAGCTCGACCAAGCCTACTCGAGTCCCCTGGTCGAGCTGACCTTAAAAATGCAGTCTTGATCCCAGCTCGACCAAACCACTCGAGTGCCTGCTCGAGCCGAAGATAAAAGTGTCGTCTTGAAGGTTTTTTGACTGGCTCGACCACCCCACTCGATCCAGCTTGCTCGAGCCCGTTTCCTAATTTGCTATTTTGTCTTTTTATGATTTATGATTTTTAACTAAGAGTATAAATACTCTGTATGAGATTAGGACGGGGGACACTCGTTTTTAGGCTCTAATCATCTGTTCATCTGTTCTTGCTTCTTGGATCAGAGAACTCTGAATCTACTAAGTATTTGTGTTTGAATCTTTCTATCCTTTCCATTCTATTCCTTATTTTTATGATTATGCAAGTTATTTTCATTTCTGGGTTTTTGAGTTTGATGTTCATCATGATCTGTGAGTAGTTTTCTAGGGATCTTAAGGATGGGTTAGGTTTAGGCTTGGAATCTTAGTCTTCTAGGTGGCTTAGGGTTAGATTAGACGAAATCCCTTCTGGATTAGTGATCTTAATGCTAGTTTCTCTCTAATCAATTGAATCTAGATAATAGGTTTTTCTACACCCAGAAGGTGTTTGATGAAATGCATGAACCAAATAATTCCAGAGATTTACATACCTAGCCTAAGAGATTGGATGTCTAGGGTGTTTATTGGCTTAAATAGATTGAATCTTAGTGCCTGCTAAGCTAGATTTCGCTAGAGAGATTTAGGTCTGGAACTAGTTTAGCTTGAGGTTATCTATCACGAAAGTGGATTTGGTTACTGTTGAATCTATTGTCTAGGGATTAGCTTAGATAGATTTTGTTAAGCCCCTAGTTAGATTAGGAAGATAGACTGACCAACCCCATCCTTAGGACCTTCTTGTTTTTGATTTATCTCTGTTTTCTGTGTTCTATTATCGCTCTGTTTTCGCTCTGTTTATGATCTCTACTTTACTCTGTTTTTCCCCTGTTTTCACTCTGTTTTTAGTTTCTGTAATTGCTTTCGATTTCCTTTTGCTTAGTTGATAGTTTCACTATTTACTGCTTGCTTGGCTTGACTTAGACGGTTTGATTGCATCCTTTCTGGTTAATATCGCACTCATTTGGATTGATACATTTTTGTACTACAATGGCATGATAGTGCATTGAGGCATTTGACAGATAACATAAACATAAAAATCTGCTATTTCAAACCCCACCCCGGTCTACTGTTCTATTAGGATCAAATACCACATGATCCTAATCGGCAAACCCCTGGTTAGGATTAAATACCACATGACCCTAACCAACATCATTAGAACTAAATACCACATAACTCTAATGACCTCTCATTAGGGTTAAATATCACATAACCCCAATAAGACCCGTCAATAGGATTAAATACCACATAATCCCATTGACCCCAACCACGCATTAGGATAATGATGAGACCCATAAATCACCAAACGAAGACGGAATAATACTTCGCTATCAACTCCGCAACACATGGAACACCTCATCATGTGTCAAACCCGTTGATACATGAAATACCACATCATGTACTCGACATCCCTAATACATGAAATACCACATCATGTATTAATCATTCTCGATAAATTCGATAAACATCCACATATTAATAATTTATGGTCAAATACAACAATCCTGAGGGTCCACTACGATAAACGTCAAATACAATACAACTCGAGAGGATGGCTAAGGAACACGAATGTTACGATTCTCCCCCACTAATTAGATTCGTCCTCGAATCTCAACCTCGACTTGTTCTCTGAGCCACTTAGAGAATTTTGCCCTTATCCTCCTTTCCGGTTCCCAAGTCTCCTCTTCAATCCCGTCACAATCCCATAAAATCCTAACCTCGGGAGTTCTCCTCCTCTTATCAACCCTGATTCTACGATCTAGAATCCTCACAGGTCTCGCCTCAACCCTCAAACTCGGTGACAATTCTGGTGGAATCTCCTGTAACACCTGATCGTTCCTATTCAAGCATTTTTTCAACTTCGAAACGTGGAAAACATCGTGAAATGCCTGCATAGACGCTGGCAACTCCAGCATATAAGCAACAGGTCCAACTCGTTCCACCACTCGGAACGGTCCCAAATACCTCGGACTCAGCTTACTCTCGGAAAAAGACCTGTTAGAACCCTTAAGCATCGCCATCTTAAGATAAACCATATCTCTTACGGCAAACTCTAACTCTTTCCTACGGTTATCTGCATAACTCTTCTGACGATCCTGAGCTTCCTTCATATTAAGCTTCATGACTCGGATCTTCTCCGTAGTCTCTTGCACAATACTCTCGCCAAACATGCTTCGCTCCCCCACTTGAGTCCAGCATAATGGCATCCTGCAAGGCCTACCATACAATGCCTCATATGGTGCCATCCCAATACTCGTCTGGTAGCTGTTATTATAAGTGAACTCTACCAAGCTCAGGTAGTCTTCCCAGTGACCACCCCAAACTAAAACACACATCCTCAGTAAATCCTCGAGAGTCTGGATGGTTCTCTCTGATTGCCCATCTGTTTGAGGATGGTAAGCGGTGCTCATGTGTACCTTAGTACCCATCTCCTTCTGGAACTCTCGCCAGAATATCGATGTGAACTTACTATCACGGTCTGATACAATACTCACAAGTACACCATGGAGTCTCACTATCTCACTGATGTACCTTCTCGCCAAAGCTCGAGCTCCATCTGTCTTTCTTATGGCTAGGAAGTGAGCAGATTTAGTTAATCGATCAACAATAACCCAAATAGCATCTCTGCCTCGAGAATTCGGTAACCCAACCACAAAGTCCATAGTCACCATATCCCACTTCCACTCAGGAATAGGTAAACTCTATAACAAACCGCTGAGAACCTGATGCTCGGCCTTCACCAGCTGACAAGTCTCACAGCTAGCCACCCATTTGGCCACATCTCTCTTCATCCCAACCCAATGATAATACCGCTTCAAATCTCGGTACATCTTAGTCGCCCTGGGATGAATAGAAAACCGACTCTGGTGTGCCTTTCGAAGAATATCTCTCCTCAACTCTTCATCGTTAGGCACACATACTCGTCCATGAACCAAAATGGTTCCATTATTCGAAATCTCATACTCGGATTTCTCATCCTGAGAAGCTTTAATCAAAACCTCATCCTTCTCTTGTGCCGCCCGTACTCTACTCAAGATATCAGCCTGATTAGTCGCCTCTAGCCCCAACGGCTCTAACTCATCAGAAACAACGCATAGCTGCAAGGTACTAATCATACCCACCAACTCCTCAGCATCCCTCTCGATACTTGCAGCTACACGCTTCCTGCTCAAGGCATCAGCAACGAGATTAACTTTTCCCGGTTGATAAGCTATCTCGAGATCATAATCCGCCAGACTCTCCATCCATCTCTTCTGTCTCAAGTTTAACTCAGGCTGAGTGAATACGTACTTGAGACTCTTGTGATCCGTGAACACTTACACCTTACCACCATATAGATATGATCTCCATATCTTCAGAGCAAACACCACCGCGCCCATCTCTAAGTCATGAGTCGGATAATTAGCCTCATGCTTCCTCAACTGTCTTGAAGCATAAGCAATAACCTTCCCATGCTGCATCAGAACACAACCCAAACGTAACCTTGATGCATCCGTATATACCACATATGGATCCCTAGGATCCGATAAGGCCAACACCGAAGCAGTAGTCAACATCTCTTTAAGTCTCAAGAAGCTCTCTTCACACTTCTGAGACCATACAAAAAAAACATCTTTCCCCGTCAACTTCGTCATAGATTGAGCAATATTCGCAAAACTTTTGACGAATCTCCTGTAATAACCAGCTAGACCGAGAAAACTTTTTATCTCTGTAGCATTCTCAGGCCTCGGCCATTCTCTGATGGCCTTAATCTTCTCTGGGTCAATGAAAACTCCACTCTTCGAAACCACATGACCCAAAAATCCAATCTCTCTCTGCCAGAAGCTACACTTCCTCAGCTTAGCAAAAAACTTCTACTCCCTCAACTTCCCCAATACCCTTCTCAGGTGATCACCATGGTCGTTAGAGCTCTTCAAATACATAAATATGTCATCAATAAAGATGATCACAAACTCATCTAAATATTCGCAAAACACATCATTCATCAATCTCATGAACGCCGTTGGTGCATTCGTAACCCAAAAGGCATTACTACGAACTCATAATATCCATATCTCGTCCTGAAGGCCGTCTTCTGAATGTCCGACTCCTTAATAGGAATCTGATGGTATCTAGAAGCCAAATCAATTTTTGAGAACCAAGTAGCACCTCTTAACTGATCTAACAACTCATCAATACTGGGAAAAGGGTACTTGTTCTTTATCGTCACTAGATTCAAACCTCGGTAATCGATACACAATCGAAAACTCACGTCCTTCTTCTTCACAAACAAGACAGGTGCTCCCCATGGTGAGCTGCTCGGTCTTATGAAACCCTTATCCAATAGCTCCTCTAACTGCTTCTTAAGCTCCGCCATATCCGCTGGTGCCATACGGTATGGAGCCTTAGAAATAAAAGCCGTCCCCGGTTCCAAATCAATTGTGAAGGGATCTGATCTCGGCGGCGGTAATCCCTTCAAGGGTTGAAACACGTCCTCAAATTCTCTCACCACGGAAATATTTTGAAGCATTGAATCTCCAACCTCCTCGGGTATCGAGATAGTCGCAAGATATGCTTCACATCCCTTTTCTATCATCTTCCCGGCGTAGGTCTTACACCCTGATACACCATTTTCCCATGATCATTTTCGAACACCACTCGACCTCGATGATAATCTAAGTGAGCCTTATACTTCTCCAGCAATATGGACCTCGACATCTTTTACTAGACTATGAGTCTCATAAGTTTGACCCCCAGCCACTTTCACCCTTCTCAAACAATCACTAGGCTCTTCTCGGAGCCTCCCCTCTCTCACTAATTCTGGAGTAACAAAGCAATGAGATGCTCTGGAATCAAACAACACGTGAGATGTAACCCCTCCCACGTTCAAGGTCCCAGTGATTGGCTTGGTGTTGCTCCTTTCTCCTGACTCGATGCTTAGCGAGTATGCTCGAGGAGTCACTGCCGTCCTCTTAGAGGGTGGAGCTCCAGAACTCTCTCCACCTTGTTGTAGTTTGGGACATGAAGTCTTGATATGCCCCACCTCCTTATAATGGTAACAAGTCCTAATATCCTTATTGGGGCAGTTAGCAGCCTTATGACCTTTGCCTCCACACTTGAAGCATCCGGATTGAGTGCTGGAAGCACTCTGAGAAGAGCCCTCCCACTTCTTCTTTTGCCCTCCCATGAACTTGCCACCTCTTCCTATATCAGAAGTAAAAGACTTTTTCCCTTGAGTTTGAGACTTAGCTACCTTAGTCTCCTCCAATAATCCCTCTTCAATCATAGCCGCCCTCTCCACTAACTCGGCCACCGACCCATAAGATCTCACAATGCATCTATTCCTTAACTCCAAACGCATTCCCCGCAGACCCCTTCCCGCAAACCTTCGAAGTCGGTTAAACTCCACTTCATACTCTCGTACCGACTTTGATCCTTGAGATAACTCTAAGAACTCTGTCTAAAATCGATCCATAGCTTCTTGCGGGAAGTATTTGAGGTTGAACTCTTCACATAAACCCTCCCATGTATCAACACCATTGGCTCTCCTAGCCAACACACCTCTCCACCACATATGTGCATCTTATTCCAGGTAATGCACCGCTAGATCAACCTTATATTTCTCCGGACACCTCAGCGAAAGGAAATTTCTTTCTAATCTTGATTTCCACTCGTCCGCTTCCACCGGTTTAGCACCTCCCGAGAAGAATTTGGTGCCAAACCGTTGCATATGATCTATCACCGTAAGATATGGTGGAATTACAGGACCTACAACATCTCCCCTAACCTCGGGGTTAACCACTCTCGGTGGCTCATTCACTTCGGGTGGCGCTTCGGGAGCTAAGGCGGCTACCGGCCCTGGTAGTCTATCAAGAATCTGAGCCAATAAACCCAACATTTATCTCATTTGATTTGGACCCTCTTGTTGCTGATCCAACACTTGCGGTTTATTCTCAACCGCTCGAGCCGCATTACCCGCACCTCCACCATTTCCCAACTCAGCAATATCCTCGACCATCACTTGGTCTTCACCCCGGGGGTCCGCTTGTACCCTAGGCTCAACCGGCTCCCGCACCACTCCTCCTCTACCCCTGTCATTTCTTGTACTTCTTGCCATCTACGCAAACAATCAAGCATTCAATAACCCAGAACTTAACAAAACAGAACAAGAAAGAAGTCTTACCGTGGAACCTTCTAACAGGCCAAAGGGGATGATCTCTAACCCAACCCCACAATTCAATAACAACAAACATCACACAATCATAAGCAAGCAAGATTCACACAACATCCTAGAACCGCTATGACTCTGATACCAAAATTTGAAAGACCCTACCCCAAAGAATACACAAAAACACGGAATTAAAAAAAAAACTTTTTGGATTTTTAAAAACATGATCGATCGATCCATATGTTGGATCGATCGATCCTACCCCGACCGATCGATCTGAGCCCTTCCCAGTCGATCCTAAAAACTTAAGCAAAAACTGGACCGATCGATCCCTCCCCGGATCGATCGATCATGACTAACAGAACAGATCACACAAAACAGAGCAAGACAGATCGATCGATCCATATGTTGGATCGATCGATAGGACCTCCGATCGGTCGTTCCATCGCGTCCAAATCGATCTTGAACTCTTGCGGCGAAACGGATCGATCATCCCCTGGATCGATCGATCTACCCTGTCCTGCACTCCAAACAATCACACTCAACACACAAAACACAATCTATTTACACTTCTTAACCTTCAAAAACACTCTTACACCAACAATTTGAGCACAATAGCAAGTCCCAAACATTCAAATCCAAGAACAAAAGCATATGAACAATACGTATACACCCCAAAAGAAAACCCATGTCCATCCTAGATCATCCCATATATCCGGCCTTGGTTCCACGAGCTCCACAATCTTATGACTTCTCCTTACCTGCACCAAAAGAGGCGCGTAAGCATTGATAATGCTTAGTAAGGCGGTCATCCCGTCCCCACAGCTATACACACATATGATCAATGAATTTAACGCAATCAACATATGCTTAAAGAACAAGCCAATACATACCGTGAAAGAGCTCAATCACACACAATCATCACACATTATGGCTAAGCCATAAGTCACACCCATATGGACTAGTCCCTAAACACATATCAATCACGAAAACTCAAAGATCACACAGTTAAACCGATGGTTACGCACTCACCTTGGCTTAGCGATTGACAATGAAGAACTCTCTTGATTTAAGAACCTCAAGCTTGATTCTCCTTAGTTCTTACTCAACCAACACCAAGGTATCAACTACTCTCTGATAAGAGATCACCAAAACACTTCTCAAAAGATAATCACAAGCACTCAAACTCAAATACCTAGCCCTTGATTCTCGGATTACTAACTTAGATATATCTCTTGCCCTAGGTCGAATTTGGTTAATTCCTTCGGTGAGACTCAATATCAAAGTCTCAACAACCTATCTACCAAATTTCAGCCCAATAAAATAAGATTTGAGTGCCCAAACCCTCACTCAAAAGCAACCCGTCCGTGGGTAGCACTATTTGAGCGGTTTTGGGAGAAAACTCATATCTCTCAAATCACTCAGCATAATCCCACGAAATTTGATAGATAATTAGACAAGAAATTGAAGAACTTACCCATAAAATTTCAGTTCAATTCGTGTCCTTTTGATACCCCGATCGAAGCTCACAAGTTCACCTAAAAACTCTGTTTTTCACCAAGGTCTTCTTTTCTCTCTTCTTCTCCCCCCTCTTCTCCTTCTTCCTTCTTCTTCTTTCTTTCTCTCCTTTTCTTTCTTCCTCTCTCTCTATTTCAGCCAAAATATCTTCCCAAAATGAAGGGAATGAAGAAGAAGTGTGTAGAAATATGGAAAAGGGGATGTATATATATGTGTATACATATTTATGGTTTAATCAAATTAAACCAAACCAACCCAAACCGGAATCATTAACCCGCAACAATTAATTATCTGGCTCGGTTTAGTTATTCCGTCAATTATCCAAAATATTTGAGACATCACTCCGTTCCAAAATATTTATCTCATTCCCATCAAACCTCGGAATTACCGTTAATTCTGCTCAAACCGAACCATTCGGGATTACATCTCAACGATCAATCCTTTGATCGAATCAACCCGCCTACCGCCCCTAGGGCCATCACTCGAGCTCGGTATTATTCCATACTCGGTCCAATAACTCCCCCGGTCTAACATCACAAGATCTTACGTGGTCATCCAACGGCTAACTCGTCGAAATCCAATATCCCCGAATTTGAACGAGTTAAGTCCGTCAAACGACCTAGTACATTAGAATCCAATAACATCGGACCCTAATATACTAAGTCCCTGTGAGATACAATACCACAGAACCCCACCCCGGTCTACCGTTCTATTAGGATCAAATACCACATGATCATAATCGGCAAATCCCCTAGTTAGGATTAAATACCACATAACCCTAACCAACATCATTAGAGCTAAATACCACATAACTCTAATGACCCCTCATTAGGGTTAAATATCACATAATCCCAATGAGACCCGTCAATAGGATTAAATACCACATAATTCCATTGACCCCAACCACGCATTAGGATAATGACGTAGACCCATAAATCACCAAACCAAGACGGAATAATACTTCGCTCTCAACTCCGCAACACATGGAACACCTCATCATGTGTCAAACCCGTCGATACATGAAATACCACATCATGTACTCGACATCCCTAATACATGAAATACCACATCATGTATTAATCATTCTCGACAAATTCGATAAACATCTACATATTAATAATTTTTCGTCAAATACAACAATTCCGAGAGTCCACTACGACAAACGTCAAATACAATATAACTCGAGAGGATGGCTAAAGAACACGAATGTTACACCAGAGGTGGATTTTTGAGCTTGAATGACCAATCATTCTTATTATTAAAGATACCCAAAATAATTCGTAAATATGAATGCAACAGGTCATTATTCCAATCGCTTTCCCTTGCCTCCAGTGATTACCGAGATTTGTGATGACCATATAAGGTAATTCTCATAATTGTATTCCAAAAAGAACGAGATAACCTCAATAACCATATGAAAACAAGGGATACGCATCCCCATCTTCCCATAAATAACCTGGCTAAAGAACTGTTGTAATAATTGAGGGATCATCGGCTTGAATGCCGAATTGAAACGTCTCCGGTAATTGACGGGGTTCCCAAATAGCTCCCCTACGAAAGAGATTTGCCGGATCCTGCCAATGTACGCGTATCTCTGCCACATCGAACCCCCCAATTCCATGGTACCAACCCCCGCCCAACCAGATTGACTATCGTTCCTACAAACAAAATCGGAACAAAGTTTTGCACCCCTATAACCGAACAATATACCACACCTCCTGGATAGAGCCAAACGGCATAGTTCCATCAGAACCTTCGAAACCAATCGAAAGAGGAAAATCTCCTCTTGTTCATGATCATCATTTAACAATTCCGAAATTGCCATAGTTGTCCAAAGATTGACCCAATTATGTTCCGAAAAGGAGTAAGCTCTCCTCCGTCCTAGCCCAATCCGAGATCTCCTTAGTCGATCCACTTTTCAATCATATTGAGTCTTCGGAGCCACAATCAAACCCAGCAGCCCAAAGCTTCCCGATGAATTAAGAAAAGAAAAACGAAATGGATACCAAACCTCAATACAATTCAAACCGAGAGAGATTCTTGATCTCTTCTTCCCCGAGTTGGTGGAAAACTTATCCGCTGGTCACAGATGGCTCCTCTCCATATAGATCTACTCCAACCAGTAACCTTCTTCTCGACCAAAATAATAAAACCGCTTCCCAAACCATTGAAATCACCAAACCGAAAAACACTCTTCTTCATCGGATAACCCCCGATCTCATCTGAGATCCCATCTTTCCCGCTGCCGTTGCCGGAATCACCAGGCGGAGGCATCCAGGAGATCATATCGGAGACCTAGAGAAACCGAGTAATCGCCGGTTTCATAACTTATTTAGTTTCCATATGTACATGTGGTTCTCTATACATGTAAAGTTATTATGTTTTTATTGAAACTTTCAAATACACTATTAATTTTGTATCAAATATCTTTGCATATAATTTAGGTAAATATGTGGGAAATATATATATTACATTCGTTAATTCTGTATGTCCATTTAAATGTAAAGATACAGTTTTGAAATAAAAATATAGAATTGTGTTTAAAAAATATAAAATATTAATATATCTTATAGACTTCCTAGATATGTTGGAATCGTACATTGTTTAAATTGCGGGTGTGTGCTACCAAATTAAAGAAAAAAAAAATATATTATAACTAAATTTCTAAAATTATTCAAATTTAGAATTAAATTTTTGTTGTAAACTAGAGGATTTTATGTTATAAATTAGAGAAAATTTTAGAGAGATATAATTTCTATTCTTATTGATTTTTTTCTTTTATGCTTACATATATATAGAAAGAGAAACTTAGAGACGAAGTAACTTTATAGCGAAGTAACTTAGTAACGAAATAAAAGATATTAGATAATATTAAATAAAGATATTTTCTAACACTGCTCCTTATTTATTTAATATGTACTGCCTCGTTAAAAACCTTGTCATGGAAAAACTTAATGGGATAAAAACCATGATAAGAGAAAATAGTACATTAACATATTTTCCCCCTAGAAAACATTTTTTCTTCATATATTTCGTAAATGACGCATCCCAATACTATGAATATGCTTTTTGAACATTGTGGTGGATAGCGCATTTGTAAGAAGATCTGCTGAATTATCGCTTGAGCGGATGTATTTAATACTGATTTTTTGATTTTTCTCGAGCTCTAGTGTGTAAGAGAAAAACCTTGGTGGAATATGCTTCCTTCTATCGCTCTTGATATAACCTTCTTTAATTTGTGCGACACATGCAGTATTATCTTCGAATATGGTTGTGGGATCTTTACTTGTGGTTATGCCACTAAATTCTTGAATATGTTGGATTATAGATCTGAACGACACGCATTCTCTACAGGCTTCGTGACGTGCTATGATCTCTGCATAATTAGATGAAGTAGCAACTAGAGTTTGCTTTTGAGAACGCCATGAGATTGCAGTCCCTCCTATAGTGAATATATATCCAGTTTGAGATCTTGCCTTATGTGGAATCTGATAAATAACCTGCATCTGCAAAACCAACTAGACAAAATATTGAATTTCTTGGATAATATAATCCTAAGTCAATTGTACCTTGAAGATAACGAAAAATATGTTTTATTCCGTTCCAATGTCTACGCGTCAGGGACGAGTTATATCTTACAAGCAGATTAGTAGCAAAAGCTATATCTGGTCATGTGCAATTTGCAAGATACATAAGTCCACCAATAGCGCTCATATAGGGTACTTCAGGACCCAATAATTCTTCGTTATCTTCACATGGTCTAAATGGATATTTTTCAACATTTAGCTGTCTATTAACCATTAGAGTACTTAAAGGAGTCGCTTGATCCATATTAAAGCGTTTGAGGATCTTTTTAGTATAATTAGATTGATGCACAAATATTCAATCTTGGAGGTGCTCTATCTGGAGCCCAAGACAAAACTTTGTCTTTCCAAGATCTTTCATTTCAAATTCTGCCTTCATATGATTTCGTGCTTCCTCAATCTCCTTTTGAGTTCCAATTATATTCAAGTCATCAACATATACAACGATAATCACAAATCTATTCAAGGATTTCCTTATAAAAACGTAAGGGCATATTGTATCAATTACATAGTCCTTCTTTAAAAGGTATTCACTTAAGCGATTATACCACATGCGTCTGGATTGTTTCAATCCATAAAGTGATCGTTGTAATTTGACAGAACATATATCTGTAGACTTTGAGCTCAATACTTTAGTTATTTTCATCTTTTCTGGGATTTTCATATATATCTCATTATCAAGCGATCCATATAGATATGTTGTCACTACATCCATAAGATTCATTTCTAAATTTTGGGATGCAGTAAAACTCATTAAATACTTGAACGTAATTGCATCCATTACTGGGGAATATGTTTCTTCATAATCAATTTCTGGTCTTTGAGAGAAACCTTGGGCGACAAGTCGGGCTTTATATCTTGTGATCTCATTATTCTCATTTCGTTTTCTCATAAATATCCACTTACACCCAACCGGTTTCATATCTTTAGGTGTAGTGACCACATGTCCAAAAACATTTCTCTTATTAAGGGAGATTAATTCATTTTACATGACCATCCTCCATTTCTCCCAGTCAGATCTTTTCTGACATTCTAATATGGACCTTGGTTCTGGGTCATCATTCTCATTATCAATTTATTTGGATACAGAGAGTGAGAAAATTTCATGATCATCATCTATATCATTTCTTATCCATATTTTTCTATTTTTGGCATAATTTATGGAAATCTCATATTTTTCTGTATCATGTCCTTCCCCAGGGATACTTTCTTTGGGCAGCTCTTCGAAAACTACTCTTTTTCATTATGTAGTTCTTCAGCAACTACTTCATTAAGTTTTCTGGATTTTCCTCATTTTAGGTTTCTTTTAGAACCATTTTATGTGAATTTAATTCTCCCATTGCCGTTTTTTTTCGGGGAGTTTTATTTTTAGAACCCATGGGTCTCCCCCTCTTTAACTGAACTTTAGGCTCATTAATTTTATTAGCACTAATTTGTTCCCGTGGAATTCCAACTCTTGATGGAACATTTGCAGCCGGTATATATGATTTTGTCATCCTTTTTGTATCTACGAACCCGTCTGGTAACTCGTTTGCCATATTCTGTAAGTGCACAATTTTTTGCACTTCGATTTCACGTTGTTTTGTAGGAGGATCCAGAGATATCAACGATGGTGTATTCCATGCAATATCTCTTCCGATTTCATGAATTCCTCCCCCTAACGATGGGAACTCATTCTCATTAAAATGGCAATCAGCAAAACGAACTGTAAACATATCACCAGTTTGTGTTTCAACATAACGAATTATACTTGGTGACGTATAACCAATATAAATACACAATCTCCATTGGAGCCCTATTTTCATACGTTTAGGAGGTGCAATAGGCACATATACTGCACATCCAAAAACACGTAGATGCGATATATCTACCTGCTGACCAGATGCTAATTGTAATGGAGAATACGTATGATATGCACTTGGTCGAATCTGAACCAATGCTGCTGCACGCAAAATAGCATGTCCCTATATCGAAATTGAGAGTTTTATTCTTAGTATTAACGGTCTAGCAATAAGTTGCAACCGTTTAATCAAATATTCAGCCAAGCCATTTTGTGTATGGGGCATTGGATGTTCTATATCGATCCCCAGTGACATATAATAATCATTAAAGGGTAGTGAAGTAAATTCACCAGCATTATCAAGCCCCACTTTCTTGATAATATAATCAGGAAATTGCGCTCTTAGCCTGACTATTTGAGAAATGAATCTCGCAAATGCCATATTTCGTGTCGTCAAAAGACACACATGAGACCATCTACTTGATGCATCAATTAATACCATAAAATATTGAAATGGTCCACACGATGGGTGGATTGGTCCACATATATCACCATGTATTTTTTCTAAGAAGTCTGGTGATTCATTTCCAATCTTACCTGGTGATGGCCGAGTTATGAGTTTTTCTCGAGAACATGCATCACCTAAAAACTCATTTGATTGAAAGATCTTCTGGCCTTTCAATGGATGACCATTAGAATTTTCCATATTTTTTCTCATCATGATTGAACCAGGATGACCTAGTCTTTCATGCCATACTTTAAATATATTGGTAAACTTCGGGTTTGCCGTGGCATATGATTCAATCATATTAATCTTTGTGGAATATATTCCAGAGAAAAAAGCTGATAGTTCTTCTAATATATATTTTTTCTCCAAAGTCACTGATGTGATGCAAAGATATTCAATGCCACTCTTATTCTTAGTTTCCACATGATATCCATTTCTGCGGATATCTCTGAAACTTAACAAGTTTCTATTAGATTTGGGAGAATATAATTGATACATGCTAATTTGATATAAGTCAAACTGATATGGGTCAATTCCCTAATGCACTGTCATTGTAGCACAGAAAGGTGTCAATCCAAATGGGTGAGCAATTAACCAGAAATGATGCAATCAAATCAATTAAGTCAAGCCAAGCAATAGATCATAAGATTAACAATCAAACAGAACCATAATTGAAAGCAATACAGAAACTAAAAACAGAGACTAAAGACAGAAACTAACAGAAGGGATGCAAATAGAATTCAATCAAATAAACAGAAGCTCCTAAGGATGGAGTTATTGATTAGTGTTTCCTCTTAATCTACCTAGGTGTTTAACATACTCAAGCAGAGCTAATCCCTAAACAATAAACTCATCAGTAGTTAAATCCACTCTCATGACAGATAACCTCAAGCTAAACCAATTCCAGACCTAAATCTCTTTAGCGAAATCTAACCTAGCAAGCATTAAGATTCAGTCTATTAAAGCCAATAAACACCCTAAACAACCAATCTCTTAGGTTATGAATGTAAATCTCTGGAATTAGTTGGTTCAGGCATTTCATCAAACACTTGGTGGGCGTGGAAATGCCTAAGTTCTAGTTCCAATTGATCAGAGAGAAACTAGCATTAATAACACTAATATAGAAGGGAAATCAAGTAATCTAAGATTAAACCACCTAGGAGACTAAGATTTCATATTTAATCTATCCCATCCTCAAGAACCCTAAAGACTACTCACAGCCCATGAAGAACATCAAGAACACAAACCCAGAAATCATAAAAACTTGCATAAATAAAAAGATTAAGATGAGATTAGAAAGACTACTAAGAATTAAACACAAATACAAAGTAGATTTAGAGAAAACAGATTAGAAAGCAAGAACAGAAGTAGAGAGAAAAATCCAGCGGACTATGTTTACCCAATGGGTAACACCAAGTATTTATAGGATTAGACAAAACCCTAAATCACAAAAAGATAAAATAGCAAAGTTCGGAGGTGCACTCGATCATGGGGGTCGAGTGCTTTGGTCGAGTACGGCAAAATATCTTCAAGACTGTATTTTTATGGTTGACTCGAGCAAGAACTCGACTGGTTTGATCGAGTTGGCTTCAAGACTGCACTTTTATTTGGACTCGAGCAAGAACTCGACTGGTTTGATCGAGTTGGCTTCAAGACTGCACTTTTATTTGGACTCGAGCAAGAACTCGACTGGTTTGATCGAGTTGGTTTCAAGACTGCAGTTTTATTGTGGACTCGATCAATGGACTCGACCTGCTTGGTCGAGTTGGTTCCAAGATGGTGACTTTGGCATGGACTCGACCTAGGGGTCGAGTTGGGGATCGAGCTGATCTCAAAAATGTAGTCTTTGGTGCTAACTCGACCCACTAACTCGACCTGTTTGCTAGAGTCAGTCTCCAAGTCCTCTTTTTTTGTAGAACTCGACTCCCTTCTTCCCTTCTCTCTATTTGACCTCAACATCTTCAATATTCCTTGAATGTACCTGATATAGCTCCAAAAAGCAATATGGATGCAATCCTAATGTAAAACACTCAAAGTATGCAAAACTAGAAACAAATGCTAAGAACATGCTATTAAACAAGGCTAAATGGATGATAAATGCATGCTAAAACCATGTAAAATATAGACATATCAATAATGCATCATTAATTTCAAACTTTGTCCCCTTTGGCATTGAAAACTGAATTTTTCCGGAGCTCATAATAATCTTTGCATTTCTGATATAGTAATCACACCAATTTCTTTTATTCTAAGATCGGACAAATATTTTTTATCTTTTAATATTGTGTGCGTTGTCGCACTATCTGCCAGACATATATCTTCATCATCATACATAAATTTTGACATTTTTCTGAATCAAAATATCCTTAAAAGGAAATACATTAAAAACACATCAAAATATTCATTAAAATTAAAACAACAATATATTATATTACAACAAAAAAACATATTATACATTAAATATTTTATTTCTTGTCTTGTTCAGGAAGATATTATATTACATTGACTCGTTAATATCCATGGGTTTAACGAGAAAGTCTGCAATATCAAGATGGGTATTATCAAAGGAAGGTTCGGGCTCATCAGAGATAAAATTGGTTTCATTCTTTTTCTCGTTTGTCTTTTGAGATTCTTGATACAGATCGGCGAGATGTTTTGGCGTACGACAGGTACGCGCCCAATGATCTTCTATACTGTATCTGTAAGATATTTGTTTCTTCTGAGTAGTTACTACGTTCGCACTAGCATGCCTCTTGAAACTTTTATTCGCCTTTCCAGCGTTGTAACTATTATTATTGAGTCCTCTTTCTTGTCCACCTCTGCCTCCACGTCCACGACCTCGACCATGGCCTCTACCTCGTCTGTGCCCTTGCCAGTTATTATGTCCAGATGAAGATGCAACATTCGCTTCAGGGAATATTGCTGATCCGACAGGACGGGTTTGATAATTCATCATCACGAGTTCATTATTCTGCTCGACAACTAGGAGTATATTCATTTATTCCGAATACCGAGTATAACCTTTCGTCTGGTATTGTTGTTGTAATGATACATTTCCAGGATAAAATGTCTGGAGAGTTTTTTCTCAATCATATCATAATCACTTACTTTTTCTCCACATAATATCATCCTGAAAGTAATTCTGAACAACGCGGAATTATAATCACTTACACTCTTATAATCCAAAAACCGGAGGTTCAACCACTCACGTTTAGCCTTTGGTAAGATCACAAACCTTTGGTGATCAAACCTATCTTTGAGTGATTGCCAAAGATCCCAGAATTTTCTTTCGTGATATATTCAGTTTTTAAAATTATCATGGAGGTGGTGGCGTAAAAATATCATGGCTTTTGCCTTTTTCTCTTCTGGGGCCATATTTTTCAGATCAATGGCATCCAGAAGTCCGTTCGCTTTTAGATGTAACTTTGCATCTAATGTCTAAGTCATATAATTATTTCCAGACACATCAAGGGCAACGATATCGAGCTTTGTCAGATTAGATATGATATCTTAATACGTACCTTAGATAGAATAAAGATTGATTTGTGCTTGGATTAGATAAGGAGCGGCTCATGCTGATAACGTGTTGTAAAGTAGAGGATTTTATGTTATAAACTAGAGAGAGTTTTAGAGAGATAAAGTTTAGAGAGATAGAACTTCTGTTCTTATTGATTTTTTTCTTCTATACTTACATATATATAGAAGGAGAAACTTTAGAGACGAAGTAACTTCGTAGCGAAATAACTTAGTAACGAAGTAAAAGATATTAGATAATATTAAATAAAAATATTTTCTAACAATTTTAAATTTAAATAGTCTACAAAGTAAATTCTAAACTCCTCAGCTTTTCTGAGATTAATGTTCATGTATCTCGATCAAAAGTTGATGGTACTAAACTACTAACAATTTGGCCATAATGGCACTTCTTTTTAACGCGGAAAAAAACTTCATTAAACCTTATCCGAAAAAACAATAGAGTTCGTGTCCTTGACCATTAAGGCTTCAAGCCAAAGTGGAGGATCACGTACAACAAAACAAATACGAAGGTGTTGTGGCTATTACACCCGTAATCGCATCCGCACAAACATTACAAGAACTAGTGCCATAATGACACTTAAGGCTTTGAAGCTATTTTAAGAATTGTTTTTATATTTTTTGTCGGCAATTTATAAATTAAAGTGGCTTGAAAATCCAAATCAGAGAAATATAATTTACATAGTTAACGGTTTGAGCATATAACCGAGCACTACAAGTTAGGTTGTCTGCTTTAACGTTTAAAGAACGGGAAATAAGAGAATTAGAAAAAAATCTCGAAACGCTCCTTTGTCCTCTTCAACTCTTCTAAGGCTAACACGAACGCATGCATGCCAATCTTTTGGTGCTGCTACCATCTTCACTAGTTCAGTGCTGTCTGTGAGGAAATCTACAGATGTTTTCTATTACGTTAACATACATTGCATGGCCCAGGTGAGAGACTCCAGTTCTGAATGCAATGGGGATAGGCTCTTGTGCATACTCCTTGAGCCCATGATTATTCCGCCACATCCGTCTTGCTTTGCAAACAACCCACCCCTGCAAAATTATCTGTTTCCTTCCAGGAACCATCTACATAATAAGTTGTAATTTGTATCCCCAAGTTGTCCTCTGATGTTGGAAAAACCACATTTTCCTGAGCCTGGTTCTCTGTTTGAGCCTCAACCCAGGCTATCGCCTCATTCATTGCCACTTTTATGGTATCTCTTGGTTCTATGTTCAAATCTGAGAAAACTTTATCATTATGTGCCTTCCAAATATACCAAATGATCCATGAAAACATTTGCTCCTTATTAGTTGTTGGAAAATGCCAAAAAAGATAGTCGAGATTTGTGAAAACTCAATGTGTTGGGAAAATTATTTGTGGTGTAGGTATATTGGATAAAGCTCACGTGTGTAATGCTGGTGGGTATTCAAATAAAGCATTTTTCATTGTTTCCAATTCAGCTCGGTATCGTACGCATTGTGGCTCACATTTAATATGTCTAGATTGTAAATTAGACATAACCGATATGCAATCTAATAAGACTTGCAAGAGGAAATGTTGCAATTTTGGTGGAAATTATGATTTGACCAAAATGAAAATAGTTTACAAAGTAAGTTTGTAGTAGATAAAATTACACTCATATCAATGTCAGAATTATTTTTTTTATGGTTTTAAGAATACAAATTACTTCATGTTCCTTAACTGTAACATAAAACTAGAAAAAGAATTATTATTTTGGAGAAATATAAATTAGTATATATTAGGCGTTTTATAATTTGAATCGTGGTTTACTCTATAATATATTTTATCTATCTAAATTCTAATCATATTGCTCGAAATTGACTAACGATAGTGATGTGATTTTTTTTTTGATGAATATTTTTGAAATAGTTAATTTTCATAGTACTATAAATTTTGTTTTTAGGTATTATTCATTTGTTTCACAAAATCGAGGTTCATTGATCTTGTAGTTTATCTTATAAATTTCAAATAGTAAATGAAGGAACATGGTTTGAAATTTTTTTTGCCTATAGCATAAATTAATATTGTGTTAATAGAAGAAATTAACATATATAAATCTTTATCTGTAATATAGTCAAAGGCTGTTGTGGAGGTAAACATTTGTTTGGTATCGGTATCGGATATATCGATGCCAAACTCAGGACCGAATATTCGACTTCTGTAGGCTTTCAGGTAGAAACTAAAATGTCCGCGGAAAATTCAACATTTTTATTAGGCAATCTTTATCGGGATGTGTACCGGTTATGTATAATGTTAAATCAAAGGACATTAATTGTGATAGTCGTTGTGTGAGATGCAGTGCTGTTGAGGAAACAATTAATCATGCTATATTCGAATGTCCACTGGCTTTACAAATTTGAGCTTTATCTAAAGTTCCAACAGCGCCGGACATTTTCAAAATGCAATCTGTTTTTTCGAATCTGGATTATCTTTTCTGGCATATTCATGAAGCTAATCTTGATGATACCTTTTCTTGGATTATATGGTATATTTGGAAGGCTCGTAACAATAAGGTTTACAACAATAAGGATACAGATCCAAGGGACATATTACAATTAGCAGAGAATGAGGCAATGATCTGTCGTCCTAGGAAAGCCATCGATAGACAACATTGACCCAGGCCGGTCGATGCTCTTCCTCGGATCTGAACTTGAACCTGACAACGAAGACCATCGACGCAAGCATTGACCAGGAGTGGTCGATGCTCATCCTGAGGATCTACATCGACCAAGAGCATCGACCAAGAGCATCGACCCAGGGCCGTCGATGCAGACTGACTAGACAGAAAGGAAAACTTTGGTTAATACAAAATGCAAGATATGTAAGCTTTGGATCTCGAGTTAATACCTTCCAAAAAAGCTTCTAAGGACGCGCTAAGACTCTCCCAAGCCTCCTAGACTCTATATAAACTCATGTATTCTCATTAGACATAAGTTTTTGGAGACTCTCTCTTAGCCACCTTTTGTTTTCATCTTGAATAAAGAGTTCTTCTTTAGGTTTCTTTCTTCTTTATGATTTTGTTTATGTTTATGCTTTGATTTACTTTACTGTTCTTAGTCTTTAGTTTATTGTTTATTGTTTTATGATCCTATTTCTTGTCTCTAACGTCACCCTCAGAGAGACAAGAGAGTAGACCCTTTAGACCACTAGGATGGTGGTCGATGATGGGATCGAAGATTTAGGATTCAGTATGTGTGATTGTTCTTAACAGATCTAGCTACTCTAATATGCATTCTTAATGCTAAGCTATGTCCTAGGGGATTGCTTAAGGTTATAATCGAGAGGTTATACGAATAGAAGCTCTTAGCACCACGAGAGTGAGTTCAAACTTCAGACTGGCATATTAGAGAGTATTAGCTATGGTCGAGATTGTTGTTTTATGGAACATCTCAATGTTTCCCTAGTTGTGGCCAAGCTAGGTATTGATCTCAGGAACACTTTATCATGAGAGTGGTATCGTGTTCTAGAAATAGATCTGTCATTCACTCTTCGTCTTAGACATACTCTAACTCAAGCTAATCACTTAGTTAATCGCTGGATGGTGTGACAACATCCAATCGATGTGTCTCTGACATATAAGAGTGATCGATGATGGGATTACGTTTAATGCGTGAAGATCGCCATGAAAATGGGTCTGACATACTGTCTAGTTTATGACGAGAGTGATCACTAGCCTATTTCGAATATCCCTAGATTGACAACACAAACTTAATTGATAAAGACATGAATCATATAATCTAAAATCCCTGTAAATCGACTACCACTCAATTTCCTGTAAATATATATTCAAGTATTTTATTTATGATATTTTATTTATGGTTATTTATTTATTTATATTTCTGCAATTTAATTTATGCAATTTATATTTCTGCAACTTAATTTATGTAATTTAATTTCCGCACATTAATTTATGCAATTTAATTTCTACACTTTAATTTACGCAATTTAATTTCCAAACTTTAATTTATGCAATTTAATTTCCGCAATTTAATTTATGTATTTTATTTTCAGTTATTTATTTTATGCAATTTAATTTAAGTAATTTATTTTATGAAATTTAATTTATGTTATATAATTTATGTGTTTTATTTTAAGTCTTTTATTTTATTTATTTATCTTATTGCATCATATAGTTTAGGACTCGTCAACCCCCTGTTTTATTATCCCGCCTAGATTAGATTTGCATTTGCATTCTCTGTGTGTTATTCTATTCTCTCTGTGGATCGACCCCGTACGTATTACAATTGCATGACTGTGCACTTGCGGTCCTACGGGTTAAACTCTTGAGACTACTTTCTAGTAGCGTTCTGGTGAAACCTGAACGAGGATGAATACATTTGCAAATCACAATCAATCTCCCTGAGTCAAGTTTTTGGCGCCGTTGCGGAGGAGAATATGCAATAGCCATAGAGTTTTGATGTGAATCTGAGACTAGGCGTTTACGTTTTACTAACTTGCTTATTTTTTCAGATTTCAAGGTGTATGAACACTAGGAGAAGTGGTAAAAAAATTCTTACCAATTCTATTTGCGACATCAGAGAAATCGAGAAAAGAGCTAGCAAAAAAAAAGAAAAAGAGAGAAAGGATGAAGCAGCAAAGAAACGAGCAAACTGCTGGTAATGTTGAAGGCGTTGAGGGTGTCAACAATGTCGCTCGAGAAAATGGGGTTCCACGTCAGGCGGCTGGCCACCAACACCGAGCTGCTCCGGCGATCGGTACGATTGATAAGCTTACCTCAGCGGCTCAAAGATCCGGTATTCTCCCCCCCAACGGTGGAGAATAACAATTTCGAAATCAAGTCAAGCTTGATCAACATGGTGCAAGGCGACAAGTTCCATGGGCTGCCCATGGAGAACCCACTTGATCACTTAGATCAATTTAATAAATTATGCGGAACCGTAAAAATCAACAAAGTTTCGGAGGATACTCTGAAGTTGCGTTTATTCCCATTTTCCTTGGGTGATAAATAAAACAATGGGAGAAGAGTCTACCAGCTGTCGATTCTTTCATGGGAACAATGCAAAAAGATGTTCCTCGCGAAATTTTTCTCAAGCTCCCGAACCGCTCGTTTGAGAAACGAGATATCAAGCTTCGTGCAGAAAGGATCCGAAAGTTTCGGAGAAACATGGGAAAGATTCAAGCGTTACACCATGCAGTGCCCACACCACGGCTTTAGTGAGGAGTCGCTACTAAGCACTCTTTACAAAGGAGTCCTGCCCAAATACCGTATGCTTCTCGACACCGGAAGCAATGGTAGCTTTTTGGGACAAGATGTTGAACACGGAATAGGATTGGTGGAAATTTGGCTCATAGTGACGCCAATTTTGGAGGAGATTATGACAGTAGAGACCGAAGTGTAGCTGAAGGAGAAGAGAGAACGCATTCGGATATCAAGGCTTTGAACGATAAGCTTGACAAGGTGCTACAAGTCTCGAAACGACAAGTTCACTTTGTCGATGTTTTGGATGCTACAAGGGGATATGCTGAGGAAGATGATAGTGAAGGTAACCAATGCGAGGTCAACTTTGTTGGTGGCTATCGACAAAGCGGTGGTTTCAACTCTTTCCAAAATCACCAAAATCTCTCATACCGGAGCAACAATGTTGAGAACACGCAAGATCAAACATACCCACCCATGAGAGCACCCGCCCAGTCATTCCAACAAGAAGGTTTTCAACAAACATCTCAATTTCGACAACCGTTCTACCTTCAAAAACAAAATCAAGGCCAAGGAGGACAAAATTTTCAACCAAAGGAGGAGAATTACGAAGGAATGCTTCAACGCATTCTCGAGGGACAAGCCAAAGCTTTAGTGGAGATCTTTGAAGGTTTCAAGAACGTCCACATAAGGTGCAATGAGCTGAACAGCAAGTTCGATGGACTCGCTTCACGCATTAACGTGTTGGAGATACAAACCGCTCAAGTCGCATCTTCAGCTCAAAGACCCCAAGGAATGCTCCCCGAGAAGTCTGAGATGAACTCTAAAGAGTATGTCAACGCCATCATGATAAGGAGTAACAAGACGGTGGAAGAAAATGGTTCCATCTGAGCTAAAACGGAGAGCATCGACCATCACCATCAACTAGGTGTGGTCGATGGTCTCAGAAGCAGACAGAAGCATCAACCGGCCAGGGTCGATACTAGACTTGAATGGAGACCCATCGGACAGCCACATCGACCCCACTTTATCGATGCTAACTCGATGCACAGACCCATCGGACAGCACCATCGATCAGGCGAGGTCGATGGCCTCTCAGGAGCAATCGCAGACCCACATCGACCCCACGTGGTCGACGGTCTCCCATGAGCATATGCCGACCCTCAACATCGACACCACCAGGTCGATGCCATGTTTAAAACTAGCGATGACGTTTCACAAGACTGTGCTTCACCAATGAGTCAAAGGAATAAACGATTCATAGACCCCATAAACAAGAGGAGATTCCAAGTACAAGTCAACTCCATCCCGGAAACTACTTCTTTCAAGGACGCATGGAAACAATATCTTTTGAGAGATTTGTTCAATGGAATTGACGAGACGATTCAAGACATCGAACAACTATTTCGAGGGACTCGGTTCTCAAGGAACGCTCAATTAAGACATCCACACCATCCAACAAGGGCGTACGATACGACTTGGTTCTTTAGACGAGTAAACGAGGAAAAACTGCGCTTATTCAAACATCTTGTTCGATCACTACCGGTTGGCATCACATTCAAGCAAGCTCTTTTCAAATACAACCTTGATCTCTACTTAACGGACACAAAAGAAACAATAGAGGATATCAAAGAGTTATACATGGAGACACGACTTAAAAGAGCGGTCATAACTCTACCTAAGAGAAAAGATTCAGGACTTTACAAGGTATAACGTTCCATACAAGGTCGTGAGTTTAATGATGCTCTATGTGATTCTGGTGCCACCATAAATGTGATGTCCATGGAGAGAGCGAAAGCATTAGGGCTTAATGATATAAAGAAATCAAACATTTGCATTGGCCTAGCAAATTCCGAGGTTATGTCAACATATGGAGTCACCAAAGACGTGATAGTGTGGATTAGAAATAGTCGTATCCCCGCCGATTTCCCTGTGATTGACATGAGGGAAGATGATCACACTCCACTCATCCTTGGCGGGCCATATCTTACACAGTTGGAGCGGTCATCGATTGGACGAAGAAGAGAATCTCGTTCACATATGTAAACGGAGACGTATTCTACAAGGCCACACCGGCTGATGACACTCCACGATCTCCACTTATCGCCCATTCTGTAAGTCCGTCAAGCTCACGACGTTAAACAACATTCTAACCTTGTAAATACATTTTTTTCGGTTTTAATTTTTTAAAGTTTTTCAATTTTTCAATATTTTTCGTTTCTTTTTGTTTTGCTGTTTTTCGTTTTCTCTTTTATGTTTTAATTTTCAGGTCTATATCACCATATAAAAAAAATATATATAAATAAATGCCTTGCAACCGTGGGAGCTGCCAACTCACACACCCAATAAGAGAACTACGGTAAAATTCTCTTACTTTTTACCCCCTTATAGTCTTAATCACAATGCGGACGTTGTGATTTAAGTGTGGGGGGAGTCTTGCGATCTATGGAAGTAATTGTTTTTCTGTGATATTTTTTTGATGGAAGTTTTACCATAAGTTTTTCGCATTTTGAGAGATTGTTACACTTTTTTCCCCTTTCATAGGTTCAATAACATGTGAAAAAGTTTTTAATGAGGTAGCGATATAAATTGTTAATTTTGTTATTTGTGCTATGGATGCTTTATTGGATAGTGTGTGATATTTACTAGAAAATTTGGAAAATCCATGAGTGGATCAACAAACTCCAAAAAGATCATCCTTCCGGAAACTTAGACAAATTGGAGTTGACTTCTCACCTTAATAAATTTAATTATTCTCGATTTGGAGCTTGAGATGCATCAGACATGATACCTCTATGAGACCCTGCAAGACTCGTCTAAGTAAGCACGATTCTCCTCTTCCTTTCCTTCGATTAGATAAGAAAAGAAAAAAAAAGAAAAGAAAGAGAAGAGAAAAGAAAGAAAAGGATATATAAGCGAACCGGGCATTGGAGGCAACCACTTTCAATGTTCGCATCTCAAGAAAACTTGTCCTAGAAAAGAGCTTAAAAGAAAAGGCGATCGATAAAAAAAAAATGATACCCTAGAAAAGTAGGGAGAAATCGATCGACCTTGAAGTGAGAAAAGAAAGAGGAAAAGTATTGTAATAAGATGGTCTTGACCTTACAGAAATCCGAAAAGGTAAGTGTTCATGTCCTTTGATCGATATTTCCAAGTTGAGAACCATGCTTATAATAAAAAGAGGAGTCAACAATGAGGAGTCTAGGATCAAAGGAGGAGCGGTTCGAACTAAGGTGAGTTGTTATGCTTATGGCGAAGTATATAAGTACGGTAGAGATCATTCCACTTCCACAAGGTCAGAAAGCATTAAGCACAACAATGTCACAAGGTTCAAATTCACTCTCCTTAACTTTATTGTTTTTAGCATTTCTTCACCATACTTTCGCTTTTGTTTGCTTGAGGACAAGCAAAAAAGTAAGTGTGGGGGAGTTGATAACATCGTATTTTACATGTTTTTTGCATACGTTTAGCTTAGTTTTATGTGTTTCTAACAAGCATTTAGGATAGTTCTAGTGCATTTGCGTTTGTTTATGTGTTTATAGGTACTTGGAGGAAATCATCCACTTTTAGAGTGTTTTGGAGTCTTAAGATGCCATATGAACTTTGGAGCTACTTGCTGGGGCCAAGAACATCATGAAGAGACATCTCAAGAGCCTCAAGAAGGAAGCACCGACCCTTGCATCGACCAAGAGTGGTCGATGCTCATCCTGGGAAAGCCATCGACATACACTATCGACCCAGGCCGGACGATGCTCTTCCTCGGATCCAAACTTGAAGCTGACGACGAAGCCCATCGACGCAAGCATCGACCAGGAGTGGACGATGCTCGTCCTGAGGATCCACATCGTCCAGAGCATCGACTCAGGATCATCGATGCTGACTCACTAGACAGAAAAGGAAACTTCCTTTAATGCGAAATACAAGATATGGAAGCTTTGGATTTCGAGTTAATACCTTCCAGAACCTTCTAAGGATGCCCTAAGACTCCCCCAAGCCTCTTAGACTCTATATAAACTCATGTATTCTCATTAGACATAAGTTTTTGGAGACTCTCTCTTAGCCACCTTTTCTTTTCATATTCAATCAAGAGTTCTTCTTTAGGTTTCTTTCTTCCTTATGCTTTTGTTTATGTTTATGCTTTGATTTACTTTACTGTTCTTAGTCTTTAGTTTATTGTTTACTGTTTTATGATCCTATTCCTTGTCTCTAACGTCACCCTCGGAGAGACAAGAGAGTAGACCCTTTAGACCACTAGGATGGTGGTCGATGATGGGATCGAAAATATAGGATTCAGTATGTGTGATTGTTCTTAACCGATCTAGCTACTTTAATATGCATTCTTAATGTCCTATGGGATTGATTAAGGTTATAATCGAGAGGTTATACGAATAGAAGCTCTTAGCACCACGAGAGTGTGTTAAAACTTCAGACTTGCATATTAAAGAGTATTAGCTATGGTCGAGATTGTTGTTTGATGGAACATCTCAATGCTTGCATAGTTGTGGCCAAGCTAGGTATTGATCTCAGGAACACTTTCACGAGAGTGGTATCGTGTTTTAGAAATAGATCTGTAATTCACTCTTCGTCTTAGACATACTCTAACTCAAGCTAATCACTTGGTTAATCGGAAGATGGTGTGACAGCCTCCAATCGATGTGTCTCTCACATATAAGAGTAATTGATGATGGGATTGCGTTTAATGCGTGAAGGTCGCGATGAAAATGGGTCTGATATAGTGTCTAGTTTATCACGAGAGTGGTCACTAGCCTACTTCGAATATCTCTAGATTGACAACACAAACTTAATTGGTAAAGACATAAATCCTATAATCTAAAATCCCTGTAAATCGACTACCATGCAATTCCCTGTAAATATATATTCAAGTATTTTATCTATGATATTTAATTTAAGTTTATTTATTTCTTTATATTTCTGCAATTTAATTTATGTAATTTATATTTATGCAATTTAATTTATGCAATTTAATTTTCGTATTTTAAATTATGCAATTTAATTTTCGCACTTTAATTTATGCAATTTAATTTCCGCACTTTAATTTATGCAATTTAATTTTTCACTTTAATTTATGCAATTTAATTTTCGCAATTTAATTTATGCACCTTTATTTTATGCACTTTATTTTTAGTTATTTATTTTATGCAATTTAATTTAAGTAATTTATTTTATGCAATTTAATTTATTTTTATTAATTTATGTATTTTATTTTAGGTCTTTTATTTTATTTTATTTATATTATCGCATCATATAGTTTAGGACTCGACAACCTCCTGTTTTATTATCCCGCCTAGATTAGATTTGTATTTGTATTCTCTGTGTGTTATTCTATTTTCTCTGTGGATCGACCTCGTACGTACTACAATTGCATGATTGTGCACTTGCGGTCCTGCGGGTTAAACTCTCGAAACTACTTCCTATTAGCACTCGGATGAAACCTGAACGGGGATGAACACATTTGCAAATCACAATCAATCTCCCTGAGTCAGCCAATGAGGATGAAGCAAACAATCAGATAAGTACTGGGACAAATTTGATACCGGTAGATAATAAATGCTACATTGATGGTTCCTGTAAAGACTCATATTCTTTTACGGGATTGGCATGGATTTACAAGCAAAATAGCGGCAATGATATAATTTTAAGCTCTTGCAGCACTATAAGAAGTTTGACACCTCTACATGCAGAAATGGAAGCTCTAATGTGCGCAATGCAGTGCTTGATCATCCAGCAGAAAGAGACGTTCGATTCATGACGGACTGCTCAGAGTTAATAAAGATGGTGAATTCTCTGACGGATTGGCCTTCTTTCGAGACGTATCTAGATGATTTGAAGATGCTAAAGGATTTTTTCTCCAACTTCTCAATCTCTCACATTCCATGCCTGTTAAACACTAAGACGGATAATCTGGCTAGAACTGCGAGATCTCTCTCGCGTGTTGAATGCTATGTAAACACGGTTCCCCCGATTTGGCTTACCAAACCATTTTAATTTTATTATAAATCTGTTGGCAAAAAAAAAAATTTGTTTGGTTATTAATATCAATAGGATGAACAGATGAAACAGACTCATGGAAGGAGTGGTTAGTGGTTATAATAGGTAGTTGAATGAGGTGGTTGCAAGTTTACACAAGACAATTGTGAACCATCCAAAATAGGTGAGTTTACAACTGCATTGCAAATGTACATTTGGAATTTTGCTAATATTTAATATTTTATTTTTAATAGATATTTATTTATATTATTCTCATTAATATTTTACAATAAATTTAAAATATATAATGTTATTTATATTTTAAAATAAATTTTATTTTATTTTTAAACAAATATTTGACTACTCAAACGATTGTTACTAATCATAACTATTATTTCACCGCTCGTTTTTAAAATAACCGCATTCTCTCTTCTGCTATATCTAACCACAAAATCTTTAACCGTTTTTTTTTTTGTATGAATGTTAAATTATATTCAAAACAAAAATCGTTTTGTGCATCAATGCTTACAGTTCAAAGGATTTTGAGAAAGAAACTGAATGTAAACTAACTGAAAATGTTTTTTAAAAAAATTGTTCTTCATTACCAACAACTTGAGAACCAAGTCTGAAGGCCTTCAAAAAACCGGTAATCGCCCATATTGTGAATGGAACTTAACCTGTTTCTTACCACTTTATTGACTATTTTGATGATCTGATTTGGAGGCAAAGGTTGTTGGCCATGACGTCTCCCATTTCGTTCGCACCACAGAGGATAGATGACTGCCTGGAAAACGTATCTAATGTGAAAACGTTTAATCCTCGGGAGCCTACCGGTTTGCAGAATTGGCAACAACAAAGACCATTGGGTTGTGAAGTCTACTCCAAGGAGAGAATGTGTTAGATTATGCCAAACTTCAGTAGAATAACTACAAGTGAAGAAAATGTGATTCTGTGATTCGTTTTGTGTAGAACATAGAATACAGTCTCGTTGTATGCCTAAATTCCAGCTTTGTAAACGGTTTGTGGTAGAGAGGCGATCAAGCAAAGCAAGCCAAGATATAAAAACAAAATTTGGAGTTCCATGAGAGTACCAGAGAAGAGAATTCCATGGAACTTGTGGAGCTGAATTTCTGATTTGGTTCCACGTAAATTTAGTCACAAACTTCTTCTTATAAACCAGTCTGTTTGCTCTCCAATAATGTTTATCTTGGATAGTGGTCTGTAGGCGATACAGTAGACGCTGGATTTCATTGTCAATATCATTCAGTTCGGAGCAGCGATGATGTCTCCGTCTATGAGAGTCGATGACAACTCCAAATGAGAGTCAATAGGAATCCCAAGATCTATGACACCTCTACTTCCTAGTAAAGGTTGAGTTCGTTGAAAGAGATGGGGGACAAACGCTATTTCGATGGCCTGCAAGTATGGTTTTTCATCCGTACGGAAGACTAAGCTCGACGTTATCGTGATGACGCTACCTTATAAGCATTGATTTCTTTTTCTATCTATACTGACTCACAATGAACAACTTGTACTCTTTTTTCCACTGACGGTTTTGTCCCAAATGAATTTTTCGTCTTTGGATTTTAACAAGGCAACTGTTCATTGACCTTATAAGAGTCAGTTTCTTAGATTTATTTTCAATCAATTTCAGAAATTTGTTGCGTTTATTGTAAAAACATTGTTTGTTTCTAATATAATTTAATATTTTTACAAAAAAAAAATAAAAACTCGAGAGTATGAACGAGTGCAGAAAATTTGTAAGTGATCTGTAAAATTCGCATCCTCTACTACCACTTTTCTTTTATATTTATACAAAAGATATGATAAGTTCTCTTTCGTGATCCTTGATGTGGCTTCTTTCTTGAGATTGTATATGATAAGTAAGCTTCTCTTGACCGATGGTTTTGTCCTTTTGATGTCTTGAATCGGCAAATTCTATCTCTTGAGTGATTGATGATTTTGGCTTCATCTTGAGGTCTTGATTCGGCAAACTGAGATGTTGAGTAACTGATGATTTTGGTCTATTTCATGATCTTGTCTTCTTATTGTCTTGAAACTTGAGTCGTTGTGGAGTCGGCAAAATATGTTGCATAATACTGATAATAGATTTTTTTTTTTACAGTACATATATTTTTAGTACCATATATATATATATATATGATTCCGTTTATATCACCGCACACTTCACTATTCATTTACAGTTTAGTATTTTATGTTTAAAATTGAGATATCAGACGTTCACTTACAAACACCACCACCACAAATCAAACATCCGACGTCGGAATAGACGGAAATTTCATAATGGACCGTCATTATTTTGTTGGGTTAAAATGAGCATAATATTACGATTTTGATAATTAATTATTTTAAATAATACTATACTGTTTTGAATTTATTGTAAATATTTTTTATTTTTTTGATGAAATGTAATATTCATATTAAATAAAATGGTTATTTATAACTGGGAGAAGTTTTAAAACAATAAAGGGACTAAAACAATCGTAAGAAACTAGAGTGGAAAATAGAGCATATTGTTCAGTTTCAAAAACGGAAACAGAGTGGTAACTAAGAAGAAGAGAGCTGCTACCAGCGCTCGTATAAGGATCCATCCTCTTCCGCATTGTGCCGTCGGCGAGAATGAATACGGTCACTGACTGTTTTGGCAATGAGTTGTGTCAAACGAGAATGACAGAATGGGGCGAAGTTGTGGTTCCAATTATTTTGTTCACGCCAGACTAGATACACCGTAGATTGGAAGACCATTCGCTACAGGGTATTGTCTGACTTGTTCTTGCGGTTGTTCATGAGAAAGTTCAGGGTATAGTTCCTATCTGGAGATGGCAGTCGGCCTAGAAGCTTGGAGCACAAGGACGACCAGACAGTGAAGACATATGGACATGCGAAAAAGATGTGATCGTGTGTCTCGTTGCGTTCTCCGCATAAGGGGCATGGCGGCGAGCTCCCCCATGCAGCAGTACGGTTTCCGGTGGAGAGTTTGTCTAGGACAGCGAGTCATGCGATGAAGGAAAAGCGCGGGATTACGTAAGGAAACCAAATGATCTTTGCCCACGGAACAAGCTGGTGATGCTGTCAAACTAGATTTCCAATATTTTTTTAGGAGAACTGAGGCCTGTACTCGGTGGCGTTACTTTTCTAGGTAATGATATCCGATCCCAGTGACGGTGAAGGTGGTTGTAGCCGTTCAATCTGCTGAATGATAGAGCAGAGAGTGGCGTCACGATATCGCCAAAAGTTCCAGCAGTCAGAGATGGAAGCTTCAGCGACTGTAGCAGATCGAGAAGGACCAAATTTCCGCCTCCCTACTTCTCTGACAATGTTAATTAGGCAGCCCATATCAGACCCATGATCAAACCAGAAATGTGTAGCAAGACATCACGAATCTGCATACGAACAAAAGGTTTTGTAATGTCACGTAACTTTAGCAATTTTCTCCATATCCAGGAGCCCTTTGTGCCTTGCTTAACTTCCCAAAATGATTGATCTTTCAGAAGATACCGAATACCCAAGCAACCCATAGAGATCCCGATTTGCTTAGTAAATGCCAGATAAGATTGAGAGAGAAAACAAGAGGTGTCCCGCAACTTCCGTATTCCTAATCCTCCTTCACGAATAGGTCGTGTGACTATATCCCATGCGACCTTTGCTTTTAAAGTGATTAGGGGAGATCTCGACCATAAAAATGTTGAACACATACTCTCCAATTGGTAGGCAGCGCTGGGGGAGTCTAAACACTGAGCACCAGAAATTTGCGATGCTAGCAACCACTGATTTAATTAACTGGATGCGACTTGCATAGGATAGGAATTTGTTCTTCCAAGATAATAATCGGGAGCGAATACGGTCAACAAGTGGCTCATAATCGCTCTTCGACATGCTCTTGGTGGTAAGTGGAAGACCTAGATACCGGATAGGGAGCTTTGCGATCTTGAACTCAAAGGCATTCGCTTGCGCAATCAAAGAGTTTTGAACCTAGCCAGCCGCAAAAGGCGCAGATTTGGACATATTCGCAACTAGACCCGAAACAGCAGCATAAGAGTGAAGAGCAGCCATGATTGTATCCAGGGAGCTAGCTGAGCTATGAAAAAAACCATGATATTATCCGCAAAACTCAAATGAGTGATCTTTACCTCATTACAAAAGGGGTGATATCCAATTTTTCCTTCTTCTGCTGAACGATTTAGGAGGAACGAGAGGACATTGTTGACAATATTGTATAGATAAGGAAACATAGAATAGTCAATCCCTCGAGAGCTTTAGAAAAAACCGTGTAACTCTCCATTGATACAAACCGAGAACGCAGCCGTGGAGGTACATCCAAAAACCCAATGAATGAACAATTCCAAAAGACCCATAGCACGAAGAGTCATAACAATAAAATCCCAGCGAATCATGTTAAGTGCCTTAGAAATGTCAAGCTTGAGGCTAGATCGAGGCGCGATAGATGTCTTATAATAATCCTTCACGAGTTCGTTGCTAAGAGGACGTTTTCCAGTAAAAGACGTCCCTTGATGAACGCAGACTGATTTGGTTTGATTGCTTCTGGAAGCAAGGACGAGAGTCAATTGGCCAGAATTTTGGAGATAGCTTTATAGATGATGTTGCAGCAGGCGATCGGTCAATAATCACGAACGGTTTGCGTATCAGTCGTTTTAGGATTGACCGCTAAGGTCGTGGCATTGATGCTATGAGGCATAAACCCATAGAGGAAATACGATTGGATCGCGTTAATAAAATCAGCGCCAACTATATCCCAAGTTGTTTGAAAGAATTTTGAAGTGAAGCCATCGGGTCCTGATCTAGACACTTGTCACTTGGGCTGTAAGCCTCGTAGCCATTGCAGCTGGGCAGCGAAATTTGATAAGATCCTCTAGAAATTCACCATTGATAGGATGCTGGGTCGGAGGCGCTTGAAGGAAAGTTTTATAAAATTCCACATGCTCGGTCGTAATGCCACTTTGGTCTCTGGCATCTGTCGTGGTGATCTTCTTTATTGAATTACCCGCATTCCAAGACTTCACTAATTTGTGAAAGAAAGCCATGTTGCGATCTCCGCATTCAATCCATGAGTTCCTGGATTTTTGTTTATAAAACTTCTCCTCAACACGTGCAAAATGATCCAATTCGGTCGTCGCTGCTGTAATAGCTTGTAACGTAGCTTCTGACGGGTCTTCTAGCACTTCCTGCTGGACCTTACAAAGGCGTTCAAAAGCTTCCTTACTTAATCTGGAGATGTTGCCATACTTATCCCAACGTATAAACGGTTTAAGCAACTTAAGCTTCTTATGGAGCCGATGCAACGCAGATCATGAATGGTACTATCGATCAAATAGTTTAAACTCAGGTGTATCGATCAAATAATTGAAGAATATGAACATTGATTTCCTTTTCCCTGAAGACGAAGAGGAAGTAGAGACCAGACATCGAACATGATCAGAGATGCCATTCGTTTCGACCGAAACGTGTGAGTTTGGAAAAGACGATATCCAAGAAGCGTTAACTAACACACGGTCGAGTTTCTTGCTGATGGGATCGTCTCCTCTGTGATTCCACCATGTGAATTTAGGACCAGAGGAGCCAAGGTCCATAAGCCCACATTCCAAAACTAATAGTTGCAATTCATACATGCCCGATTGATGCGTAGCTCGATGTTGTGAATGATCACCCGATGTAATGATCTCATTGTAATCACCCATCAGAACCCATGGAGGGTTTGCTGAGCAAATCGGGATCTCTATGGGCCGCTTGGGTATATCGGTATCTTCTGAAAAATCAATCATTTTGGGAAGTTAAGCAAGGCACAAAGGGCTCCTGGATATGGAGAAAATTGCATGGCCATAAAGAACAACACAACATCAGATATCGTTGCACAACAAGGAACGGTCCCGCTAAAAATTTGATGCATAGATACAAGAACACAGAAAACTCTCGCCTTGTGGTGTAGTGATGGAGAGAGTAATAAGTTGCGTTGATTTAAACAAGACCAAAACAGTGATGGACAGAGAGTGCAGAAACCAAATGCGGCCAAACCGATGGTGATCGTAGTTAGTAACAAAGTTCCATCCAGGGAATACGAAGTCGAAGATAGATTTGAAGTTACCTTCCTGAACACGCGTTTCAAGTAGACATCCAAATCCATAAGCTGAAAAAGCCGAAGAACGTAACCAATTATGTACTATTAGTTGTTTGCGCATTTTGTTTAAACTTCGATTATTCCACGCAAAGAAAGACGTCATATCATCAGTGCTTCCCGGAGTAAGCTTCCTTGTTTTTGTTTTTGTGCACTAAATTTTTGGTTGAACGTATATCTTGTTGTTGACGAGACACAAGAGGTTAAATAGCTTTCTTATTCCTGGAATTTGATTTTGGGAAAGATGGCTCACGGGCTATAGCTTTCTCCGCATCCGGGTTCTCCAAATCTTCTGATTCTTCTATTTCTCCTTCTTCCTTTTCATCCTCTTCATCAATGAGAGTCAGTGCATGAAAACGTGACAGAGAAGAAGTGGCACTAGTAGCCTTCTTTTGAGCAGGGGACTTAGGCGGAGAAGACTTTGTTGCGTGGCTTCTACCGGGAGAGCCGCACGAAGACAAAGCTACAACCGACCTGTCGGTAGCATCATTAGTCACTTGGCCAGGGTGAGTGATATGTCTGCATTTTATATGGTTTTAGCTTGCATTATTCATTCATTTAGCCTTGTTTAATAGCTTGTTCTTAGCATTTATCTCTAGTTTTGCAAAGTTAGAGTGTTTTGCATTAGGATTGCATGCATTTTGCATTTTGGACTTGTTTCAGGTGCATTCAAGGGATATTGGAGATGTTGAAGTCAAATGAAGAAAAAGGAGAGCTTAACTCGACTAGAAACTCGAAGGAGACTGACTCTGGCAAGCAGCTCGAGCTAGCAGGTCGAGCTAGTGCATTCTGCACCAAAAACTGCACTATTAACCCAGCTCTAGCAGGCAGGTCGAGTGGACCATAAATCAGACATTTTGGAAAATGACTCGACCAAAGGACTCGATGTAGGAGGTCGAGCTGATCAGAAAAATGCAATCTTGAAGTCCTGAAGTCTAGCTCGACCACCCCAGGTCGAGTCCAATGATCGAGCTCAAGAAAAAGGTGGAGTCTTGAAGTTTTGGACCCAGCTCGACCACCCCTGGTCGAGCTGGCTGATCGAGCTGAAGAATAAAAATACAATCTTGAAATTTACCCCAGCTCGACCTAGGCACTCGACTACCCCTAGTCGAGTGCACCTCCGAAACCTTCTATTTTGTCTGTTTGTGAGCTAGGGTTTTCCTAGAACTATAAATACCTATTGACCACTGGATATTTGCGAACACACTAGGTTTTTCTTTCATTTCTGAGACTGTTCTTGCTTTTGTAATCTGATTTCTTTAAATCTACTTGTTATTTTTATTTTAATCTTTATAATCTATCTATTCTCTTCTTTATCTTTCTGATTATGCAAGTTTTTATGATTTCTGGGTTTGTGTTCTTAATGTTCATCATGAGTTCTGAGTAGTCATTAGGGTTCTTGAGGATGGGATAGATTAGGTGTGGAATCTTAGTCTCCTAGGTGGTTTAAGAGTAGATTGTTTAATTTTCTTTCTAAATAGTGTTCTTTGTTGAGATTACTCACATAGAACCAATACTAGCTGAGAAGAGGCGATCTGAAGGCGGACCAACTGACTCGACCAACAGACTCGACCAATAGGCTTGAGTCAGTAGCCGAGGATCTAGTCAGTAGGTGACTCGACCAACTGACTCGATCAACATAATCGAGTCAGTAACAGACGATCAAATGAAGAAATAAAAAGAAGAAAACAATGAGTCACCATTTATGACTCATCATGCAAGTGGATGTTAAATATCTTAGATATTTGTTTAGAAGCTCTAAGAAGCTTATGACTCATTTAGCAAGTGGCTTATGACTCATGTGAGCTATATATATGTGTATTATCTCATAATGCAAAGTAAGAAAGATTTTACCAAACTCTCTCTCCTTTAAGCATTTCTAAGGCTCTCTCTCTTGTTCTTCATATTTCTCATCTTCTTCTTTTCTAAACTACTAAAATCAACATGGTATCAGAGCAAGCTTAAAGATCCTACAACACTAATACTCTTTAGTTCTTTCTTTCTACTCAGTTCAAGTGTGTTCTTTGCAAATCATGGAGATGCAAAAACAGATTTTGCTACCAGTTGTTCTTAAGGGAAATAACTTTCTATTATGGTCAAGACAGCTCTAAGGAGCCGTGGGTTATGGAAGTATGTGGAGACAACAGAGGAGGTCGTCGGAGGAGATGCGGCCAAGGCAGCGGGTAAGGCAGTTGATGATGAAGAAGAGGCGGCCAAGAAAGAAAAATAGAAGTGGGAACAAGAGGACCAACACGTTTTGGCCGTTCTACAAAGCTCTCTTGAGCCGTCAATCCTAGGTGCTTACTATTACAATGAAACAGCTAAGGAACTGTGGGATACACTTATTGGGGTGTATGGAAACATGTCTAATATCTCAAGAATCTTTGAGGTAAAGAAAGCTGTAAATGATCTTCAACAGGAACATAAGGCGTTTAAAGAACTCTTTGGAGACTTTAGAGGATTGTGGGAAGAGCTGGAGAGATGCTCAGGCCACAAACTAATGATCCAAAAGAACAGAATGAGAGGAGAGAGCAAGACCATGTGTTCGGACTGCTGCTTACTCTTAACAACTCCTATAGAGGACTCATACAAAATATTCTGAGGTTTGATAAACTACCAGGTTTGAATGAGGTTTGTATGCAGATTCAGAAGGAGGAAGGTTCAAAGAGCCTGTTTCAATCTACTTCTGAACTGGCTCATGTGGTGTATAAGAACCAGCCTTATGGAGAAAAAAGGTTGTTCGAGTGTGAACATTGCAAAATGAAAGGGCACACCAAGGAGAAGTGCTGGACGTTATATCCTCATCTAAAACCAATGAGGCTGAGAGGAAACGGACAAGGTCCAAAGAGCTTTGCTGGGACATCCATGGCTGGTGGTGATGAAATGGTGAGGAAGTCAGACCTTGAAGCGCTGATCAAGAGCATTACCAAGCTCTCTGAATCAGGTAAAAGTCTTCTAGCCTTAAAAACGCATAAGGAAATCATAGTTGATTCTGGTGCCTCTGATCATATGATTAAGGATGCGTTTATGTTAAAAGGTATTAGACCACACAATGGTAGTGTTACAATAGCTAATGGAATAACTGTCTCAATAAAAGGAATTGGGAACTTAGAGTTGTTTGAGAAGAGTACTAAGGCTCTTTATGTTCCAGAATTCAGCTCTAATTTGTTGTCTGTTCACAAGGCTACAAAGGATCTAGAGTGTTTGGCTGTGTTTGGTTCTGATTTGATGCAGTTTCAGGACACTAAGACCAGGGAAGTAATTGGAGAAGGAGAGGTCAGGAAAGGCCTCTATTTTTTGTGTAAGCAGGAAAGTAACGTGGGGACAGACTCGAGCCAGGCACCGAGTCACCTGCTCGAGTCCACCACCGGGGCAGTAACATTGAACGTTTTGCATTGGGAGCTGTTGGAACAAGCCCTTTATGGCATGCTCGTCTTGGACATCCTAGTTCTAAGACTCTCAAATTGGTCTTGCCCAACATCACTCAAGACAGTTCAGAATGTGAAGCTTGTATTTTGGGTAAACATTGTAGGAATCCCTTCTCCGACTCATCAACCTTGTATGATGAGTGCTTTGATTTGGTGCATTCAGATGTATGGACAGCACCATGTAACTCTAGAGATCAATATAAGTACTTTGTTTCATTTGTGGATGAGAAATCAAAGTACACTTGGGTAACACTCATGAATTCTAAAAGCCAGGTCTTAGAATCATTCTCCAAGTTCCATAACTACATCCTTACACAGTATAGAACCAAGATAAAGATTCTCAGAAGTGATAATGGAGGAGAATACATGAGTGATCAGTTTAAGGAATTTGTGAACAGAAATGGGATGATACATCAAACTTCATGCTCTTACACTCCTCAACAGAATGGTGTTGCTGAGAGGAAGAATCGACACCTTATGGAAGTGTCTAGAGCCATGATGTTTGATAAAGGGGTTCCTAAGCAGTTCTGGGGTGATGCGGTAATAACAGCTTGCTACCTAATCAATAGGCTGCCTACAAGGAATTTGGATCACAAATCACCATATGAGGTACTTAACAATCTTAAGCCTAATATTGGTCATCTTAAGGTTTTTGGGTGTAGGTGCTATGTTTTCATCCCTGAAGCACAAAGGAACAAGCTTGAACCCAAGAGTATTCGGTGTATGTTTGTGGGATACTCAACCACACAAAAAGGATTCAAGTGCTACCAACCTGAAAACAAACGCATGTATGTGTCCCGGGATGTAAAGTTCTATGAAGATGAAGGATATTTCAAAGAAAGTAAATGGAAGAACCTTGAAGATATCACATCATCAAGCATAGACCGGGTAGAGTTTTTGAGAAGTGTTTCTGCCTATGAAAGAGAAGGTATACAAGGAACCATGGAGGGAGAGAATGAGCATGAGAATGAAGAATCTAATGTTCTAGAGGAGACCTCACTCTCAAACGGTGAAACAAGTACTTCTTATCAAGAGGGTGAAACATTAAGTGAGGGAGAGAGTCATGAGAATGAATCTATCGAGGAAGTAACAAGCCAGGAAGAAACTTCACCGTTCTTAACAAAGAGGTCTGAAAGTCTTACTCTTACCCCTGGACCAGTCTTAAGGAGGAGTTCTAGGTTGAAGTTTCCCCCGGAGAATTGGAAAAACACTAGGGTATATTTCAACAATTTGGCTGAGATGGACCACAAATCTTCGTGTGTGTCTCCTAATGTGATTAAGGAATGTTCTGTGCGTACGGCAAGTCCTATAGGCGACAGCTTTTCTTGGTCACAAACGGAGAGTAACACACCTCAAATCATCAGTTTAGCCTCAGCAAGTTTACACTACCCTATTGAAGCATATTATTCACTTGCTTACTTACCTGAGACTCACCGAGCTTACCTTTCTAAAGTTGATGAGAATCAGGTACCTACATCTTATGAAGAAGCTTGTGGAAAGGAGATATGGATTAAGGCCATGGAAGAAGAAATTCAGTCCATAGAGAAACAACACATGGAACATGACTGAGCTTCCAAGAGGGAAGAAGCTGGTGGGGTGTAGATGGGTCTACTGTTGATTTTAGTAGTTTAGAAAAGAAGAAGATGAGAAATATGAAGAACAAGAGAGAGAGCCTTAGAAATGCTTAAAGGAGAGAGAGTTTGGTAAAATCTTTCTTACTTTGCATTATGAGATAATACACATATATATAGCTCACATGAGTCATAAGCCACTTGCTAAATGAGTCATAAGCTTCTTAGAGCTTCTAAACAAATATCTAAGATATTTAACATCCACTTGCATGATGAGTCATAAATGGTGACTCATTGTTTTCTTCTTTTTATTTCTTCAGTTGATCGTCTGTTACTGACTCGATTATGTTGATCGAGTCAGTTGGTCGAGTCAGCTACTGACTAGATCCTCGGCTACTGACTCGAGCCTGTTGGTTGAGTCTGTTGGTCGAGTCAGTTGGTCCGCCTTCAGGTCGCCTCTTCTCAGCTAGTATTGGTTCTATGTGAGTAATCTCAACACTCCCCCTTAAGGTTGGCTGGTGTGGATCTCTTAAGCCAATCTTATCATGGATATACTCACATATGCTTGACGTGGTAGCTTTAGTAAAGATATCTGCCATCTGCTCTCCACTCTTCACAAACATAGGATTGATCATTCCATTCTGAATCTTCTCTCGAACAAAATGGCAATCTACTTCCACATGTTTCGTTCGCTCATGGAATACCGGATTCGATGCTATGTGAAGTGCCGCTTGATTGTCACAATAGAGAGTTGTTGGTCTGTTCGATGAATGCCTAGATCCTTCATTAGCGCCTCAGCCATATTAACTCCTTAGTGACCTCCTTCATTGCCCTATATTCAGCTTCGCACTAGATAATGCAATTACCTTCTGCTTCTTACTTCTCCAAGTTACAAGATTATCTCCTACAAAGGTGCAATATCCAGTTGTAGATTTTCTATCTTGTTTATCACCAGCCCAATCAGCATCACAATATCCTTCTAGATTTGTATTCCCATTGCATTTCAGCCAAATTCCTTTTCCAGATTGTTTTTGAGATATCTAAGGATTCTCTCCACCATACACCAGTTATGAGTAGTGGGTGCTTGCATGTGTTGACTCACTCTATTAACTGCAAAACAAATATCTGGCCGAGTTATTGT
Organism: Boechera divaricarpa; assembly: GCA_026770425.1. Classification (NCBI taxonomy): domain Eukaryota; kingdom Viridiplantae; phylum Streptophyta; class Magnoliopsida; order Brassicales; family Brassicaceae; genus Boechera; species Boechera divaricarpa. The sequence continues at coordinate 18,322,165 of CM049192.1, read as the reverse complement.
AAGGTAAATCAATTTACCTACAAGTCGTTGATATCGCTTAACATCCGGCCATAACTCCCCATTATTTATGTCTTGATACCCTTCCTCAATAGGAGTTTTAGCTGGTTTCGATCCTATCTTTCCAGTTTCCTTAATATATCCATCACATACTTCCTTTGTGATATAAACATCCCATCTTGGCTTCTTGACATTTCAATGCCCAGAAAATACCTCAGCTCCCGCATCTTTTATGTCGAATGAGAACTTCAGAATTTCCTTGGTGAGTTTAATCCCCTCAATATCATCTCCGGTGATGATAATATCATCCACATAGATCAGAATTACCACCATTCCACCCTTTCCCTTCTTGGTGAACAAGGTGTGATCAGCTTCTGATCTCACAAAATCCTTATCCAACAAACAACTACTCAATCTTTGGTACCAAGCCCTTGGAGATTGCTTCAGCCCATAGATTGCTTTCCTTCGTTTACACACTATATTTGCATTCTCACAGTATCCTTTCGGAGGAGCCATGTAAACTTCCTCCTCTAAATCTCCTTGTAAGAATGCATTCTTCACATCCATTTGCCGTAGTCCCCATGATAAATTAATAGCAATAGAGAGTAGAACCCTTACTGAATGTAGCTTGGCAACTGGAGCAAATGTTTCAGTATAATCTTCTCCATAAACCTGTGTGTATCCCTTTGCCACTAACCTTGCTTTGTACCTCTCCACCTCTCCTGTACTCTTATATTTGATGGTGTAGACCCATCTACACCCCACCAGCTTCTTCCCTCTTGGAAGCTCAGTCATGTTCCATGTGTTGTTTCTCTCCATGGATTGAATTTCTTCTTCCATGGCCTTAATCCATATCTCCTTTCCACAAGCTTCTTCATAAGATGTAGGTACCTGATTCTCATCAACTTTAGAAAGGTAAGCTCGGTGAGTCTCAAGTAAGTAAGCAAGTGAACAATATGCTTCAATAGGGTAGTGTAAACTTGCTGAGGCTAAACTGATGATTTGAGGTGTGTTACTCTCCGTTTGTGATCAAGAAACGCTGTCGCCTATAGGACTTGCCGTACGCACAGAACATTCCTTAATCACATTAGGAGACACACACGAAGATTTGTGGTCCATCTCAGCCAAATTGTTGAAATATACCCTAGTGTTTTTCCAATTCTCCGGGGGAAACTTCAACCTAGAACTCCTCCTTAAGACTGGTCCAGGGGTAAGAGTAAGACTTTCAGACCTCCTTGTTAAGAACGGTGAAGTTTCTTCCTGGCTTGTTACTTCCTCGATAGATTCATTCTCATGACTCTCCCCCTCACTTAATGTTTCACCCTCTTGATAAGAAGTACTTGTTTCGCCGTTTGAGAGTGAGGTCTCCTCTAGAACATTAGATTCTTCATTCTCATGCTCATTCTTTCCCTCCATGGTTCCTTGTATACCTTCTCTTTCATAGGCAGAAACACTTCTCAAAAACTCTACCCGGTCTATGCTTGATGATGTGATATCTTCAAGGTTCTCCCATTTCCTTTCTTTGAAATATCCTTCATCTTCATAGAACTTTACATCCCGGGACACATACATGCGTTTGTTTTCAGTTTGGTAGCACTTGAATCCTTTTTGTGTGGTTGAGTATCCCACAAACATACACCGAATACTCTTGGGTTCAAGCTTGTTCCTTTGTGCTTCAGGGATGAAAACACCTACACCCAAAAACCTTAAGATGACCAATATTAGGCTTAAGATTGTTAAGTACCTCATATGGTGATTTGTGATCCAAATTCCTTGTAGGCAACCTATTGATTAGGTAGCAAGCTGTTATTACCGCATCACCCCAGAACTGCTTAGGAACCCCTTTACCAAACATCATGGCTCTAGACACTTCCATAAGGTGTCGATTCTTCCTCTCAGCAACACCATTCTGTTGAGGAGTGTAAGAGCATGAAGTTTGATGTATCATCCCATTTCTGTTCACAAATTCCTTAAACTGATCACTCATGTATTCTCCTCCATTATCACTTCTGAGAATCTTTATCTTGGTTCTATACTGTGTAAGGATGTAGTTATAGAACTTGGAGAATGATTCTAAGACCTGGCTTTTAGAACTCATGAGTGTTACCCAAGTGTACTTTGATTTCTCATCCACAAATGAAACAAAGTACTTATATTGATCTCTAGAGTTACATGGTGTTGTCCATACATCTGAATTCACCAAATCAAGCACTCATCATACAAGGTTGATGAGTCGGAGAAGGGATTCCTACAATGTTTACCCAAAATACAAGCTTCACATTCTGAACTGTCTTGAGTGATGTTGGGCAAGACCAATTTGAGAGTCTTAGAACTAGGATGTCCAAGACGAGCATGCCATAAAGGGCTTGTTCCAACAGCTCCCAATGCAAAACGTTCAATGTTACTGCCCCGGTGGTGGACTCGAGCAGGTGACTCGAGTGCCTGGCTCGAGTCTGTCCCCACGTTACTTTCCTGCTTACTCAAAAAATAGAGGCCTTTCCTGACCTCTCCTTCTCCAATTACTTTCCTGGTCTTAGTGTCCTGAAACTGCATCAAATTAGAACCAAACACAGCCAAACACTCTAGATCCTTTGTAGCCTTGTGAACAGACAACAAATTAGAGCTGAATTCTGGAACATAAAGAGCCTTAGTACTCTTCTCAAACAACTCTAAGTTCCCAATTCCTTTTATTGGGACAGTTATTCCATTAGCTATTGTAACACTACCATTGTGTGGTCTAATACCTTTTAACATAACCGCATCCTTAATCATATGATCAGAGGCACTAGAATCAACTATGATTTCCTTATGCGTTTTTAAGGTGATATGCTCAAATTAATACCCTATAATGATACTAAAGCAGTTGCTGCAGTAAAGTTAGGGGTCGAACACAAGAACTCAAGAAAACTCACTCAGTAGATAAAAGATGCAGATTGTGCTAAGCAAACAGTGAATGACGAGAAAAGAAATGATCAAATTAAACTTAGGTTGATTTAATATGGATGGGAGCTAGGCTCAGGGAAATTCTCAGGAAATCAATGATATATAACAATTAATCAATTAAGGTTCAATTCAATTAAGCGCCGTTCTTGAACTCAAACACGAAAGTATAGTTAACCAACTGTCGTTGCGAAAACTAACTAAGTCTAAAATCTAGAATTCCAAATCTCTTTGCGAATCCTACACAGTAAACCAGATATCAATTCAAGTTTGATATGTTCACAATTCGATTAAACCAAATCTCTTTGCAGATAATCAAATTGCTCACCCTAGGTTTTATCAGATTACTCAATTGCACTGTCGTGCCTAATCGATTAATCTAGGTTCTATGTTCTAAGTGATCAGGTTAGAAATAGCTTTGAGAACAACCTATGGTGAAGAACTATTCAGATTTTGAACCCTAACAAATCAATATGAGAAATCCATATGAGAAATCAAAGAAATCCATATGAGAAATCCCTAAACCTAAAATGAGACTACTCAGACATGATAGATGAAACAAATAACATAACTGAATAGATCATGAAATTAAATATAGCAAAAGAATAAAAACAAGGGTTCGGGATCTTCTCTATGATGAACAAAGTCTTGGATCCGTCTCCCTCACAAAAAGCTCTCAAGTCTCAATGGTGGCTCAAGAATAATAATGAAAAGTGAAAGTCTGCTCTTTTTTTTGACCTAATGACTAAAAGTTTGCTTAAATAGGTCTAAAAACACGAGCTGGGCCTCCTTGTAAATAAGGGGATGATTGGACTTCTTATGGGCTTCCTTGAAAATCTCTTCTGCGCGTTGATTACGTCGGTATCGATCGATACCATGATGGTGTCGATCGATGCTAAAGCTTCAAAACGGGTATTTTCTTCGGTTTGCTCCAAAAAGGTTCCAAATGTCTCCAAAATCTCCAATTTCGTCCCAAACGTGCTAAAACCTGAAAAGACTCTAAAATGATAGAAAAAGCACTAGAAAGACTAGATAAAACGACTTATATCATGGCTAAAAACGGGTAAAATCCATGATATATCAACTCTCCCAGACTTAGCCTTTTGCTTGCCCTCTAGCAAAACAGAAAACTAAGTTAGAGAAAGAGGTTTGAAAAACCTTAGAGATCTGACCTCTTACCGAAATCGCTGTAATGATCCTTTTTTCCAAGCGCCCACTGCTGCCTGATCAGCTCCAGATCTAACCACCATGTACTTCTCCGTAGGAACCCCAACTTCCCAAGATTTCACTTACTATCTCACATCAATATTCATCCAAGCTCTCATCGCCAGTTTCATCGCTGCAATCAGTGTTCAAGAACTTTCTAGATTCTTGCCCATACAATATCATAGCTAAGGAACCATTTATTCAACAACATTTATTGCTCTCCGGTAGTCTTTATCTCCCCCAGACTTATTTCATAATCAGTTCTCATTAGATTTCAACAGCGCAGGTTTATCTGAACAGCATATACAAATCAAGGTCCGAAGCGCGAGTATTGATAGTGTTTGCTACCGAATCCCCGGTTCTTACCCTCTCAATGTATCAAAAGTCTTAGGTGAATGATGGGGTCATAGGAAATTTTCTTACCCCTCACTTCAGGCCTTCGTGTGATCATTCTTTATCCAAGTAGAATAATGGGGTCATAGGAAATTTTCCTACCCCTCTACTCGGCGGAAATCATTTCATCTTTTAAATAGATTCTACCTGTTTTAACGCAAATATGTTTCCAACAATTTTCACGGGAGAGATATACCACAATTTTCAAACATGATGGGTTCCTTAGCCAGATATGAATGATGAATCAAGCTCTAAGAACACTAACCACGTAGATGAAGTGCAAAATTTGGCTAAAGCTTGAGAAGAACCTTGCTGGAGACGTGGGTGATTTCTAGCTAGCTGGTTATCCCTTGGATTTTTCATTAGTCGAACTGAAACTAATCCTGTAACAGTGGTCACTCAAAAGCAAAATCAGAACAACAAAACCAAGCACAATCCAGAAAACTCTAAGTTGTTTTGACTCAATTAAAATTTTTTATTTTATTTTATTTTTTTTACAAAAACAAAATGAACACAATGTCAGTAACTACTTCCCCCAGACTTAAACAACACTGTCCCCAGTGTTTATCAAGCCTAGAGAAGGTGAAAGAAATCAAAGGACAAAACGAAATAGGTCAAGAACAAGAGGTGTTAGCATAGAGCGGTGGTATCGATCGATACCAAGGTGGTGTCGATCGATACCGAACAAAAACGACCATCCTTCTTCCGACCTGATTCGCAAGACACAACAAAAGACAAAAACAAAAACTCATATTTATAGACTTACCAGTGGGTTGCCTCCCACTAAGCGCTTGTTTAATGTCACGAGCTTGACTTTGGCTAAGATATCAGTCAGGACAAGGTGGAGGACTCACTCCAAAATAAGCTCCACAACCAGACAGCTCCAGCTTCAAATTTTTGCTCATCATATCCTCTTCTTTCTCTTTCATCTCCGTAGGAATGAGAACTCTAACCTTAGAGAAAGGTTTCGAGGTTCCCTTGCACTTCACCTTATATTCGATCGAATATCCATCACACTTCTGAGGAATCAAAGTGAAATTAGCAGCACCGTTGATCTTCTTGCTCGTCGGCTTCCTCTTTGTTGCCTTGGTCTTCTCCACAACTTTCTTGGGGTGTTGGGGGGTTCATTTGAAACATCTGCGACTTTTGGTTCATCATAAGACTCATCGATCAGATCGATCATCAGAGTCTCGCCTGAGGCAATGGTGATGCACGAGACATGTCTGGGTGCTCCTCCAGAAGGAATGGCATCGTAGAAGACGTCTCCGTCAATGCAAGAGAAAGAGATTCTCTTATTAGGCGTGTCCATGATCGCGCCAACAGTAGCCATAAATGGTCTTCCCAAAATCAAGGGCACCTTGGATCCTTGGCTCATCTCCACAACCTGAAAATCAGTAGGAATCAGACAATCTCCTATTTTAACAGGTAAATCAAGAATTGTAGCGTAAGGGAGTGAGCTAGAAGAATCCGCGTATGTGAGAAGCGTGTTAGGAGATCTCATATCAGCTTTCAATCTCTCTGCAATCGCCGTCGACATGACGTTGACACTAGACCCTGAGTCAACGAGAGACTCCTTGAAGTTTACTCTAGAGATGGAGCATGGAACTGAAAATTTCTCTGGGTCTTCCCTCTTTCTCAACTGTCTCAGCGGTGGTGGTGTATCAGCAACGGGAGGTCCTGCAACCATTTTTTTGATAAAAACTTGCTTCTACCAGCCTCCCACTCCTCTCTTGTCAGCTTGGGAATAATAGGATAGGGCAACTTCGGCTTGTAGACCCTTTCTTTGACAGGTTCAACATCCTCCTTGGGCACTGTCCCGGTATCGATCGATACCGGGATGGTGTCGATCGATACCCTGGGATTTTCAGCATCCCACTCGTCATCTCCAGCAAGATCGACGAGATTTTCAGCTATTGGAGTCTGCTTAACTCTTGAATTTACCACTTTCCCACTTCTTAGACTTATGGCGTTGATGTGAGCTCTTGGATCTTCAGTCTTCCCTGGAAGAAACCCCTCTTGTCTTCTCACAGCAGCTGCGGTCTGAGCAATTTGAGTCTCGAGTTTCTTCTGCGACAGATGCAATGCCTCGAGCTTTGGTTTATATACCCGTTCCTCAACCATCTGTGTCCTTTTCTCAGTTATTGATTCAGCTTGCGAAGGGTATCGACCGATACCAGATGAGTGTCGATCGATACTGGAGTTTTGTATCGTCTCTGCAGGTTGGTGTCAATCGACACAGGTATGGGTGTCGGTCGATACGCGTGAAATGTCAGAATTCTTATCTTCATCTTCAGCAACCTTCGAATCTACAGCAGGTCTCGGGAAGTATCGATCGATACCAGATAGGTATCGGTCGATGCTAGTATTACTGGATACGAACACAGTCATCTCAGGCTCAAAATCCTCTTTCTAGTGCTCGAGGTGATTGCATTGACATGTCCATGCTGTGGTTGAACTACCTTTCCCTTGACAGCTGCTGATGTCTGAGCTATTTGATTTTCCAGCATCTTCTGATGGATTTCGAGAGCGTTGATTTTCCCATTCAGATCAGTGTACAAATTATCCAGCTTTCTATTAAAATCTCCAGTCATCTGTTCTTGTCCCTGCAGAATTTGTTCCAAGAGGATCTCCGTCTTACTCTCTGTAGACCTCGGATAGTGCGGTTGGTAAGCTGAATTACCGTATTGGCGAGTAAAATCACCGCCTTGAAGTGGTTTTTGGGCGAATTGTGTGGCACCAAAACCAGATTGGTTACCACCAGATTTGTAACCACCTTGCTGATTGTTGTTGAGGCTTCTGTTGTTGTTGTAACCAAATCGCTGACCCTGAAAACCAGAACCACCAATGTAGTTAACATCCTCTGCCTCATCTTCAATGTTCTCTACTTCCTCAGCAAAATGTACAGCCTTCTTCGTCTTTCCCACTAAGAGGTTGTGCATCGTGTCCAGCTTCGCCTGAACCTCAGCAAACTGCGAACCGTCAGCAACACTAGCGAGCCGTTTTCGCTCGAAATCAGCATTCTTGGTGCTATTGCTAGACGCCAAGTTCTCAATCAGCTTCACAGCATCGGTTGGAATCCTAGTGTTGAAGTTCCCGTTGCTTGCAGAATCCAGTGCCATCTGATACCGCCAATCAATCCCTCTGTAAAAGATCCCGAGCAGCTGAACTTGACTGAAACCGTGATGAGGACAGTCTCTCTGGTAGGATCTGAATCGCACCCAAGCAGCCTTGAGTGCTTCTGTTGGACCTTGAGAAAATTGAGAGAGCTTGTTCCTGAGCTCCTCCGATCTCGCATCGTCATAGAAATTGTTCAGGAATGCGTTCTTGGTTTCGTTCCAAGTAGCGAGAGATCCAGGAGGTAGCTGCTTCAGCCAGTAAGCTGCTTCTCCACCAAGAGAGTATGGAAAGAGCTTACAAAAGAGGTATTCTTGTGGTACTCCATTGTACTTCATACTGGTGACCAAATCCTCGAATTTCTCAATGTGATCCATAGGGTACTCATGAGAGAGACCGTTGAAGGGGTGCTGTCCAACAAGAGTGAAGTAAGCAGGCTTCAGCTCAAAGTCATTCCTCTGGAAAGTCGGAATACGGATTGCTGCACGATTTGCATAGAATTGATCCGGTCGGTTGTACTCGCCAAGCGTCCGTTCAGCCTTGGCGTGAGGTTGCTGAGGTTGACGTCCACCTTCCTCACCATGCACCAAACCATGTGGAAGATCCATTTCAACTGTAGTCCTCTTTGTTGTCCGATTTGTGCGTTCAAGCTCTGCTAGCTCTGTGAGGGAGAGATTGATCAGTGGTGTGTCCTTCTTTCTCCTGGTAGCACGCTGATGCATACACCTGAAAATCAAAAGACGAGAAAATAAGTAACCAAAATTTAAAAACAGACGTTCAGTGTCGATCGATACCAATGGAGTATCGATCGATACTGACGACGAACTTAGACAAAATCGACAACTAAAATTCTAATGGTGAATTTTTAGAGTCCCCGGCAACGGCGCCAAATTTGATATGCTCAAATTAATACCCTATGATGATACTAAAGCAGTTGCTGCAGTAAAGTTAGGGGTCGAACACAAGAACTCAAGAAAACTCACTCGAGATGAAAGATGCGATCAGGTCTTGATGAAAGAAAGTGAATGACGAGAAAACAAATGATCAAATTAAACTTAGGTTGAATTAATATGGATGGGAGCTAGGCTCAGGGAAATTTTCAGGAAATCAATGATAGATAACAATTAATCAATTAAGGTTCAATTCAATTAAGCGCCGTTCTTGAACTCAAACACGAAAGTATAGTTAACCAACTGTCGTTGCGAAAACTAACTAAGTCTAAAATCTAGAATTCCAAATCTCTTTGCGAATCCTACACAGTAAACCAGCAATCAATTCAAGTTTGATATGTTCACAATTCGATTAAACCAAATCTCTTTGCAAATAATCAAATTGTTCACCCTAGGTTTTATCAGATTACTCAATTGCACTGTCGTGCCTAATCGATTAATCTAGGTTCTATGTTCTAAGTGATCAGGTTAGAAATAGCTTTGAGAACAACCTATGGTGAAGAACTATTCAGATTTTGAACCCTAACAAATCAATTATCATAAATCAGAGAAATCCATATGAGAAATCCCTAAACTTAAAATGAGACTACTCAGACATGATAGATGATACAAATAACATAACTGAATAGATCATGAAATTAAATATAGCAAAAGAATAAAAACAAGGGTTCGGGATCTTCTCTATGATGAACAAAGTCTTGGATCCGTCTCCCTCACAAAAGCTCTCAAGTCTCAATGGTGGCTCAAGAATAATAATGAAAAGTGAAAGTCTGCTCTTTTTTTTGACCTAATGACTAAAAGTTTGCTTAAATAGGTCTAAAAACACGAGCTGGGCCTCATTGTAAATAAGGGGGTGATTGGGCTTCTTATGGGCTTTCTTGAAAATCTCTTCTGCGCGTTGATTACGTCGGTATCGATCGATACCATGATGGTGTCGATCGATGCTAAAGCTTCAAAACGGGTACTTTCTTCGGTTTGCTCCAAAAAAGTTCCAAATGTCTCCAAAATCTCCAATTTCGTCCCAAACGTGCTAAAACCTGAAAAGACTCTAAAATGATAGAAAAAGCACTAGAAAGACTCGATAAAACGACTTATATCATGGCTAAAAACGGGTAAAATCCATGATATATCATAA